>VDFB02058242.1:205643443-205701983 GCA_007258455.2 Sequoia sempervirens | reverse complement strand
CTAGCTTAAGACAACGCTCTTAGAAGAGATTGAAGGTGGATTATGGAACTCAAGGGTTACCATGATAAAGATTAAAGCAAAGACTGAGATCTATTTAAAAGCCACTATCATGAAGATATTAAAGATGTCAAATGCAAAACCCTAGTAGCTAGAGTAATGAACACAGTGCAAAAGAGGATAGTGTGCTAGGGCAGATTTAGGAGATTTCCACATTATCTAAACACAGGAAAATACATCATTTATTTATTTTTTATTTAAAATAAATCATTCTAAACTCTATATAGGATACATTTATACTTCAAAAGCCTCTGAAGGAATTTCAAATTATGCAAATATATGTCAAGTAACATTCATAAGGTTTAGAAAATCTTGATCACTCTCTAGAATAGCCCATTAAACATGGGTTGTGCTTGAATGCACTACATAATTGATATAATACAACCACTCTGCATATCAACCAGAGTTATAGGCTCTTTATTGCAGCAAGAGGTAATCACTCTTCAATCATGCTATAATTACATCCTATCCTGTTAAACTTGGGACAACCTGAATGCACCCAATGATGATTGACACCTACATTATACAACCCGAATTAATCCATAATTATATGAGTGCCTCCATTTCTATCAGCAACATAGCCATTTAAACTTGGTCAGCTACATGAATGCATCCTCAGATTTGTTATAGCAATAACCGTACACATGACCAATACCAGCTATATGGATCACATAATTACAATCACAAGAATATGTTCCTTGGTTGTGATCTTATGGTGATTCCACACAACAAAATCTGGACATGAAATTCTCAAAACCATAAACCTCTAAAAATGAAATCTGATGAGATGTTACTTTAAAATATGATTTTCAAACCTAGAACTACAAATCAGACTTCTCATTAACCGGAATTCTAGCATGTACCATCACCCCTCAACCCTCGGGCAATACCTTCTGAATTCTTTTTCGATTTTCCCAAGAAAATCATCCTTAGTTCTCCACAAACTGTCTCAAGTAGAGCCAAACACTGTCGTAATAAATTAGGCGCAAACTCACTTTTCTTTATGTCGGCCACAATTTGATTTTTTTTAATTTTTCATGTTTGTCAAAAATTCGATGAAAATAATAGCCGACATTTCGACGAACCCCAGGTTCATCAAAATTTTGACGAACGTCGGGGATAAACTTTCAAAAAATTGAAAATTACACATCAAATTTTACAAGCACCTGATGAACATCGAATTTTACATATTTCGTTAGATAGTTTCATCGTATTTTGTAGTCAAATGTATTAGTGAAATCAGTTTTAAATCATTCTAGAATTATGATTCAATCAAACACCCAATCCTCTAGCTCTACATCTAAGAGACCCTTTGAGGATGATATTGTGGCCTAGTTGTCGGGTTCCTTAAAAATTGTAGTAGAGGGGATGGTAGACATAGAAAGAAATTGTAGAGATGCTAAGATGAAGTACTAGGATTACACATTCACTGGGTGGGAATTGTTCCTACATTGGTATTGAAAAAGAAACCACCATTCCCTTATTTTCAATGCATAGAGCTATGATTTCGGGAAGCTAGTTGTTCCTAATGTCTTTATAAATGTGGATCTCATCAAATGCCTTACTTCTAGGTATGATGAAAATATTAGATAAATTAGGGCATTGGATGGAAGTATCATAATGGATATAACTAGGGAGTTTATTTGTGAGTTTTTTAGACTTAATGTGGCCACAAATAAAGTTATAAACCTTGCTTCTTTCATAAGAAAATACAAGTAATATAGAAGGGTATGTGCAGGATCATCATGGAAAAAACAGGCCCTTAAGTGGCAACAAATTCAAAAAAATTAGTGTTAGGCAACTAGATGTAAAAATTTGAATAAGTTATCTATATTATTTAAAAAATATGTAAGAATAGAATTTGTATAAAATTGAATTTAGTTTCTAAACTACTAGGTTTATTTAAAAATAAATAAAATCTATTTGGTGAAAATTTGAAATTTCAATGCAGTAGTACTTAAATTTTAGGGAAAAAATAAGAAGTAGGTGTCTATCTGACCACCCTAACCATACTAAAATGATAATATTTTTTTATAATATTTTATATATAAGTAGAGGAATCATGTTCAGATGTGATGCATATTTTTTTGTAATTTTTTTCCAAGTAAATAATTAATTATGATTTTTTTATTACAACTTTTAAAAAATATAAAAAATTGTATGTGTGACCACCTTAACTTGGTCAAAACTTCATGAAATTTAATTTTATTTTTCAATCCTATAGTATGTAGAAGCATAGAATGTGACACATTTTTCAGATTCAAAAAATGTGATACTGTTTGAAAGTTATAGATGTTTTCAATCAAGCCATTGATCAAAACTTTAGTCATAATTCTAATAGAAAATAAATAATAATTATTTATTAAATTCAAATTAAAGCATAATTTATATTGGTGGAAAGTTGGGAATATCCTCTAAAACCCTTTTTGTTTCATCAATTTTGGGTAAAAAAAAAGTCATCAACCACATACCCTAAAAATACCCATAATATTACCACTTTTTGGCCCATCATGATCCTGCACATACCCATAAATAGCTTCAGAGTGAAATGGTTTTCTAGGTTTAGACATAAAAAATTCTATGGAAATTTGTTAAGAATCCCTGATATCAAACATGAGCCTTTTGATGTAAAATATTTTGAAGACTACTTTAGAAGAACATATTGCGCATTATGCCATGTGTTGGGACAAGATGTAGGCTGAAAAATGGAGACACCTCTTATGTATATGGTTGTTAATGTACATCATCCTTTTTTCAAAAGTGACTTTTACTATGCCAACTTTTTAGTTGATGTTATTCACAATCGGCTAGTGGACATTAAGAGAAGGAAAAGTGGTAGGGAGCCAAAGGTGAATTTCATGTGGTATTCTCTCCTTTTCCATATGCTTTTGTACAAAGGGAAAGATCATTTCAATAGAGTTTTACAACTGAACATGAAAGATAATGTGGGAAACAATATCCTAGTGCAATGTTGGACCCATATTTTGGACATTGTAATGAGTCCAACTATATTTTTTTTGAGAATTGCTTTGTAAGAAAAGTCATGGCAAGGTTGGGTGAGAGTCTACCTAGAGTCAGTTTGTACAAGGAAATTCTAGATTTCCTTAGGCCCAAGAAGACGAGGTCAGGGTTAGGAGTATAACATAATTAGGGATATTTTTACCTCAATGGAAACTTAGTTGTTATTAGAATATATGGGTTCCCTAAAGGCTCCCATGTGCTACCACCTAGGTTGGAATTCATGGAAATTATGTGGCAATTGAATGAGACTGGTCACTTTCACTTAGGCAAACAAAAGAAAGGGTAAATTTCCCCTTATGTTATTGCCTTTACTAATTTCACTTTTACCAAAGAGGGATTAGATAGGTTGAAAGAAATTCTTAGGGAATACAAGTTATCTAAGTTAAATGTCAGTGATTTTGACCCTGAAGGTTTCATATAGGAGGTCAGGAAAAGGCTCAAAAGGTATGATTTTCACCATCAGGTTGATTTAAAAGAAGATGCCATAAGAAATTGCAAGGATGAATCTAAGGTAAAAAAATAGAAAGGTGAAATGCCTTGCATTCAAAAGGGCAGAGGCTATAAGGATAAATAATGATAATGGTTATCATGGAGCATTTTCTAATATTGTTGAATCGATTGCTAGGATTGAGGTGGTGTTGAAGAATTTTGATAGAGTTGTAGGTAAGGCCCCTATCCTAGAAAAGAACCCAAAAAAGCATCCAAGACCTGACCTTTCCATCAAAAGGCCCCAAGGGCCTATTATTAGAGAAAATGTGCAATCAAACCCACCACAAGTCACTCCCTCTCCTACCCCTAGCCATCAAATAATCAGTGTGGATTCTAATTCTCCACCAAGAGAGCAACCACAAAAGAGGATGAAAGTTGAAAAAATACCATTTTTGGTTGAAAATTCCATCAACCTAGATGAAAGTGAAGATGTTCATATTAGCATGGATGAAATTTTGCAATATATGCCATCCCCCTCAAGACAAAATATTATTGGCATTCTTCAACAAGGTTCACATTGGATGTGGCTATGGGGAGATGTAACCTCAATGATGTGAGGGAATTGGCCTATACACAATTCATGTATGATGATGATTTTATAAAATCCTAGGAGTTTAAAGAGTTTTTTTTAGATCAAAGAGGGAGTACCTTAATACTTTAGTTGGAACAAGTAGATGTGCCTAGAGAAAAGTATGATGAAGTAGTTGTAAAGGTAAGGGAAGAAATGAATTTTGAGTGCAGAAGCATTGCACCTGGAAAAGGGAGACTAATGGTGGAAGATATTGGATTGATACTTCTCCTTGAATGGGACATTGATTCTACAATTGTCTTTGATACTATTAGGAAACAAGAAGGAGAAGTTTTCTCTACAAAAGAGGAAGCAAAGATGGAATTGTTAGGATCAAGGTTCAATGAACATTGGGAAGCCCTTGCAATCTAGGCCCTTTCTCCAACTACAAACAAGCCTTTGATCATTAAAGCTTTAAAGGATAAGGGTATCAAAGGGAGCTTGATTGTAAAGATGGTGTCTGACACCTCTTCCCCTATAGCTATTGCATTAGTGGTAGATGTTTCCAAGTTTAATGAAGCTAGTGTTCAAAGGCTGCAAGATAGACTTAATACAATGACCAAGGAATACAATGATCTTATGAAATATTACAACCAATAGTAGGTATTATTGGATAAAGAAAAATCCCTTCATGAAAGTGTGCAGGAAGCATGCTCCTCTTCTACAATCCCCCTTGCTAATGTGATGATTGTAAACATAGAGCTTAAAGAAAAGATTCAAATGTTGGAAGAGCAGTTGAAGAATGATCAACAAAATGAACAAAAGGAGAATGTCCACATTGCAATGTGCATCTTGGAGCACAAACTATCTCAAATATTAAGAATGATGGAAAATACCCATGTGCCATATCTAAATTTGAGAAATGACATTACCAAAGTAAGTGGGGATCAAGAGTAGATGAAATGTATATTTGAACAATGGATTCCTATATTTTCATCTTTGGAAGGTATGTATAAGGGATCTGAACACACATCTAATGCCACACTTGGCATCTATCTTACTTTTGAGATTCTCAAGATGGCACATAATAATAAAGGGTATTTGGAAGGTATAATTGATGCTGCATGAGAAAGAATGAACTCTTTCATAAATGTTGATAGAAGGGTTGTACCTTGCCTATTAGAAGATAATGGAGAGTTGAATACCCTAGAGAAATGGAAGGATAGTTTAAATATTATAATCCCCACACTTCTCCTTCTAATTTTCATAGATGAAAATCTTGATTTAAATTAGCTTGATTCCTATTTAGACAGGATGCTTGATGCAAAAAGAAAAAAGATGGAAAATTTTTGTAGAGAGGCCAATGCTTTACATGATGCCAAGTATCATCAAAATTTGGAGAATTTGAAAAATCTCTTAGCTCATGACTAGGCTTATGAGGATATGAATAAGGCATGGGGTGAAAATTACAATTTTTTACCTAGCCTATGAGTGGATCCATGCTTTTATTCCCATGCTGCATGTCTGAGAATTTGGTTGTAAGAATTTTTTGGAATGAGGTTCTTCACTTCTTTGCTTGTTGCTTCCCTTATGTTATAAAAGGGAATCCTGAGCCTCATTCAAAAGTTCAAAGCATTCTGATTTTTTGATCTTTCATCTCATTCTCTATAAGCTCTTTTTGCATAGTTTAAGCTATTTGATAGCACATATAGGAAATGTTGTAATTTTTCTTTGTAATAACAAAAGATGACTCAAATATTTAAGTGAATTTCTTTAATTTTGAATATTGACCTATGATGCTCTCCAATATTGTATTCTCTATCTTTTGACTCAAAATAATCAAGGGTTATTTGTAAGTTGCCATATCACATCATGCATTTATGTTATGGATGTTGAACTATTAGCTTTTGTTCAAGGAATGGATTAGTATTCCTTTCAGTTATTTATCAAAGATTGTATGAATGGTAATGAAATAGGAATTTAGAATTAGCATGATAAAAAAAAATCTTTTCTTGATTTCTCATTGTAAGGCGATGAAGTTATAAGAATCCATGACTATGAGTTGGTTTGTTGTAGGAGTATATTTCATTTTCTAACATATTTGTGGATAAGGAACTAATCAAAATAATTCATAAAATGTGAAAAATGATGAAAAATAACATATCAAATTCAATATCATGGAATACAATATAAAATATCATCAACTATAGTTTGGAATAGGATTCATAAAGTGTAATATAAATTAAAATATCACATGTAATGATTCACAATTTCATGGAATACAATATGAAATATCATCAAGTGCAATTTGGAAAATGATTCATAAAGTGCAATATAAATACCTAAAAGCTACTAATTTACTTACATTTCCCAAATCAAGTCAGGGTTGTCAAACTGATGTACAACTTGAGATATTCATTGTGTCACTATCATTTGTCCCACTGCTAGTGCCACCACTACTAGTGTTTGAAGTGTTGCATAACCCTCTTCTTTTGCATATGGATTTCTAGATTGAGTTCCATTTCAAAAAGAAATTTTTTGACATTATACACAATTCCTTTCACCCTCAAGAAATTTTCTAAATTCTTGTCTAGTTTATTTTTAATCTTTGATTTCAAAAATGCTAATGAACTGAAAACTCTCATCCTCCATCGACCCCAATATCATTGTTTGACATAAATAAGCAAGTTTGAAATATTTTGATATCAAACTATGAAATATTTCACTCTGACCTAAGGTTGTTTGAGCCTTTGTTATTGATCCTAGTTCAAAGGGATTCTCCATGGAATCAAAATGGTCCATCATACTTGCAAATTTTTTACATTATTGTCTAAGCTTATCTCCATTTATAATTCCTTCTATTGTCTGCTCATTGTATTTTAAACTTTTTGAAAAGTGTTTGAACGAGATATTTACATTATCATGAAAATAGCTTGGGCTATCTCGATTTCCTTGAATCCAAAATTGAGGATACACAATACCCATGGCTTCAAGTATTTTATCTCAAGGGAATCTATTATAAATCTCTAAGGAAATATATTTTTCAATTTCCTTCAAATTATCACTAATAGATTTAACAATGTCATTAAAAGCTTCCTTTACAACAAGTACTTCTCTGATAGAGCACTTGACTATTGTAAAATGGTACATCAATATCTCAAATAAGAATGTAATACCCCCATGTTTCTAATACTATTTACTACTATTGTTTGCTTTTATATGTTAGTGTGATACTGAATTGTGATGGTGATTGATTCATCGATTTGGTGTGCGTGGTTGCGCAGTTTAGTTGATTGCTACAATTGATATTATTATTATGATTTATGATACTCTGTATGTAGGGTTTGGATTATTTTACTATGCAATGCTTTCTCTCTAATGTTTTATATGTCGATGTGATAATCCTATGGTGATCATGTTATTTGAATTCAGTATTATGTTATAATGCAATGATTTAATAATTAGTTATAATGCAGTAGACAAGTAATCATGTTATCTTAAGATCAATTTGGTTAGAAATGTTAGTTCGTAATTGATATTGTAATTGTAAGAATAGATTAGGTGAGAGGACAGTTTAGCATCACTCGTTCACGAGTGCCCTGCTACACTGCAATTCCTTCTCACGATAGGATGTTTAATTATATATATACATGTGCTACTTGACGTTTATTTGGATGCAGGATTAAGTCTCGATTCCACCTGCTTCGGCAAGACAGGGCGAGCAATAAATTAACCCAACGGGTAAAAATGTTGAAAAAGGGAGTAGGTTTGGAAGTGTCCCCGTCCCAAGTCCGTCGTCTGTTGTGAGTCGTGTTATGACTGAAGTTTTCGTTCTCGTTGATTGAGTTGTTTGATTGTTGAGGTATTCATTTGATTTATGGGTCATGTTTATTTAATTAACCTTATGTTATAAGATAATTGATTAAAGTTGTCTAGTGGTTTTGATTTAATTTTGTGTTAGTTGAATGTTAAATTTAAATATATAGTAAATTAAAAAGTGATATAATTTATTAAAAGAGTAAATAATTATTCTAAATTAATATTGTTGATAATAATTAAATTAAATAAATATTGTTGAAGATAATTAAATAATATCTTTTATTAAAATTAAATTAGCAAATCATGTATAGATAATATCTTGATTAAATAAATTATTTAATTAAAATTTTAGATAAGTGTGCTTTTAAAAGCTGGAAAAAGGACCAATTAGAAGAGGGGATTTTTGAGAAAAGAAAGCAGAAAAGCTTTACTGATATTATTAATTATTTTATTATTTTGATGAGGGATTCACACACAGAAGTTTTGGGGGGCTCTGTTGTTTTTGGATCTGGAAAAGAAACATAAAAATCAAAAGAAAAGAATTTGTGTTAAAAAAACCTTGAAGAAAATAATTGATTTAAAGATAGATAGATTCAAAAGAACGTATGCAGGATCTATGTTGAACCTCAGGAGTAGCCCCAAAGGAGGTTTTAAGTGACTTTCCTTTAGACTAAGGACCTGCTTCACATTTATCACTATTTATGTTGTACTTTGAAACAATATTGTTTGATGTGTTTTGAAAAATTATGGAAATAAGTTCTGTGATTTTGGAATTTGTTCGTATGAACCCTTAAACCCTTTTGTTGAAAACTTCAAAAAAATCTTTCTTTAAAATTCTCCAACATAGTTAATAGGGAAATTGATTATTTGTAATAAAAATCATTTTATGATGGAAGGAATTTATTTACCAGAGTTATTTAGCATTTGGAATGAAAATCTTATTTTTCCTATTATTTATGTTATAAGTTTTGAAGAATTAAAATAAAATAAAAATAAACCAATAAATCAAAGTAATACCTACATGTATTATTTCCATATAATCTGTCTTGTTTTTTAAAATCTGTAATTGTTGCTCCTATGTACTCTGTGTATTAAATATATCCTACTGAATAAAATATTTATTTATTTCTATTTAATATTCTTAAAAAATATATATAAATTTATAAGTAATATAATCTAAAAGTGTTATGGGAAATCTACAATTTGTCAAACTTTTGAAATAAAATATGCCTGTGAAAATTTATGTATTCTGGATTTCGTACTTATATTGTACAGGATTAAAATATATCAAAATATAAATAAAAAAAAATTATATATATATATATATATATATATATATATATATATTAATGTACTAGTTAAATTTGTGTAATTAGTTTATAAAATGAATTTGTTTCACAAATTCGTACTTCGAATATTCACGTTTTTTTTTTTAATTTTGAAAACGAAGTTTAAAGTGAATTAAGTTGAATTTAATTAAAAGTTAAGTTTAAAAAAAGAAATAAATAAATAATATATTAAACTATATTTGTTTATGGGGGATGGTGGGAGGTCGGCCCAGGCCATACCCCCACGCACCCCCAGGGCTCGCTGTACTCAGCCATCACCGGCTGTGCACAGCAGTCGAGACTGTTGGGCGCAGTCCGGTGGGGACTGCGTACAGCAGTCCCCTCACTGTGTTGGATGTCGTGCGTTCTTCCAAAGCACGAGTATAAAATTTCGTGATTTGTTTATTTTGTTTAATTCAAAATTTTTGTTTATGACTTTCAAACTCATTAAATGCGTTTCCTTTTATTTATTATTTTATTACAAATTTTAATATTTTTAATTCGTTTAAATTTGAATGGGATTTGGTTTATATTTATATATTTTATATATATATATATATATATATATATATATATATATATTTTAATATATATATATATATATTATATATTATTTTATATATATATATATATTTATTTATTTTGAGTTTTAAATTCGATGTTTATTTTTATTTTATTTTTCTCGAATATGAGTTAATTTGAAATTGTTCATAAAATAATTTTTTGAAATGTGATTATATTAATTTTATTATATGATTATTTTATATATATGGACATTTGGGCAATTTTTTTAATGGTAATATTATAGATATATTAGAAAATTGGGGATAAGTTTTGTAATTATAATTAAATGTATTGGTTAATTATGGATTTACTAATAAATTTTTATAAAATGTTTTTAGTTTATAGTTTTTATTTATATATATATATAGTTATTTATTAGGTTTATATTGAATTTAAATAAATATATATTTGTATATATATTAGTGTTATTTTAATTATTATTTTCTTTAATAATATTTATTTTTAAATATATGAATATACATGATTACAATGGATTATTAGACCAACTTTGATAGTGTAGCATTAAATAAACGATATGAATATATGTCTGGATATGTGTGTTTTATTATATAGATTTATGTGCAGATAAAAGTGGGATTTGTTTGTAAGTTATGTTTATGGGAAGATTATATATATTTTTGTAGTGTTATAGTGTGTTTGTGGTAGTTGGAAATAAATTATGTATTTTGAATAGAATGGAGTTTTTTTGGGTTATGTACTTTTGTGATTGTTCATTATGTCTAATTTGATCTTTCCTTATTTCGGATTTGGGTCATGAGGGAAAACCCTAGAGTTAACTTATTCAGTTACAGGAGTCTCAGTTGTGTTTAGGACTTCCAGAGGCGGGGATATTGTTATTTGTGTTCGATCTTGTATTTTGATGTTGTCCATATGTTTTGGCTTTGGTTGTGGTATTGATGTATACTTGGATCGTATCGGTTATGAATGTCATACATGTGATTTTGGGCGAGAGGGTTATGCCTCGCGGTTGATCTATTGTGGGTTCAGTTTTCCTTGTTGATACAATCCTGTTCAGTTGGATATTCTTGTGTTAGAGTGTCTAGAGAGAGTGGCTCTAGTGGGGGCCGGCGCACAAAGGGGCTGTCAGGGTAACCCACGTAGAGTTAGATTAATCAGTGATAACTTAAGTAATAAACCTCAGGTGGGGATTAAACACTAATAAGATAATTGTGAAGCCTCATCCGCCTGTTAGTGCTGTCACAGACTAAAGGGGACTGAGAAGGCCGTGGTTGGCAAGGTCATTGTCTTGTCTTCACGAAAGGTTAATGACTCTACATGAGTAACCCTATGGAGCGGCGCCTTGAGATAGGCTGTCAGGAGAACCATAGATGGAAGCGGCACCTTAACTTGGTTGTCTGGAGAATCCATGTAGAGATGGAGGCGACACCTTGTGATAGGTTGTCTGGAGAATCCATGTGAAACCATGCGATGACACTCTACTCTAACATTCTATTTGTGTGATTTACTGAAGTCCTATGGAAGTGATTTATTGATTTGTCTTTGGTTATTGTTGGAAGTAGTCTTTGATATTGTGACTTGAGTTTCATTGATGTTGTTATTGTAACTTGTTATGTTCGTCAGTGATTTGTGGTTGTGCCTTTGGATTTGTCGTTGATGAGTTTTCTAAGTGGTCTTTGGTGTTAAGTTGTCTTCTTGGAGTTAGTCTTGTGCTATTGTTAGACGTGCTTGGTCGGGGACCCTTCCTTGTCTACTCTCAGCACAGGGGTGGTTGGGTGGAATGTGCTTCGCACCCCGTTGGGTTTCCCCTTTCTGTTTCAGTTATATCTTTTATTGCAGGCTTTTGGAGGATGTCGATGATCCAATGATCCTTGTACCAGATGTATGTTATACTTCGGATGAAATGTAATCATTGATGTATTGTCTCCCACGTGTGTTGGGATGACCATGTTGTAAATTGTATATGTGGTTATTGGGATGTATGTTCAGGCAGTTGTATTTTACTATCATTTGGATGTGATATATATTCAGGCCTTGTATTTATTCAAGAACTGTCACTTGTAATAGTTGGTTATGTTATGTTGTATCTATCGAAATATGTAACACTTTATATCTTTATAATTCCATGTATTGTCACAAGTGCATATGGTATTAATATGGTTATTATTTAATAGTTATTTTAAATGATGAAATGAGGATCAATGGATTTATGTACTGTTTAATTATGGTTTATCTTAATTATCATTGTTATGGGTTAGTGTAGTCATGTCACTTCGTGTACCCCTTTGGAACTAGTTGTGCCTCATATTACATTGTTATGTTAGAATACTTAAGTATGTTATTATATTCTATAAAAAAAAAAATTGTTCTGTTGTTTTAGTTCCTTTGGGGTTCGCACGGCGGGGTGTGACAGCTTGGTATCAGAGCCAAGATTGCTAACGCTGGGTCCTCTGGGTAGTTTGTGTCCGTTAGGCAACCTTCGCGTAACTCTTGATCTTACATAACTTTAATCATTGTGCAGGATCATGCCTCGAGGTAGAGGTCGTGGCCAAAGAAGAGGCCGAGGTGGTGGTCATAGAGTCAACCGCCGAAGTCTGTCACCGCCAAGTATCCACGGTTCTGTGCACGAGGAACGATTGAGTCCTCAACACAATGCGTCAGGCGGTGGACAGAATCAAGGACAACTTGGTTTGGATGGACCATTGCAGCACATTCTTGGAGAGATTCTTGGTCGTTTGGGACCTAGGCCAGATGAGGTGCAACAGGTTGAGAGAGAGAGAGAGAGGTCACCGAGGCGCAGGGATACAAATGTGGTTCAGGATGCAGTCATAGCAGGCCATATGATAGATCTGATGAGAGCACACCCTCCCACTTTTGATGGTTCTAGAGGAGGTTTGGAAGCCAAGACATGGTTAATTGACTTAGAGCGATGCTTCGCGATGCACCCCTATAGTAGCAATACCAAGGCTCGGTGCGCAGTTATGCATCTGTGAGGTTTCGCATCTACTTGGTGGCGTCTTGAAGAACAAAAGTTACACCTTGATATTAGTATGGTCACATGGGAGTTGTTTCTAGACAGGTTTAGGGCTCACTTCCTCTTAGATCATTGGAGGCAACGCAGGGCTGATGAGTTCCATGACCTTAGGCAGCTGTCGATGTCAGTAGAGCAGTACAAACGACACTTTTATGAGTTGAAGCAGTATGCAGGTATCAGCCACGATGAAGGGATGTTAGTGCAACATTTTGTTCGGGGCTTAAATGCCCAAATTAGTGGTGGTGTGAGAGTTTTCTAGCCGAAGACAATGGAAGTAGCGGTCGAGAAGGCTCGGTTGGTTGAGGAAAATCTAGCTATGGCACTAGGAGGACACATAGGAGGTCAGATCAGTAGTACACCATCCTCAGGTGTTATTTCTCATGGAGGTCCAGTCTTGGCTGCAGGGTCCTCTAAAGGTCATCAGGAATCCACTAAGGGTGAGCAACAACAACGCTCTCCATCTTATCAGGGAAATAGATCGCAGAACAGGAAGTTTTAGAGTTGGCAACGTAATAGACCTGATCGTTTTGTGCAGCCGACACAAAGTATACAGTCAGCACCGTCATTAGGCAACTTTCAACAATCGAGTGCACCAGTTGGAGTTAGAGGCTTTGGGCAGAGCACAGGTTGTTTCTCATGTGGGCAGCAGGGTCATATTGCGAGGAAGTGCCCTCAAGGGAACACTACAGGTTTTAGTCAGGCACCAGCCGCTTCTGAGCTGACGGTAGGCGATGCGGGTAGAGCTTATCATGTGTTTGCAGGTTCTGTGGGACCCAAGTGATGAGACTTCAGTCTCATGGGATAATGCATTCCATTTTAGTGAGGATTATTTGTTTTGTTTAGTTACTGGCTTCCAGGAGTAAGCCATATTCTAGGGGGGAGGATGTAATACCCCCATGTTTCTGATACTATTTACTACTATTGTTTGCTTTTATATGTTAGTGTGATACTGAATTGTGATGGTGATTGATTCATCGATTTGGTGTGCGTGGTTACGTAGTTTAGTTGATTGCTACAATTGATATTATTATTATGATTTATGATACTCTGTATGTAGGGTTTGGATTATTTTATTATGCAATGCTTTCTCTCTAATGTTTTATATGTCGATGTGATAATCCTATGGTGATCATGTTATTTGAATTCAGTATTATGTTATAATGCAATGATTTAATAATTAGTTATAATGCAGTAGTCAAGTAATCATGTTATCTTAAGATCAATTTGGTTAGAAATGTTAGTTCGTAATTGATATTGTAATTGTTAGAATAGATTAGGTGAGAGGACAGTGTAGCATCACTCGTTCACGAGTGCCCTGCTACACTGCAATTCCTTCTCACGATAGGATGTTTAATTATATATATACATGTGCTACTTGACGTTTATTTGGATGCAAGATTAAGTCTCGATTCCACCTGCTTCGGCAAGACAGGGCGAGCAATAAATTAACCCAACGGGTAAAAATGTTAAAAAAGGGAGTAGGTTTGGAAGTGTCCCCGTCCCAAGTCCATCGTCTGTTGTGAGTCGTGTTATGACTGAAGTTTTCGTTCTCGTTGATTGAGTTGTTTGATTGTTGAGGTATTCATTTGATTTATGGGTCATGTTTATTTAATTAACCTTATGTTATAAGATAATTGATTAAAGTTGTCTAGTGGTTTTGATTTAATTTTGTGTTAGTTGAATGTTAAATTTAAATATATAGTAAATTAAAAAGTGATATAATTTATTAAAAGAGTAAATAATTATTCTAAATTAATATTGTTGATAATAATTAAATTAAATAAATATTGTTGAAGATAATTAAATAATATCTTTTATTAATATTAAATTAGCAAATCATGTATAGATAATATCTTGATTAAATAAATTATTTAATTAAAATTTTAGATAAGTGTGCTTTTAAAAGCTGGAAAAAGGACCAATTAGAAGAGGGGATTTTTTGAGAAAAGAAAGCAGAAAAACTTTACTGATATTATTGATTCTTTTATTATTTTGATGAGGGATTCACACAGGGAGGTTTTTAGCTCTGTTGTTTTTGGATCTGGAAAAGAAGCATAAAAAAAAAAAGAAAAAAAAAAGAATTGGTGTTGAAAATCTTGGAGAAAATAATTGATTTAAATATAGATAGATTCAGAAGAACGTGGAAGGCAAAGGATCGAGAAGGAACTGCAGGAGGAATTCGAAAGGAGGTTTCAGAAGGGATTCTTCTTCAGACGAAGGACTCTAGGTTTTCTTCTGTCATTTATCACTATTTATGTTGTATTTTGAAACAATATTGTTTGATGTGCTTTGAAAAGATATGGAAATAAGTTCTGTGATTTTGGAATTCATTCGTATGAACCCTTAAACCCTTTTGTTGAAAACTTCAAAAAAATCTTTCTTTAAAATTCTCCAACATAGTTAATAGGGAAATTGATTATTTGTAATAAAAATCATTTTATGATGGAAGGAATTTATTTACCAGAGTTATTTAGCATTTGGAATGAAAATCTTATTTTTCCTATTATTTATGTTATAAGTTTTGAAGAATTAAAATAAAATAAAAATAAACCAATAAATCAAAGTAATACCTACATGTATTATTTCCATATAATCTGTCTTGTTTTTTAAAATCTGTAATTGTTGCTCCTATGTACTCTGTGTATTAAATATATCCTACTGAATAAAATATTTATTTATTTCTATTTAATATTCTTAAAAAATATATATAAATTTATAAGTAATATAATCTAAAAGTGTTATGGGAAATCTACAATTTGTCAAACTTTTGAAATAAAATATGCCTGTGAAAATTTATGTATTCTGGATTTCGTACTTATATTGTACAGGATTAAAATATATCAAAATATAAATAAAAAAAAATTATATATATATATATATATATATATATATATATATATTAATGTACTAGTTAAATTTGTGTAATTAGTTTATAAAATGAATTTGTTTCACAAATTCGTACTTCGAATATTCACGTTTTTTTTTTTTAATTTTGAAAACGAAGTTTAAAGTGAATTAAATTGAATTTAATTAAAAGTTAAGTTTAAAAAAAGAAATAAATAAATAATATATTAAACTATATTTGTTTATGGGGGATGGTGGGAGGTCAGCCGAGGCCGTACCCCCACGCACCCTCAGGGCTCGCTGTACGCAGCCATCACCGGTTGCGCACAGCAGTCGAGACTGTTGGGCGCAGTCCGGTGGGGACTGCGTACAGCAGTCCCCTCACTGTGTTGGATGTCGTGTGTTCTTCCAAAGCACGAGTATAAAATTTCGTGATTTGTTTATTTTGTTTAATTCAAAATTTTTGTTTATGACTTTCAAACTCATTAAATGCGTTTCCTTTTATTTATTATTTTATTACAAATTTTAATATTTTTAATTCGTTTAAATTTGAATGGGATTTGGTTTATATTTATATATTTTATATATATATATATATATATATATATATATATATATATATTAATATATATATATATATATTATATATTATTTTATATATATATATATATTTATTTATTTTGAGTTTTAAATTCGATGTTTATTTTTATTTTATTTTTCTCGAATATGAGTTAATTTGAAATTGTTCATAAAATAATTTTTTGAAATGTGATTATATTAATTTTATTATATGATTATTTTATATATATGGACATTTGGGCAATTTTTAATGGTAATATTATAGATATATTAGAAAATTGGGGATAAGTTTTGTAATTATAATTAAATGTATTGGTTAATTATGGATTTACTAATAAATTTTTATAAAATGTTTTTAGTTTATAGTTTTTATTTATATATATATATAGTTATTTATTAGGTTTATATTGAATTTAAATAAATATATATTTGTATATATATTAGTGTTATTTTAATTATTATTTTCTTTAATAATATTTATTTTTAAATATATGAATATACATGATTACAATGGATTATTAGACCAACTTTGATAGTGTAGCATTAAATAAACGATATGAATATATGTCTGGATATGTGTGTTTTATTATATAGATTTATGTGTGGATAAAAGTGGGATTTGTTTGTAAGTTGTGTTTATGGGAAGATTATATATATTTTTGTAGTGTTATAGTGTGTTTGTGGTAGTTGGAAATAAATTATGTATTTTGAATAGAATGGAGTTTTTTTGGGTTACTTACTTTTGTGATTGTTCATTATGTCTAATTTGATCTTTCCTTATTTCGGATTTGGGTCATGAGGGAAAACCCTAGAGTTAACTTATTCAGTTACAGGAGTCTAAGTTGTGTTTAGGACTTCCAGAGGCGGGGATATTGTTATTTGTGTTCGATCTTGTATTTTGATGTTGTCCATATGTTTTGGCTTTGGTTGTGGTATTGATGTATACTTGGATCGTATCGGTTATGAATGGCATACATGTGATTTTGGGCGAGAGGGTTATGCCTCGCG
The DNA here is from genome assembly GCA_007258455.2 of Sequoia sempervirens. NCBI lineage: Eukaryota > Viridiplantae > Streptophyta > Pinopsida > Cupressales > Cupressaceae > Sequoia > Sequoia sempervirens. Next base: position 205,684,753 of record VDFB02058242.1, on the reverse strand, counting down.
GTTGATCTATTGTGGGTTCAGTTTTCCTTGTTGATACAATCCTATTCAGTTGGATATTCTTGTGTTAGAGTGTCTAGAGAGAGTGGCTCTAGTGGGGGCCGGCACACAAAGGGGCTGTCAGGGTAACCCACGTAGAGTTAGATTAATCAGTGATAACTTAATTAATAAACCTCGGGTGGGGATTAAACACTAATAAGATAATTGTGAAGCCTCATCCGCCTGTTAGTGCTGTCACAGACTAAAGGGGACTGAGAAGGCCGTGGTTGGCAAGGTCATTGCCTTGTCTTCACGAAAGGTTAATGACTCCGCATGAGTAACCCTATGGAGCGGCACCTTGAGATAGGCTGTCAGGAGAACCATAGATGGAAGTGGCACCTTAACTTGGTTGTCTGGAGAATCCATGTAGAGATGGAGGCGGCACCTTGTGATAGGTTGTCTGGAGAATCCATGTGAAACCATGCGATGACACTCTACTCTAACATTCTATTTGTGTGATTTACTGAAGTCCTCTGGAAGTGATTTATTGATTTGTCTTTGGTTATTGTTGGAAGTACTCTTTGATATTGTGACTTGAGTTTCATTGATGTTGTGATTGTAACTTGTTATGTTCGTCAGTGATTTATGGTTGTGCCTTTGGATTTGTCGTTGATGAGTTTTCTAAGTGGTCTTTGGTGTTAAGTTGTCTTCTTGGAGTTAGTCTTGTGCTATTGTTAGACGTGCTTGGTTGGGGACCCTTCCTTGTCTACTCTCAGCACGGGGGTGGTTGGGTGGAACGTGCTTCGCACCCCGTTGGGTTTCCCCTTTTTGTTTCAGTTATATCTTTTATTGCAGGCTTTTGGAGGATGTCGATGATCCAGTGATCCTTGTACCAGATGTATGTTATACTTCGGATGAAATGTAATCATTGATGTATTGTCTCCCACGTGTGTTGGGATGACCATGTTGTAAATTGTATATGTGGTTATTGGGATAAATGTTCAGGCAGTTGTATTTTACTATCATTTGGATGTGATATATATTCAGGCCTTGTATTTATTCAAGAACTGTCACTTGTAATAGTTGGTTATGTTATGTTGTATCTATCGAAATATGTAACACTTTATATCTTTATAATTCCATGTATTGTCACAAGTGCATATGGTATTAATATGGTTATTGTTTAATAGTTATTTTAAATGATGAAATGAGGATGAATGGATTTATGTACTGTTTAATTATGGTTTATCTTAATTATCGTTGTTATGGGTTAGTGTAGTCATGTCACTTCGTGTACCCCTTTGGAACTAGTTGTGCCTCATATTACATTGTTATGCTAGAATACTTAAGTATGTTATTATATTCTTTTAAAAAAAAAAAATTGTTCCGTTTTTTTAGTTCCTTTGGGGTTCGCACGGCGGGGCGTGACAAAGAATGCATAGAAACATAAGTTCATGCTTGCATTAAACTATAAATAATTGTTAGGATGATTCAAATCTATGATTTTTTCCAGCATAAAAAATTTGGGCTTTTAGAAGTTAGATCTAGATATAGATGATCAAGGGCCATGCATGCCATTATATGTAGTTTAGTGTATTCATTAATATACATAGTTCTATCTTAGGATTTCTTCACAATATTTTCATTTCATCCAACATTGGGAGAATACCGTTGCAAGTATGAGCAAGTTTTGTGGTGTTGTCATTGATGTCAACATCGTTCAATATATTGTAGATTGTACATGTATAGTTGAGATGCTTCTAAGATATTGTGAGTACATGGAGCTATCTTTATGATTTTTTAGATGCGATGGTTTGATAAGTTTCCAAGTTATTTTGAGAAAATTAATAAATAAGAGAAGTCAGAGTGATGAATGTGTTTAGAATGCGCTCTGGTATGTGCTCCATGTCTCTTCTATGTTGATCCTATGCTTGTGTAGATATGAAGGTTTTCTAATGGTGATATTATGGTGATATATCTCGAGTTCTAGCTTCTAGCGTGATGGTATGTGAAAGTTACCTTCACCGGCGTGTGAACTGTTCTAGCAGAGTTGGTCCTCTATAGACTGGGAGAAATGTTTATGCTTTGTAGTCCTCTGCTATTTTGTTTCAGATCTTGCAGACCTTGGATATGTCTTGTGAAGGTGTTCTCTAGGTTTTGACAAAGAATTTTGAAGTTTGGTGGTCTGGAAGTAATGTTTTTAGTCTTGTTGTGTGTGTATGCATAGTTCAGATGGACTAGTGGAAGGTGTTCAGTGTTTAAACATTGTTTCACTTGTTGTGGATGTATCTGAAGTAGTCTAAGATGTGTTCTCATGCATAATGAAGCATTTTATGGCATTCACATGCCATCTTCTTGTTGGGAAGCATGTACATCAATGTTCATTTTTGTTTTCATTAGGTTTGGCCAACTTGGTGTTTACACTTCATTCAAAGAATAAAATCTAATTAAGGAAGCATGTGGTTGATCCAAGACATTTTCTTTTTGGCCTTGGTTAAGTATTTTTTGGTCCACTCTCATTCCTTTCCACTATAGGAATGTTGAGTTTCCAACTTGATTTGAATTTATGAAATAAATTTTATGTGGCCAACCTTGGAGAAAGGTTTTAAAGTTGAAGATGGTATAAATGCAAGACAAATTGTGAAGATTTGTATGATAGTTTGATGCAAAGTGATGAAGTGAGACACAAATCATAAGAGTAGAAGTGTGTGAAATTGTGTTGAGGTAGTAGCTCTTCATTATATTGGATTCCTGAAGGAAGTGAGCTAAAAGTTTTTACAATCCTTTATTCAAGGTTGTGAATGTGTCTTAATTGTTATGGTGGATCTTTTGTTCTCTTTTGTATCTATAGGAAGTGAGCCTCCCTATTGAATAGTGAGTCCTTTATGTAGGTAGTGAGACTTTGTACTTGTAATGTGAGTCCTGTTCTGGGAAGTGAGCCCTTGGTAGTGAGCCTCTATATTCAGTTTTATAATCTCTTTATATTGTGAGTCAGCCCTTAGCATGGTTTTTCCCTCATTGGGTTTTCCACATAAAAATCTGGTGTTCATTGTGTTGATTTAATTTTTGTTGTTTGTGTTTCATGCTCTTACTTAATAACATAATAGTGTGGTTGTGGAATTGATAAGTGTTGAAGTTTTTAAGTTTGAATTTTGTGACAACTGATTCACCTCCCCTCTCAGTTGTCTTACACCTGTTTAAAAATTGGTATAAGAGATTTGGTTCCTTGGTGTAGATCTTAATGGATTAAGGAAGATCTAATGGCACATATGTTGGAAATCCCTATGTTTTATGGATTTGATTATAGTGATTGGAAAGTATAGATGAGAGGATATATTGTTTCTCTTGGTTACAAGACCTGGAAGGCTATTGAGATGAAGTATACTTTTCTGGAGAATGGTCCTACTTCTATTGATGAGGTTTCTGCTTATGAGGAGAATAAGAGAGTGAGGTATGCTATTTTTAGTGCTTTATCTAAAACTGAGTGAACTAAGGTTCTTTCTTTAGATACTTCTCATGAAGTCTAGAAGAAGTTGGATGAATTGTATGAAGGAAATGAAAGATTAAAATTAATAAAGAAGTTAGTGGAAAAGAAAAAAATTGATAATTTGAAAATGGGAGAAGGTGAAGAGTTTACAAGCTATTTCCAGAGGGTTGAGATGACAACAAATGAAGTTAATAATCAAGGAGGAAAATTGATTGATGAAGATATCATTAAGAAGATCTTGATCACCCTACTAGATTGCTATAGTGATAAGATCTCATCTATTGATGAGATGTATGATCCTACGAAGTATACTAAAGAATAGTTTTTGAACACTTTGCAAGAATTTGAGATGAGAAAGTTTAGGAAAGAAGATAAGACATAGACAACATTTAAGGAAATGAATATTGAAGATGATCTAGAGAGTGATGATTCAAATGAGTTGGAAGAAAGCATCACCAAGAAGTTGAAGAAAGGTACCAAAAAGTATAAAGGTATGTTTCTCTTTAAATGTTTTAGTTGTTGTAATATTGGTCATTATGCTTCAAGATGTTTGAATAGAGCTATACATAATAATAACAAGGATTATAAAGATAAGGATGTAAAGGATAGGAAATACAAGAAGTTGTATTATGTTAAAGAAGCTAGAATTTCTAATGATGAATCTAAAAATGAGGTTGATGATAGTGAATGCTTGTTCTTAGCTTTGGAATGTAAATTTGTATCTGCCAACCATGGAAAATATGCAAGAAAGAAGGCTCTAGAGAATAAGAGGAATAGGATGGAAGGTACTTTGGTTACTAATTTTCATGCAAGACATCATGAAGACTACTGGCTAATTGATAGTGGATGTTCTAATTACATGACTGAAGATAAGAGTAAGTTTACCAAGCTTGAAAAGTATGATGGTGGTTTATTCATGTTTGGTGATGATTCAGGAGCTAAGATTTGTGGGAAAGGTTCAATTAGTTTTGATGGAGTGCATAGCACTGATGATGTATATTGTGTGAAGGGTTTGAGGCATAACCTTCTGAGTGTTGGATAGATGTGTAGCAATGATTTTAAACTTGTGTTTTAGAATAATACTTGTGAAATCAGAAAAGGATCTAGAAATGGAGATATGGTTATTGCTGGAAGAAGGACTCATCAAAACATCTATCAACTTAAGGGATCTGATGGTCAATGCCTTGTATCTCAAGTCAGTGAAAGTTAGTTATTGCACTAAAGAATGGGAAATGTAAAATTTGATAGTCTAGTCAAAATTAGTTCAAAAGGAATTGCCCAAGGTCTACCTAGAATCTCAAGACCTACTAATACTATTTACAAAAGTTGTCAATTGGGGAAACAAACAAGATGCAACTTTAAGGGAAAAGAGAAATCTACTACTAGAATGTTGGATTTAATTCACACCAATCTCTATGGTCTAACTAGAATAGGAAGCTTGAATGATGACAAGTATTTCATGCTTCTTATTGATGATTTTTCTCAAATGACATGGGTTTCTTTTCTAAGGGAAAAGACAGGCTCTGGATAGGTTTAAAGTGTTCAAAGCAAGACTAGAAAATGAAGTAAATTTGAAAATCAAGTGTTTGAGATCTGATAGAGGTGGATAATTCACTTCTAGTGAGTTTAATACATTATGTGAGAAACATGGAATAAAGAGACAATTTTCTACTCTAAGAACCCCTCAGTAGAATGGGGTAGTTGAGAGGAAAAAGAGGATAGTATAGGAAGCTACAACAACCATGATGAAAAAATAAAATGTATCGAATGTGTACTAGAGAGAGGAAATACACACTATTGCTTATGTTACTAATAGATTTTGGATTAGAAGCAATAGCACAAAGACTTATTTTGAGTTATGGACAGGTAAGAATCCTACTATGAAGTACTTAAAGGTATTTGAAGCATATGTTACATTAAAAGAGATGGTGAAAATCTTGGAAAGTTTGATGCTAGATGTGATGAAGGAATTTTTCTTGGGTACTCTACTACTAGAAAAGCATATAGATGCGATTAAAGAAGATTGTTGAAAGTGATAATGTGAAATTTGATGAAGACATATGTAGGCCTATTGAGATAAGTGAAGTTGAACCTGATGATCCTATCTATGGACTTGTACTTGAGGAGAATAAAGAGAAGGAAGAAGAAGAGAAAGAAGAAAAGACTAAAGAAGAAGAAGAGAATGAGTTTGAACCTATTGTTAAGACTCCTAAGTATGTACAGAAGAATCATTTGGAAGAACATATAATTGGAGATAAGAGTGAAGGTGTGAAGACAATAAGTAAAGTGGTAGCTAATGAAAATCTATGTTTACTTTCTAAAATTGAACCCAAGTATGTGAGTGAAGCATGTGAAGATGGGAGTTGGATGAAAACTATGAAAGAAGAGTTGCATCAGATAGAAATAATCAAACATGGGAACTAGTCCCTAGACCTATGAATAAGAATGTAATTGGTTCAAAATGGGTGTTTTAGAATAAGATGAATGAAAGTAGAGAATTTGTAAGGAATGAGGCAAGACTTGTATGCAAGGGATATTCACAAGTTGAAGACATAAACTTTGAAGAAACATTTTCCCTTGTGGCTAGAACTAAAATGGAAGCTATTAGGATGTTTTTGGAATTTTCTGCCCACAAGGATTTCAAAATGTATCAAATGGATGTCAAGTTAGCATTTCTAAATGGTGAATTAGAAGAAGTGTACATGGAACAACCTAAAGGGTTTCAATTATTTGAAAAACTAGACATGGTTTGTAAAAAGAAGGCATTGTATGGACTAAAGCAAGCTCCTAGAGCTTGGTATGCAAGATTGGACAGATACTCAACAAAGCAAGGATTCAACGAAGGCTCTACTAATAGCAATCTTTATTTAAAATTGCAAGGTAACCAAATGTTGATAGTAGTTGTATACGTTGATGATACCATTTTTGGTGGAAATGAAGGCATGTGTAAAAAGTTTGTTGAAGAGATGTAAAAATAATTTGAGATGTATATTATCGGCGAATTGAATTTATTTATTGGTCTCCAAGTGAATCAAACTGATAAAGGGATATTCATTTCACAATTTAAGTATGTAAAAGAGCTGTTGAAGAAGTTTGGGAATGATGATTCTAAACCGGTTAGTACTCCTATGGAAACTTGATGTAAACTGAGTAAACATGATGAATATGCTAAAACTGATCAGAGAAAATGAAAATCTATGATTGGTGGACTTTTGTATCTTAGTGCTACCAGACCAGCTATTATGCATGTTGTATGTCTAGTTGCCAGATTTCAAGCAAATCCTAAAGAGGTGTTGGTGTAATTAATTATTTAATTACACTTTATTAAGTTTACTTAGGTATTAATTAGTTTACTTAATTAATAATTTTTATTTAGTTGAGCTGATTTTAGGTCAACATTAGGTTTTACCTTTAGGGTTATGCATACATTGCTTTTATAAAGCAATTTATCCCTTGCAATTTCTCAATTCCTGAATACAATTCATTTGTACATCTTCAAGAAAATTGCTCTTATTTTTTCCATTTTGCTCTTGTAGAAGCTATTCTCTAGTTTGCATGTTTGATCTTGGTTTATAACATGGTATCAAAGCCTTGATTTGTAGCCCCTTAGAATTTTGGAGAAATACATTGTAGAGCATGTTCAGGGTTCCTCGAGGGTTTCATGCTTTGATCATATTTATGAATCATTTTGGATCAAATCAAGCATCTCAATTGGATTCAAAGCACTAGAAAAAAGTCAAGACTAGCTTTTGTTTCATTGATTTTCATCATCTTTTGCCAGATCAGCAAGGGTTTCAAGTCTAGTGATCTTTTTGCAAGATTTGGGGGTAGCCAATTTTTTGGGAAATTTTGGGCCCAAACGGACCTGACCATCACATTCAAAGCACCCAAAAACCCCAAAATTGACTATCAAATCATCAAAATCTGACACAGTGGCTCTGGGAGGTAATTTTTTTTCATTTTTGGGTCATACGGCCTAGTACGACACACAATCTAAGAATTTTTTTAAAAAAAACACAGTGTTAATGGTTCCACCATCAATAAACTGTTAGCAGTTAATGCTAGTGGCTTGTCTAACTGCCAAGTTTTCCTCTAAGCCTTTTTGAAGTAGTTTTGGTATTTTGGCCATAACTTTTGTGTCTGAACTTGGATTTTCGAAAACGAAATATCACTAGAAACCTGGTTCTGGGCACTATGCAATGGTGTAGGTTTGATTTTCTGATTTTTCTTTTTTGATTCAATTTTTTCTAGTCAAATTTAGATCATCATTTTTGTGCTTCTAGGGGTATATATTTTGCATACAACCTTTGTTTTTCGAAAATGACTAGGCATTGGAAAGTTGGTTTAGTCCTCTACATAGATATGAGGTAATTTTTTTATCATGGAGGTAGATGTGAACATTGGTGTGTGCATGCACTCTTTTTTATTTTCATGCACTAGGTTTGCATTTTTTTTTAATTTATGCATGTTTTGCATGTTCTCCTTTTACATTCATGGGGTATTGTAATAAATGAACTTATATAAAGTTTCATTAGGGAGGATTCTTGCATAATAATTTGATTAGAGTGTATTTTCATTGCATGCACTTTGATCTCATCTTCATATTGATGACAACTCATATGAGTTGTATTTGGATTTTGTAGTTTCTTTTGGCCACATCTTGCCCATAGCTTGGCACATTTTGGTTTGCATCAATTTACATCTTAGATTGAGAGCCTATGGTTAATGATCCTGAATCTTATCATATTCACATCAGGTCACATCTCAATTTGAGGGCCATTCATTTTATGGTTAATGTTCCAAAATCTTCATGGTACTTTCTCTTATGGATCAGTTTGTCATAGTTTGGCATCAACATTGAGATACACATGGCTTCTAGATTCTTTCATCATATCATTCCCTCTTATCAGGGGAATTATTTATTCATCTACTATTTCTTTATGGATTCTAGGGTTGTTCTAGTTTGTGAGTTTTCCAATGTTCCTTGGCATCGAGTTTGTTGTTGCATTAACATGATTTTGCCTAAGTCCTTCAGTGACTATCATATGGTTTCTTTTAAACAAAGGTATCTTTCCTTTCTTTCTAGATTTAGAATTCTAGTGTTTCTTCACTAGTGTTCTTCCAGTTCTTCTTTGTAGTAGGACATTTCATTAATGGGGGTTGTCCCATTGGGATTTCTCCTCTTTCCCATTCATTTCATTTGTACATGGGTACCTAACATGGCCTTGTAGCTAGGATTCATGCATTCATCCTAGCATTAGGTGCATGCTTTTTTAGTCTCCCTAAGTTGCACTTAAGGGGGGGTGTTGGTGTAATTAATTATTTAATTACACTTTATTAAGTTTACTTAGGTAATAATTACTTTACTTAATTAATAAGTAAGATTTATTTAGTTGAGCTGATTTTAGGTCAACATTAGGTTTTACCTTTAGGGTTATGCATACATTTCTTTTATAAAGAAAATTATCTCTTGTAATTTCTCAATTCCTAAATATTATTCATTTTTACATCTTCATGCAAATTGCTCTACTTTTTATGGTTTTCTCTTGTGGAAGGTATTTTCTAGTTTACATATCTTATCTTGGTTTCTAACAAGAGGCACATGTTACAACTATAAATAGGATATTTAGATATCTTAAAGTTACACTAGATTATGGCTTATGGTATCCTAAGGGTGTTGATTTTACTTTTAGTGCTTATACTGACGTAGATTGGGCTAGTTCTGTGGATGACCAAAAGAGTACTAGTGGAGGTGATTTCTTTCTTGGTGAGAGATTGGCTTCTTGGTTGAGTAAGAAAAAAGACTTGGTTTCTTTATCTATTGTAGAGGTAGAATATATTGCTACAACATCCTGTTGCACATAGGTTTTGTGGATGAAGCAAAATTTGAAAGAAATTGGAGTAATATGTGATGAGCCTATTCCTATTTTTTGTGACAACATGAGTGCCATAAATATTTCAAAGAATCCAATTATTCATTCAAGAACAAAACACATATCTATCAAATAGAATTTGTTGAGAGAGAAGGTGTTGGAGAATGAATTCAGTCTAGAGTATGTGGCAACAAAGGAACAAATTGTAGATATATTTACTAAGGCTCTTCCGAAGGATACTTTTAAGCATCTTAGGGAGAGGTTGGGGGTTATTGTCCCTTCGAACTAGGTGCACATGAAGGTGCATAATTCTAGTGAATTCATAGATTCTTCATTTATCTGGACTAATAAATGGGTCTACTCCACAAGGGAGTAGATAAGCTTTTCATTGTTGCAGTATGAGTGTACACCTAAGGGGGAGTGATCAGAGTCTTTGATATTTTCCATTGATGTCAAGGGGGAGAGAAATTCATGTGAAAAATAGTTGTAGAGGAAGAGAAGGTGTTCTCTTGGAATATTGTGAAGGATGTTGTCTTTGATGTTTTTTCACATCATGTGTTTCCATCAATGACAAAGGGGGAGATTCTTGCAAGTATGAACAAGTTTGGTGGTGTTTTCATTAATGTTGTCATTGATGTCAACATAGTTTAGTATATTGTAGATTGTACATGTATAGTTGAGATTATTTTGACATGTTGTGAGTACATGGAGCTATCTTTATGATGTTGTAAATGTGAGGGTTTGATAATTTTCCAAGTTCTTTTGAGAAAATTAATAAAGAAGAGAAGTTAGAGTGATGGATATGTTCAGAATGTGCTCTAGTATGTGCTTCTTGTATCTTCTATGTTTATCCTATTCTTGTGCAGATTTTAAGGTTTGCTAATGGTGATCTTATGGTGATATATCCTAATTTCTAGCTTCTGGTGTGATGGTATGTGAAAGTTATGTTCACCGGTGTGTGAACTGTTCTAGTAGAGTTGGTCTTCTATGGACTAGGAGAAATGTTTCTACTCCCTAGTCCTCTATTGTTTTGTTTTAGATTTTACAGATCTGGGATATGTCTTGTGAAGGTATTCTCTAGGTTCTCACAAAGAATTTTGAAGTTTGGTGTTCTAGAAGTCATGTTTTTAGTGTTGTTGTGTGTATTTCCATAGTCTAGATGGACTGGTGGAAGGTTTTTAGTGTTTGAAGATTATTTCACTTGCAATGGATGTATTTGAAGTAATCCAAGATGTGTTCTCATGCATAATGAAGCATGTTGTGGCATCCATGTGTCATCTTCTTGTTGGGAAGCATGTACATCAATGTTCATTTGTTTTTTCATTAGGTTTGGACAAGCTAGTGTTTACACTTCATTCAAAGAAAAAAAATTAATTAAGGAAGCATGTGGTTGATCCAAGACATTTTTTTTGGTCTTGGTTAAGTATTTTTATGGTCCACTCTCATTCCTTTCCATTGCAGGAATGTTGAGTTGCTGACCTAATTTGAATTTATGAAATAAAGTTTATTTGGCCGACCTTGGAGAAAGGTTTTAAAGTTGAAGATGGTATAAATTCAAGTCAAATTGTGAAGAGTTGTATGAAAATGTGATGCAAACTAATGAAGTGAGCCACAAATCATAAGAGTAGAAGTGTGTGAAAGTGTGTTTAGGCAGGAGTTCTTCATTGTGTTGGATTCTTGAAGGTAGTGAGCTAAATATTTCTATAATCCTTTATTCAAGGCTATGAATGTGTGTTAATTGTTGTGGTGGATCTTTTTTTCTCTTTTGTATCTATAGGTAGTGAACCTCCTTGTTGGATAGTGAGTCCTTTCTATAGCAATGAGCCTTTGTAATTGTATAGTGAGTCCTCTTCTGGGAAGTGAGCCCTTAGCAGTGAGCCTCTGTATTCAATTTTATAATCTCTATATATTGTGAGTTAACCCTCATCGTGGTTTTTCCCTCATTGGGTTTTCCACATAAAAATATAGTGTTCATTGTACTGATTTACTTTCTATTATTTGTGTTTCATGCTCTTAATAACATAATAGTGTGGTTGTGGAATTGATAACTGTTGAAGTTTTTAAGTTTGAATTTTGTGACAACTAATTCACCCCCCCTCTCAATTGTCCTGTGCATGTTTGACAAATACTAGCTAAATTCAAGAGTTTCTCTATACTACTTAACCTATGTAAGAGGTTATGATCTTTGTCTATTGTGTTGCAATGCTCCTACATTACTCCAATAATCAAGGATCAATATTCTAAAATAACTCATTGCATTGGTCCATGCAAGGAGATCCATCTTGTATCAACATCCTTGAGAAGATTGTTTCCTATTGTTATTCCCTAAGAAATTTTTTTAAATTTTGCGAAACATTTAGGACCTCAACAGAAGTATGTGTAGAGCTCATAGACTAGATTTTCAAATTTTGATACTATACAATACTTACTTACAATTCTAAATGCTAAATTCATTCTATGGAACATTGAGTGAATTCCAAGCATGTATGGTGCACAAGTAGTTTGTAACTTTGTGCAAACACCGATCTTGTGACCTTGCATTACTGTAGCTCGATTAGCTCCTACACACACCAATGTTTTTTCAATTTTCAATTCATCCATACCTCCAATTTAATTCAAATATTTCTTGACTAGTTCAAATATATTTTGTGATGTTGAACTATCCTTCATTTTATGAACAGAAAGAAGATGAGCTTGGAGGACATGTTTTTCTATAGTGTACACATGCATACAAACCCAAGAAGTATTCTCTACTACATTAACTTCATCTAAAGATAATTCAATGAAGTTTGACTCTCTTACTTTCTCCTCTAAATCTTGCTTTTCCACTATAGAAAGATAGTTTCCCCATTCCCATCTAGTTTTTACTGACCAATGTATGTTAGGAAAGTGAGGAGCACCCAGAAAAGATAATAAATTAAAATATTTTGGGTAGTCTGCCATAGGATTCCCTCATGACAAAATATTCATTTCTTATGATCTTCATATTTCATGGCATACTTAACATGAAGACATTCTTCATTTGATTTCCATTGTACTACTGATTGTTCCTTTCAGTCTATGATTTGTTTCTCATAAAATTTACCGATATGCTTTTCTATAGTTTCAAGATTTAGCTACAACTTCTTGTCTCTTTTAAAATTTCAACTACAAATCATACACTTGCATTCTGTTGGAGGTTCATATTTTTTTACTTTCTCCATTGCTTGAATGAATGGGTTCTTTGACACCCAATCAAGTTAAAAATTCCTTGTCATTTCCCACTCAAGCCTCATTTTTTATTTGTCTTTTCTTTTCTTGCTACCAACATCATCTATGGCCCTAAATTTTCATCCAAGTCAATTATCTCATTCTGGCTAACAAGGGTACCCCTTAGAACATATTCTATAGTATTTCCATCCTCAATTGACTCATTTAACTCAATGACAATCCCACCTTCTAGTGGAAGTGAGGTATTGTGAATGCCTTCTTCACTAATATTTGGTGGAAGAGCTGATGATGTAGCTCAATCTTGATCTAATGGATCACAAGCATTGCCAATTCCAAAGTAAGATTATATGGTAACTCTACATTTTGGGTACTTTTATGGCTTCCTAGTCCCTTCACCACCTTCAGGAGACTTGTTAAACAAGCATAAGACAACTGAGAGGGGGGTGAATCAGTTGTCACACAATTTCAAACTTAAAACTTCAGCACTTATCAATTCCACAACCACACTATTATGTTATTAAGTAAGAGCATGAAACAAAATTAACATAAAGAAAATCAACACAATGAACACCAGATTTTTATGTGGCAAACCCAATGAGGGAAAAACCATGGTCAAGGTTAACTCACAATATAAAGATTATAAAATAAAGGCTCACTGCCCAGAATAGGACTCATTGTCCAAGTACAAAGGCTCACTACCTATAGAAAGGACTCACTATCCAATAGGGATGCTCATTGCCTAAAAATACAAAAGAGAACAAAAAGATCCACCACACCAATTAATGCACATTTGTAGGATTGTAGAAACCCTTATCTCACTGCCTTCAACTTAATGGAGAACTGCTATTGCAACTCACACACACACTTCTCTTATGATTTGTGGCTCATTTTCATCACTTTGCATCACACTTTCATAAAAATCATCACAATTGGACTTGCTTTTATACCATCCTCAATGTTAGAAACTTTCTCGAAGGTTAGCCACAAAAACCTTATTTCATAAACTCAAAATAGGTCAGCAACTCAAAATTCCTGTGTTGGAAAGCAATAAGAGTGGACCAATAGAAACATTTTTCAAGATCAAAAATAATATTTCAAAAAAACCACATGCTTCCTTAGTTAAATTTTAGTCTTTGAATGAACTGTAAACACTAGGTCCTCCAAACCTAATGAGAACACAAATAAACATTGATGTACATGCTTCCCAATTAGAAGATGACACACAGACTCCACAACACACTTCATTAAGAACAAGAATACACCTCAAAATATTCCAAATACATCTATAGAAAAACAACAAACTTCAATCACTGAACACCATTCACTAATCCATCTAGACTGTATAAACTCACACTAAATTACTAAAACATGACTTTCAGATCACCAACCTTCAAAGCTCTTTTCCACAACATGGAAAATACCTTCACAAGACATATCCTAGATTGACAAGATCTGAAATGAAATAGTAGAGAACTACAAAGAAAAACTATTTCTCCGAGTCCACAGAAGACCAATTCTGCTAGAACAGTTCACACACTGATGAACATAATTTTTACACACCATCATACCAAAAATTGAAACTTAGAATATATCACCACTAAATCCTCATTAACAAGTCTCCAGATCCACACAATAATAGGATCAACATAAGAGAAATTTGAAGCACATACCGTAGCACATTCTGAACACTGACTTCTCTTTTCTATTTAATTTTCTCAAAAGCACTTGGAAACTCATCAATACAACACATTTGTAACACAAAAGATAGCTCCATGTACTCACAACATCTCAGCATCATCTCAACTATACATGTACAATCTGTAACATACTGAACTATGTTGACATCAATGACAACATTAATGACACCATCACCAATCTTGCTCATACTTGCAACAAGCCTTACCCTTGTTGCACTGGCTACTCAACATATTGATCTCTAAATTTGAATAAAAGCTAAAAAAAAGTGTCTTCTTTTTTAACAAGGATAGAGAATATATATCCCGATTCCCTACTCAATATCATCTTTGAGATTGAAGCAAGAATAGAAAATAAATAAAGAAATCTTATAACACTATGAAGAAATGATCACTCACCTTTAAGTTTAGGTTTCACTGACTTGCTATTTGTTAATGCAAGAATTCTTGTGTTGTAAATTTGTAACTTTCCTATGATCAACTTCAAGGTTCCAAGTCAAAATTCTAAATTGAGAGCTCACAAGTTCAAAACTAAACAAAATGTGTAAGAATAAATGATAGTTTCTATTGTATTTATATCAATCCATATTTGGAAAATTCCATGGGATTTTTAAATGGTATATTAAAAATTTGGTAAATCTCACATGATTATACAACAATACATTTAAGTGTTGGTTGAATCAAACCTCAATGAAACACATAAATAAATTTCAAGGTGATTATGGCCCTACGATTAGCATGGAGGTGTCACAAAAATTGGTGAAATATGTCCTCAAATGTAATTATTTTTTAATGTTTTTGGAAAAATGGGTCCTCATAAGCAACTATTTGTAAATTTTAATTGGTGAAATGGATCCTCATAAGCAACTATTTGTAAATTTTAATTGGTGAAATGGGTCCTAATACACAATGTTAGTTTAATAGTATTGGAAAATATGTAGGTGATTTATTACATGCTTCTAAGATTCTAGGTGAAAATATTAAATGGTCCATTTGAAAAGCATAGTTTGTTATGGAAAATTTATTACTTAGATATGCCTCATAAAAAAATTGATGGTGAATGAACATGCATTGAACCAATAATTTATAAAATTTGAGATATTTGGCAACCTTTTTGGGTGAAATTAGTTCACCAATTTTGACTTGGATGATATCTAATATTCGCCAATTGGCAAGGATTCACCACTAAAAAATCCCTGCTAAAATGGTATCAAGAGTAGACCATGACATAATAACAATCACACTCTAAACTAAGAAACCACATCTCTAATCACATGAAGATAATCTTCTCCATGAAAATCATCCAGGTCCACACACACTTAACTATAATCCCAAAAACTCTAGAGAATAACTGAAACCAAGATCTACAAACTGAGAAGATACATACAACTATCATCAAACCATCAAGAACCAATCCTACACCACCAAGCCATTATTGTCAAAATCTCCCACTGAAATGTGTAACCAATGAAATAACCAAGCTATCATGACACCATGATAAAACCAAATGCAACAAGTCCCAACAACCAACTAATCAAGTACTCTAATCATCCATCCTCTAATTCCAAAGCAACATACCTGTTGTCATGAAGATTGCACCCTAGACGGTAATCTTGAAGCTCAACAATCCCATGAAACATGGAAAAATCTTTGAGCTTGTGGGTATACTCTTAGTGAATATGAATCTCCAAATAAAGGGATGGTTCCTTATGATACCTCCTGCAAACTAATTCTTAAATAGGAAAAAGGATAGAAAGAAACTTGGAATTGAAACCTATCCTAGGAGGTGATGCATTAAACATCCTAGATCTACTTGCTTATTCGAACTCACAATGTATTCAACAAATAAGCTTAAATATTTTCACAATCCAATAAAGCATGTAACACATAAGTATTTCATTGGAAAGGGACTGAATTTACAACATGCGTGAAGGAAAACACAGTATTTTCACAACTTCAAACTACTAAAATAATATTACTCAATCCATGACTTGTATTAACTATGCATCTCCCTACATTCATACTATTTAAATGAGACAAAATCAAAGGATTCTATGAATGAATCACAAAAAATATCATCAGATCACTCATACACTATAACACAAGAAGTATTAAGAAGGAAAATTGTTGCTTTCTTGATTGAAAATGAAGGAATTGCTGCTACAATTAGATCAATCTGCGTTACAAGATCAACTTCTCTTTGTAGAATGCAAAGGAAAAGAAGCAAGAACTGAGAAAAAGACTAAGTATTTTTTCAATATATACAAAAAGTAACTCCAAGAGCTAGGAGGTGGCGAAAACAACTAACAAAAGTGAAAATATCTACAAAATACTTCTCATGAGAAAAGATAAAAACCCATAAAAAGGGGAGTTAGAACTGAAGCAATTTAAGAAAAAATAGGCTCAAACTAACTGTCACCATAGGTTTGACTGAAATTGACCCCCTTTTCACTCCTCCAACTGAAATAAGAACTCAAAACTCCACAATTCGCTCCATTATGACTTTGCATGATTTGTTCTACTTCACTTATGTTTCTTGCATGACTTTGGGGAAAAGGTAACTAGTTGATTAAATATTAAAGATAATCAATTATGATTATTTTAATATTTAACATGTGATAGTCTTCATTTTTTTCATACATGGTAAATATTAAGGTAATTAGTAAAATATTACCCTTAATATTTAATTACATTGTTTATCTTGTAAAAAAATCATGCAAAAAATACAAGTGAAGTATTCCTTCACTAGAATATGAAATAATATCATATTCTAAATGATAATCTTAAAAGTAATACTATCTATCTTATAACTCACAGACTCCTAATGTAACGCCCGTTGTGCAAACCCCAGAGAACACACACATAGCAAATAATTTTTATTTTTTTTAAAACAATAAAATTAAACAGGCAATAACATTAAACCATAACCACATAAAATATTACATAGCATTAACCCACTTGGTTCTCTGGGGCACGCGAGGTTACATTGCAACAACTAAACAAAAATAAAGATAAAGATTACAACAATATCATTTATTATATATTAACCAAGAATAATGATACATCCAATAACCATGATACGAGAATAATAAACATCACATCATACCACCATGATAAATCTCTCAATAGAGTTACAAATGATCCTAAC
This sequence comes from Sequoia sempervirens, assembly GCA_007258455.2. Taxonomy (NCBI): domain Eukaryota; kingdom Viridiplantae; phylum Streptophyta; class Pinopsida; order Cupressales; family Cupressaceae; genus Sequoia; species Sequoia sempervirens. The sequence goes on along the minus strand of VDFB02058242.1, from coordinate 205,667,365 downwards.
TATTACATCATCGTTTTAATGTTACATTACAATCTCTTGATAATTGAATTACATTGAATTTCCCAACATGGGGATTGATACAAGAATAAAGAAATATGAAATACAAGTGATTACTGGTACAACTCCACTGTGGAATGCTGAGAAGACAAGATGTTGATGGGGAACCCAACGGGTGCGGAGCACGTTCCACCCAACCATGTGAATTACAAGTAACTCACCCCTCGTGCTTAGAGGTGACGAGGAAGAGAACCCAACCATGAATGTCAAACTGACTCAACAACAACATGATACCAAAACAAGTACAACTCAAAGCAAACAATGAACAACCATCAACGTTCACAAATCACATAACAAGTTAAAACTAAGAACTCATCACAATAACATGAAGTATCACCAATTAACAAACATGAAACAAATTCACAAGAATCAAAAGCATCATAAAGATATAATATCCAGAGGCAACTACAAACAAAGTACAAGGGTGTCAAGTGGAGAGTGTCATCGCATAGCTCTCATGGGATTCTCCTGGCCCTTCCTCCAACTGAGGCGCCGACACCCATCTATGGATCTTCTGGCCCTTCCTCCTAACTGAGGCACGGGCACCATAGGGTAGCTAATGTGGAGCCAATAATCTCTCATGAAGATGAGAATATGGCTTTGCCGACCACGGCCTTCTCAGTCTATCACTAGTCTATAGTAGCCCTAATGCATAGCCGAGGAATCCAATGTTTTATTATCTTGTGTTTTTTAACTACCCAACCCCCTAAATTCTATTGTTTAGGTTATCACTTGTTTAACTACTCTTTCATGGGTTATCCTGAGCCCTTCCTCATCCTGAGGCACCGGCGCCCATGAAGAGCCACTCTCCCTATGACCCCTAACATATCTCAAAACAGCAAGGGTTGAACTAACACATATAAATCATAAAACCAAAACCAGATACACGAGGCATTAACCATCTCACAATTACTCATAATCAAAAGTCTTACAAACCTGTTCAACCCTTCCTAGAATAACACCAATAACGCTCAAAAGCATAATCAAAAGGCGAATAACACTATAAATTACAAGCCTCTGGAACAAGTTTTTACAGACTAAAACGGTTCCCACATCGACAACACTTAAACAAAGAAGACCATAACATAAAAAAGAAAATTCAGATTACATTTACAAGGTTGCACCATTACATTTGATTCCAATCCCGATTATAGAATTAAATACAATTGTCTCAACAAGGTCTACAATCAAAGTTAAAGTCTAATTCTTGCCTAACAAATTACTCTAACCAAGACAATAATAAAACAGTGCTGTTTTAAAATATATCAAAATTTATAGAATTAGAACAACATTGGATATTTAACTCCAATAAAAACAAATTATATTCATACATATAATACACTAACATTAAAATTAAATAATCATAATCCCTTTTGAATAAATAACATTACATAAACTGATTATAATTTATTTATAAAACCATTATAATTTTATTTTGAAAATTATAAATACATATAAAACATAAATATATATATATATAAAATAAATAATAAACAAAACTTAAAAAAAAACATATAAAAAAAAAAACAAATAAAAATCAAGTTTTAAAACAACAAGCCACGGGCTGTACACAGCCCTTACGGCTGCTATACACAGCGGCCCTTACGGCCATTGTACACAGCAGTCCATAAGGACTGCTGTACACAGCACAGCCTGTAGGGGCAAGGGTGGGGTACGGCCCAGCCGTCCCCCCAACCCCCATACAAAAAAATTAATAAAAGTAATTAAAATTTTGATATAATAAAAACTTTTTATATTTTATTTTATGTTATTCCAATGAACACGGAAAACAAAATAATCTTCTGCGCATGGTACAGTGACAGTTTTCAAAAATTTCAATATTTTCGTTTTCTGTAAAAAAAATATAAATACTTTTAAACAAACGATTTCAATAAAAACGAATACAAGGATATATATATATATATATATATATATATATATATATATATATATATATATATGTATGTATATATATATGTATGTATATATATATGTATGTATATATATATATACACGAAATCTCTCTGTATATATATATATATATTTAATATATATATTTCAATGAATATAGATACAGTTATATATATAAAATTATATAAACACAGATAATTTAATTTTCTATATAAAATACAGAACCATCACTTATTTAAAATACATATTAAAGATAATCATAAAAAAAAACAAAATTTCAAATTTATTAAGACACAAAGATTGATATTTTCCTCGATAAGCATAAGAGTGGGAAATTGAGCGTATTCATATGGAATTCGACAGAGTTTCATTTTAGTTTGTTTGCAGAGTATTATTTCTAATTTCCACATGGGTTTTCTTTTCAAGAAGGCCTATTTGTTTATTTATTTCCTAAACTCAAAGAAATCATTTAAACCTAAAACACAGACAGATTCTCTTTCTTTTTTTTATTTACAACACCATTTCATTCAAATCATAATCTTTGTTTATATTGCAGGTTCAGAGAAATCAAAGATAGAGACGAGAACCTGGAGTCCTGCGTTTCTTTGAGAATCTGATGAAGTCTGTTTGATTCTAATGACTTCAAAGAGCTCCCTGTTCGTGCTTCCAAATCTCCTCTCTAGAATTTTTGTGCTCGAACTCGAATCTGATTCTTGTTCAGAAGAATCTCCAGGACAATCACCAGAAATAGAATGAAAATCCCTCTCTATAACTCTCCTCCAAATACAGCAGAAGATTCCAATATCCTTTCTAAAATTTCAGAATACCCAAAACCAATGTCTTGTGCAACTTCTGTAACAAATATCCTCTGTCTGTGTAAACTTACAATTTTTCCTAATTAAATAAAAATATATTGCCCATCTCTCACAAAACTCTAAAAATAAAAAAAAATAAAAAAACAATTCTTTAAAAGCCAACTTTTTACCCAGATCTCTATTCTTATTTGCACTCCCAATCTTTTCATTCTTTTATTTGTTTTTATTGTTTTAATTTCTATTTTTGTAACTTTACTTGCACATCACATTACTTATTTAATTTAAATAAATTATTCTAATAATTATCCTCCACCAGATAATTGATTAAAATAATTAAAACACATTTAATATATAATTATCATTTAATTGAACTATATGACTTTCAAAAATAATTAAATCATTTAAATATTCAAATATAATTTAAATCTAACATTAAAACAACTAATTATTTCCATCATTTAAATTGAATACACCGCAACGTATAAAGTACCAACATTAATCAAAATACGACCAAATACAACACACAAAACACAAATGACGACAATTACACAAAAATGAACAATACTATACAAACGAGACGATCTGACATCATGGGATGGGATGACTTCATTGTCACCTCTGTTTCAACATTTAATCGTTGGGCTATTGATGCTCGCCCTGTCCTGCCGAAGCAGGTGGAATTGAGACTTGTACCTACAAATCCTGCATACAAATGAAATCGTGTACATGTGCATACATATATATGTATAAAATCAAAGCATTAAATTAAAGTACTACATTGTGAGAAGGAATCACAACATAACAGGGAACTCGTGAACGAGTGATGCTATATTGTCCTTCATCACACCTATTCTAACAATTATAATATAACCAATAAATTAACATTTCTAACTAACAATCATCTCATAACATATTTAATTAAATCACTGCATCATATCATAATTCTGAAACTCAACTAATATAACCAACCATAATGTCATATGAAATAATCATGTCCATAATGAAATAACATCATCATCTAACGTCTAGCAAGCCAAATCAAATAAAAATAGTATCATCACAGTATCCAACCAAAGCATAGAAAATAATAAGTCTAAACAGTATGAGGGGTATTACACCTAATAGTGATTAGTTTTATTGACTTAAGAGTCAAAACCATGGCACAATAATGTGAAATGATTTTTTTTTTAAACATAGTAAAAATTCCCATTGAATTAGGGCAAGTAAAAAAGTCTCAAACCCTAAAAACCTTCTCATTTTTCACTTTGTATCTTTGGAGAAACCTTCACCACTGACTGCCATGATGTGTAGGGTTTGGAGCTCGAATCCCTTCAATTTTCTACTTTCTCAGTGATTTTCTAGAAAGAATTTCACATGAAAAATGCTTGGCAAGTACCTCCTTATTACTAAACTAGGCATTGACCTCCATTTCTGAAGCTTTTTTGGCCTTCTTAGCCACAACCTACCATATTTTTGATGCATTTTCTTTGGTGTCTTCACTATTGATTCCTTATCCATTTTAAGGCTTCCATTATTGACTTTGGTTAAGCTTTTGCACTATGGGAGAGCCACAGACTTGGGTGCATTTTCACTAGTATACAATGGGTAAGCTTCTCACAGTTTGAGCTTTGTAGCAATCTTTATTTTCTATAAAATGTATGCTCAATTTGAGCTCAAAATTACAAAGTAAAAGTATATTGTGTTTCCTTCATGCATTTGTTTTTGAAACCCATGCATATTTTACATCTATGGCTTTATAAGACAACTCGAGGTTACCTCACTTTGAAAAACTTGACGGTTTCTTCATTTTTTCCTATTTGTGACACAAAGAGGTAGATGTTATTCATTCCTCTAAGGAAACAAAAGAAAAAACCTTTCTATGAAAGGTCATGGCTTATTGAAGTTCTAGGTGTATGAAGAAACTATTGATTCTTAGCTCGACTTCACACCTTTATATAAGCACTTCGAGGGTTTCATCTTTTGTAGGTTGTGACTATCTTTTGTGTCGTATTTCGTCATGGAGGCCATGACTATGGAACTTGAATGAAACTCCTCATGATTGGCCATCATGACATCTAAAATCCATGAATTCATACTATCCATTAATGATTCATTAATACATAGTCCAAACATTACTAAGTATTGTCCTCTAGGTGACTGATACTCCTCACATGAGTGTTTGTAATAAAATATTGGGACTTTGATTATAACTCAAATCATTTACACAAACCTCCCCTCATATTTATCTATAGACAAGGCTTTCAAATAGATTGCAATATATGTGTATACCTTGGAATTCCTACTGCTCTAAATGTGTAAATCTAACTAAGAAACATGAATAACAAAATACCAAGGACACCTCAAGATTAGCCAAAAGAGTGGTTCAACGGAAAGGAATGCAAATAAGATAAAACACAAATATTTTTACCTCCCTTGTTGTTGATACCTCTTTGATTGGCCCTTGCTTGGATTGGTTGTGTGCTCCTTAGATGATTGTTTGAATGACTATAATGCAAGCTTCAATATGCAAAATGATGAACGAAAATGGTTGAATGATTGAAGAAGGCTTGAGAATTCAAATGGACAGCATGTAGTTATGAGAGTGCAAAGTGTTGGAAATTCCCTTGAGAAGGGGGTATTTATAGAGTAATTTGAATTCTCTAGAGAATTCAAGGGTCAAGATTGATCCAACAAGGTCAAGATGAAGGGCTATGGTGGGTTGAGAACCCTCAAGCCCTCACATCTTGACATGTGGAGGGTGAAGTGGACAAGAGGATATGAGGTGGAGATGAGTTGTCAAAAAGGTACATGAGGTAGAAAAGGACATGCACCTTGGGGGATGAGAGGATTTCCACAAAAAGGGATTTCTTGTCCCCAAGTGGGAGTGAAAGGGACATTTGAGGAATTTTAGAATTCCTCAAAAATCTATAGGAAAAGGAAAGGTGGTTGGGGGATAAATGTGAATTAAAAATTCACATTCCTAGGATGATCTAGAGGGTAAAAGGTGGGCTCCAAAAGGTGGGACTTGGTCACATGTGGAGATTGTGACAAGTCCAAGGTTCTAGAAGCCTTGGGAGAATGGAATGTGAATTAAAAATTCACATTTAAAGGAGAGGAATCTAGAGAAAATAAATGTGAATTAAAAATTCACATAGGAAAGGGGGTCAATATCAAAAAGGAAAAATGGAAGAATTGATCAAAAAGTGGTGCTAAATTTAGCTAATGATTTTGGTTAAGGTTGTGCAAATATTGGATTAGGCTAATTAACAGAAGATTAGAGGCAAGTGGCAAATGTAGGAGGATGTGACAAGGAGAGAGAAAGTGAGGAATTTTAAACTGATTTTTAAATCAAAAAGAGGAAGAATGACTAAATTAATAAGTTAGTGTATTTATTTAATTTAGAGAGGAATAAGGTAACATACAAATTATTAATTATTAAATTAAATACTTTATCGGTATGAGACAAAGGGGGTAATATTAATTTAATAAATTAATATTAATATGATAGACGGAGAGACAACAAATTTAATCGTATGGAAGTGATTAAATTTAGATGTCTACAATATGATTACCAATTTTATGAGTAATTAATGCTAGGGTTTCAAAGCCTTTTTGAATCAGGTTATCTTAGCTCATCATTGAGCTTCAAATAGATCTCTGCTAAATCTGATTCCATAAAGAACTCCAAGTATCTAACATTTGCAAATGACAATCTACCCTATCGTCTTAACTACTATCCTTCAAACTAACTATCCTTTAGTATCTCATGCATCTCAACATGCCTAATCATGACTATGTTATGCTTTCTTACAAGTCTACTCTCTTAATCATTTGTGTATTGAAGATTTCCTTCTATTTTTCCAGCTCTCTTTTGTATTTTTGGGATCTCAAATATTCATTTGGTTCTTTGGAAAACATTGTTACCTTCATCTCTACAGTAGGCTCCTTCATATCTTTGTTCACATTTGCCTCTTGATCCTACAAAACTTAAATCTTCATCTAAACCCTTGTTCATGTTTGATAAACCTTGTTGTTCTTTTATAGTCAATGCATCGACAAAGCATTTTTCTTGGCTATGGCTTGGAATTCCTGTAATGGGTTTCATTCGTTTCACAAAATGAATATTTTATCTTGTGGGTTCCATCATATTTGCACATTTAGTTGATAGTGTTGGTGTTGATTGACTGTCATAAATGCTTTAATAGATGATGTCATTGTTCCTAAAACATGTTGCTCTCTACTTTAAATGACTATGTTTTTCATTAATATCAAGGCTGCCACTTGAACATCACTTTAATAGTATTGTCTTAGCATGAAGATTACTCCTTTGATAATTTACATAGATTTAAGATTTTATCTACCATTATACACTTATGACTATCTTACCATACAACATATATGAATGTCATTATTCACCAGTCTATGATGATTCACTTCCATTACATATGGGATTGTCTTGGTTTTTAGAGCACTACTTGCTTTCATAACTATGATATGCATTATGGATGCTTGTGACTACCATAAATATGTGATCCATGCTTATTTCTCAAGTCTTCAACATACTAGGAAGGCATTATTTTGGTGGAAAACAATATAAGATGATGAATGCTCATTGAATATAAGTAAAAAGATTTTCATAATTGCATTCATTTTTATATAATGATGAAGACATTCCTTTACTTCACTCCTATAAATGAGAGGATGCAATATGCTAGGCTCAACTCTTCTGGGAGCCCATTTATCTCCACATACTAAAATGTTGAAAAGATGAATCATAAAATGATAAACTTGTACCTACACAATGAGCAAACTAGTTAGAAAAATAATGAAGTTCAATGCTCTCTTGATGATTTGACTTCCATTAGATGATTTGTATTTCTTGCATACAACTATTCATTTTTATTTTCCTTGATTGGTTATAAGGTAGCAAGAATTTCCTTGATTATATATGCATGGAATAATGAATGGAACCCTGAGCTCTAACATCAATCTTCTTTCACCCTTGCAATTTTTCTCCTCAACCTACACCTAGAAAAATCAACAATGTTGGCATAATCTTGAACAATGGGATTTTTCATTCACTAGGCAATGATGGGTCCCATCTCTAATTTTATGCATATATTTTCTTGCATTTATACTTGCTATTTTATATCTTTTAAGATATAGTTACTCCCACAGCTTGTGTGGGACTTTTGAGCACTTTTTTTATCTTCAATGAACAAGAAAGCAACATTGTATACATTTTCATTTCTAAATGAATAAAATACAAAACTATCATGCAAGTTTTGATCTCTTTCTGTTGTAAAACACTACATAATAAGAATTGAACTTTGTTTGAAAACTTCATATGCAAATGATAATGATTAGTAGAATTTTATTCTAATACCTTTCACCTTAGAAGTAGTCAGCTATTCCATCTCTCCAAAATGAGTTGTAGGTGAAATTTTTGGTAACAATGCCAATGCATAAATGAATAAGGACAAGGCCAACTAACAAAATATGCATCAACATTGAACCAATCTCATGGATATAGAAAATCCACATCCAAGTCATCCCACTACAAATGAATGAGTGGCTAGCTTGTTGAAATATTTTATGCCACCCTTCGATGCACATCATTTATATTAGATCAGAGAGATCCTATGTGTACATCCTATTGAAATACATGATTATTTTTGATGAATTTGGGTCTTTGAGGTTTTGAACTCCTAAATTGTGTTTAATTAAGGTTCTTAATTACATGTAGGGTTTAAACCCTCCTAAAACCTAGTGATTTTTCCTTGTGACTTTTTGTTCTATTCACTCATTGACCTTTTGTACCTAGTCCCCTATTGGCTAAGTTATAACTTATATATTATGTGGTCATGTTTTTACTAGCCTCTTTACCCATGTCTTGTCGTCACAAACCCAATTTAATATTTGATCAAAAATCTTATGTTGGAGGGGCTAGAAAATATTTTTTCCTAAGTCTTATTTTCCTAGGTGTGACCCCCTTTTATGAACAAATTTATGTCATATACTGAATTGCCATTGCTTAGATGTTTGTATCACCCATCGTGCTTTTCCTTTTCCCAATTAGTTCCATTTTCATGATGAGTAATAAGATCATCTCCTATACATTTCTTATCGCTATAATTTTATCACCTTTCATTTCAATCCCATGATGTGCAATGACCTATATGTTCATTTGCATCATGTGGACTCTTTACATCATTGATATATATTTGAACCTTGAAACACTTCTAGTGATATGCGATGGTTGATGGGAGAATATTCCCATGAATATTGTCACCATTGGAGGGCATCATCACATCTCATTTTTAATCTCAAGCAGACGGGTCCTTCATGAAATGAGAAATCATCAGCTAACTAAGAGCTTGTATTTAAAGATGGTGATCAGATAGTCATCACTAGCACTAATGCATCACAATTATGCTCCTAAAATTTAAAGTCCTTTGTGTGATGAGTGATGGAAAGGTGTATGAAGTTAGCATGGACAAACGGAAATTACCTATTGTCCCGTAGTGATGTGGTTGTCTTGAGTTGAGCCTAGTGGTACATTGGATAGGTAATAGGCATCATGGTGGACCCAAGGCCTTGGTTTTCCTTGTGTGATTCAATAGTTCATATTTGAGGGAAAGCATCCAATAGTCATCACAAGGGTTCTATGCATTGTGGATTGATGTCTTTTTCTCATGGAGGAATGAGTGATGTATTGAAGCTACATGATAGTCATTGATCTTGCTTCTCCCGTGATCAACAACCATGTTTTAAAGTTCATTTGGAAATCTGATCTCAGTCGTCCATCTCCAATCCAATGTCCAACATTCAAAATTCAATGGTCAATTGCTTTCATTCAAGACATATTTTTATAATTGATTCCTTAGTGACATTCCCAGCTACCAAGCCAAATTTGATTGACTATAGCCCAAATTTTATGCCTTTTCAATGCTACTTTTTAGAATTGGACAACACCATTACTCTCCAATCTATTGTAGAGGCCACATGTCTCATAGTAGGGTATTTTGTTCACATATTTTACTAGGGATTATTTTGGTGTGCATCCCTACATTCATGTGTCATCATTCTAGGGCTTGTTCATGTTGTTAGAGCCTTTATGGCTAGTTATGTTGCTCTATAATGGGAACAATTTGAATCATTTTAATTTGATCGAATTCATCTTCTTGCAAACCCTAGTTAGGTTAGGGTTAGGGTTTCACATTCAATATGTAGTTATTCCTGAACTATAAAGGAAAATTTTGTATCTTTTTGAAGGGTTCTTCCTCTCACTCCTCTAGGGTTTCTCTACTGCAGAAACTACATTTTTGCATTCTACCATTGTAAGGATTTCTTCTAAGATTTATGTTAATAAAATTCAAATATTATCACTATTACTCCTTGCATGTTTGAGTAAAATACTCTTACCTTCATGTTTTAGTATGTGTTTTAGTTTTTCTATTGATGTATTATGTTCTAAAACAAGAAGAAACAAATTTCTATCTTGGTGTATCACCTCTATTTCCATTTTATGTTAGCTTTCAATCTCTTTTCCTTTTGAGTTGTTAGAGTAAAGTAGTGATAGGTTTTTCATGTGTTGGGTTAGACCAACACATTTGCACTTAGTTTAGAAGAGGAAGTCAGCCTTCTTCGGAGATTCAACCTCATTTATGCAAGGTCCCACAACCTCAAGGTTGTTTCCATTGTGTCATTAGAACACTTAACTCTTGCTTAGTAGGGTGAAATTTTATGTGACAATACAACCCACACACCTACATAACTCATGATAGAAAAAATGAAGCATGCAAACTCATCATCACATCAGTAACCTACAAACTAAGATATCAAAGAAGATAATCCTTTAGAATCAAGACTCAAACACCAAATCAACCATAGACCTAATTTTCCAAACATGTCCACAAATGAGTAACCATATTAAAGGAACCAAATAAGCATCAAGGAGATAAAAACAATGTCCTAACACCAAGCTATAACACCACCAAACAACCACATACATGATCATATCATGTCCATGCATAAACATACCTACATACCCATGCCGACATAACCATATCCATCACTATACCTACAAAACTATCACCCATTCAATACTCCAAGTCTTCACTTGTATCAAACCATTTCCTCAAAACTAAAGAAAACCTTTGTACCTATCACCATTAAAGTCCAACTCTAAAAAGCACCTGTAAACTTGTACTAAGAAGCACCAAATATATAATAAATTGTGCCATTATAAATATCATATAAAAACATGTACTCCCTCAAGGTTTCACCTCTTGACTCATCTAAATGCTCACACAATCACACCTTGAATCTCAAAAACCTACAAGTGATCAAACAAGTAACATGAATTCCCTACACCATAAAATGATAAATAATCTAATCCATTATGCAGTACACTATCCATGCTCTCCAACGCCTATCTGAAATTAAAAATTTGATTTTGTATGCAAAATTTATGACCAAAACTATACAATTGTGAACATTTGACTTCCATGCCTGAAAAATTAATAAAAACATAAAAATAATAGAATTAAAACTATACCACTATGTATTTCTTAGAACCACCTTTCCAACAAGTATAAGAAGTCAAAAATATGACATATTGGGTGAAAGTTATGCCCATTTTTAAAAAATCACTATAAATTATCCAATTTCACATATAGGGTGGCCAGTGGGTGTTGCTCAAGCTGAACCACCAATGGCCCATCAACAGTGGTAGCCATCTAGTGGCATCAAAGTGGTGCACCAATGGTGGAGGTCGTAGATCTCAAATTTTATTCAAAGTTATTTACCACTTTATAAGCTTTGAAATGATCAGTGAAATTCAAAATATATAAATTCTTTTTAATGTGTTGTTTAAAACATTAACAAACTTTAAAATTTTTTAAGGCAGATAAATTTTTTTATTAACCCATAGGGGTTGGGGTTGGAGCTGCCCTACCCCCAACTGATGTCAATAGACAAAGCTGGTGGTGTACACCAAATGACCTATCACATCAGTGTACAATTGACTAACAAGGCAAGGTTGTGGGGTCTACAAACCCCACAGGGTCCTTAAAAAATATATATATACTTTTTTTTTCAAAACTTTTTCAAATGGAACTTTTTTAATAATATTTTTCAATAAATATATTTTTTTTAATTTTTATTTTCATAGGATTTTAATATTAAAAAGGTTTAATCAATTTTTTTTATAGATATTTTTATTTTATTTTTTGATGACCTACGACTGTACAGTCAAATGACTAGCTAGGGGTCTAGGAAGAATTTTTTTCCTTTTTATTCAAATTTTCCAAAACAGGGAAAATTTTATGTCATTTTATGTTCCTTAACCATCCTAGATCCAATGGTGAAGCCCATTTTGTCTCAAGAGGTCATTCATGAAATTTCCACTACAAAACCCTCATAAAATCTCAATTCATGAAACTATCTTTGCCCAAATTTTTCAAAATTCAAATCTGCAATAAACCCGACAAATCTTGATAACCCAAAAGCCCAAATCTAAAAAAAAAAACCTACAACATGTGTTCCATATCTTGTAATGCCTCAGATCTAACATGCATGTCCATGGACTCAACTTTGCACAAATATACTTGTTGTGCACTTTTTACACACATGCCCCACCATTGGCAGAGACCCTCTTTTGCTTGCTTTTGTTTCTCATTTTCCTTTAGATTTGAACTTTTCCCCTTAAGGAATAAGTTCCTCTAGTTTTGGGTTTGCTTCACTCGGTTGAATTAATGATCTATCTACACTTTAAATGCTTCTATTTTGCAACATCTCAGTCCTCGATAATGTCTTGATGCCCAAGTATCCATGCAAAGTATGCTGAGGCCAAAAATTGTGCAAGTTAGGCAAGATTCTAGGAAATTTGTCCCTTGCTATATTTTTTGAAGTATTGGTTTCTCAGAGAATCCACCCCATCGCAAATTCCCTGAAGGTCATTCCCTTTGGAGAATTCAGGCCCTACCGTATTTTCTGAAGTCCTTCACCTCATTGAATTCTCGAGTTTTGAGAGGTCACATCATGGCATTATGGCTTGTTATTCGCTACTTTTTGGGTGCATTTATTGCTATATTGCCATGTTATTTGAGCTTTTTAGCATTGCATTCTATCATTATTCACTGGCAAGTTTGAGGACTCTTTGCACCCCTTGGAAGTTGTTGTAGGCATCTTCTACTATGACATTAGTGTTTTTTGTATTGATCATTGGCTTGATCTCCTGGTGCATTTGAATCTTGGGTTTTATCTTCCTTAATTGAAAGGTAAGGGCTTCAATTCTTTCATGATATCAGTTTGGTTTTATAATGATTTTAATGATTTAATGGCACATATATCCATAGTTTGTTTCTTCATCATTAAGTAATCAAGATTGGAAATTTCATAGCATTGATTCATTTGATTGCACTCGATGTTTGAATTTGAACGTTGAATGATGTATTTTTGAAATGGTTTATGGCATCTCTTGAGTTTTTTGGACATTCATTTGAATTTACACAAATTAGGGCTTCATTCCCCTAGTAGGGTTCCTCTTTTCAGGTTCGTTGTTGTTAGGGCATGTTGTTCCTTATGAACTAGGATTTAACTTCTAAGTCTTTAATGGTGATTGTGAAAAGTTCTAGATTAATTCATGATGATCGATTTTATGTGCACATTATAAAACCCTAGTTGTATTTGTGTACCCTAATCTGGGTTCTTGATGATTTGATGTTTGAGTTGGAATTTTACAATGAGTTTTGAAGGAGAAATCATTTTGCATTATAAATTTATGCTTGAATTTTGACTTGAGAAAGTGCTTAATCGTGAGTTGGCATTGGGAAACATGAAATGAGACTTGGTTTTTTCAAGAACTAAGGAAACAAAGGTAAATGAAGAACTTCAAAAAATCCGCTTCTAGGTGGATTCTTCAAAGGTTAGTTCCTTTGGAAAATCCACACCCCTATAGATTCTCCAAGTCTGTTGACCCACCAAAACTTTGAGAAAGCACTAGGTTTGGTTAATACATTAGGAGGTCTTCAAATTTGATCTACGAATGGTCTCATGACATGAATAAATCATTTCAAGTTATATTTTAGTCAATCTCCCATTCTTCAAAAATTTTGTTGGGACGTGGACTCCCCAAGTGCTCAAGCATTCAAGAAAATCCACCTTCTCACGAATTCTCTAAAAATCCTCCAAGACTTGAAATCTCTGAACTTCTATTTAAAGAGGATGAACACTTGAATACATGTTTGGGGTATGATCTTGTTGTCTTAATGAAAATTATTGCATGATGTTAGTGAAGGGATATTAACTTGAGCTGAGATATAATAGACACCTTTTCAGAAAATCCTCATGCCTTTGGATTCTCTGAAGTCCTTTGAGATGTGAAAATTCTGAGCCTTTGTTAATGTATGTAAATGATTGAAATAAAGCCTTGTTAAATGAGGGTGATTGCATTGTGATTGCAAGGATGATGATTTGAACTTGTGTTAAAATGATGTTTTTGATAATCCTTCACACCCTATATTCCCCAAGTGTCTAAACCTTTGGAGAATCTTCCTAGGGGCGGATTCCCCAAAATCTCTCTATGACTAAAATCCTCAAGGACCTAAAAATTCTAAATTTTTATAATGTTTTATTCTAAGGTTTTGGTGATGGAATTTTAGGGCTTCCATGATATTTTAAAGGATAATTATGTAATGTTCATGGATTTTCTTGGTAATCTTGATAATGTGATTAGATTTCATGCTTGATCATGCTTAATACCATGGTGATTATTTCCTCTTTCCAATAGATGAAGGTTGAGATTAGTCCAACAAATGGATCTAAGGAAAAAGCATCAAAAGATGGTCCTTAGGAGCCTCATACCAAGGTTAAAAGGGTGAAGTATGACTTCAAGGGAATCAGGCCTGAATCCAAGATCCTTTCAACATGGAGCAAGATCAATGATACAAACATGGTACATGTGGATTATGATGACTTGAAGTAGAGAATTTTTAGGGGTGCACCTTCTCATCTAGAATAGATCATCACCAATATAGGATTGGACCAAGAAATAGTATTTCTACCCACCTTGCAGTATCCAGAGCTATTGTTGGAGTGTGCTATGCACTATGATTTAAACAAGAGGGTTATCATTGGGACCCAAGGTTGAATCATGGCCAACTTAACTAAAGAATCCATATCAGAGACCTTCAATATTGGGTCACATCACAAGTTAATGAAGATCAACATAAAGGAGGCTAAGGAATTCTATGTAAATGAGCCTAATATGTCCTTGTTAATGATGAACAACAATTGGATTGCCAATCCAAAATCACATTACTTAAAGCTACCCAAAAAATTGCATAGGCGTGATTTCAAGTTAGAATATAATGATATAATTACCCTCCTAGGAAAATTAATGGGGATATAGAATGCTTTCATATTCAAAATTTGGATGTTTTATATCATTTCTCAAATTTTGAAAGAGACCCATTACCATTGGGAAGGTGTTATAAGTTATAATTTTCATGAGAAACTGAGGGATGTCTAATATAAAAATAAATTCACTATGATATCCTACCTTGTGTACATGTTGGCCAGGAAAAATAAGTACAAAGGCTTGAGTTGTAGAGGAAGCATTGGCCAAGATAGAATATGTGATGTTTTCCCTTCGCTTCACATTAATACTTCTAATTGTAGAAGAGTAAATGATGCATTATTTATGTATATTATAAGGCTACCGCAAGATGCACTTCATGTCATAATTTCAGCAAAGGTCATGGAGTTGATAAGAAAATATGGCCAATGGTTTATTCAATTTACAAATTTATCTTATGTTAGGATACAAGGATCACTAGTAGTCCCATTAAGATTACCAAGGTACCCAAAAAAAAAGCTCATTTTACTAGAAGTGACTAGGAAATTGGTGGCTTTTGATGTAGTGGTAAAGGATATTCATAAACCAGGACTTGGAATTGAATTCCCTTTAAGGATTGAAGTCCTAAAAGCCTGCCCTTCTATTCAAAGTACTCACTACTCTAAGAAAGAGATGGTACATTTCAATCTGTATTCACATACAAATTGGGATAACTTTGATCCCTATGGAGTTGATAAAAAATAGGCCAATAGGGAATACATGCATAAAATTCACATAGGGGACTATTGGGCTAACTGCAGGGATGAGTTTGAGGTGATTAGGAGAAGATGCTCAAGGTTACCCTTAAGAATGATGAGGTTACATAGAATTTCTATTGTCCCTATCCAAGTAGATGATGATGGAGATCTTTTGCAACACCATGATTATGAACAATATAAAGATAAGCCACTTCCCCCTGTCAATTGGTCTAAGGAGGAGGTTGTTGATCTCAATGTGATTAATGCTCCTATTTTAAGATATTATAAGTTATTGGTAAAGCATAAGATTTTGGAGTGAGAGGTAGATGGAACTAAGTTTATATATGACATGATGGGAGACCTTGAGTCTCATTCTAAGGAAGAAGATTAAAAAACTAAAGATGATACAACATATCTCCCTTTAGAGGAGGAATGGGATAAACAACAATTCATCATCAAAAGGAGAACCAAAATTCAAGCCAAAGGAAAGGAAAAGAGACAACCAATGGCAAAAGTAAGAAAGCCCTCAAAAGAAATTTTTGTGGAAGGCATTGAAGAGGTTCAACCCTATAAGAAAAGAAATATAATCACTAAGGTTCAAATGTTTGAAAAATCCAAGAAGGCCAAGGTCACTGAAGAGGAAGCCACTCAATCTAAGGTGTTGATATTGAAAGTTTTGGGGGAAAATAGTAGGTATATGTAAGGATAAATTCTCCTAAATAAAAGGAAACTCCAGCAGAAGATATGAATAAAAAAAAAATGGTGACCACTTAAGAGGAAACTACTAATGATATTACAAAAAATATGGAGAAATCAGCTACTGGCAATAACTCTCATTCTTTATCTCCAGTTCACAACCAACAAATCAATGAAGAAGGTAATGTCTCTAGTGTTCCTAGACAGTAGCATGA
The DNA here is from genome assembly GCA_007258455.2 of Sequoia sempervirens. NCBI lineage: Eukaryota > Viridiplantae > Streptophyta > Pinopsida > Cupressales > Cupressaceae > Sequoia > Sequoia sempervirens. The sequence goes on along the minus strand of VDFB02058242.1, from coordinate 205,650,573 downwards.
AGAAGAAGAAAATTTTCTTTAATAATCCTAAAGAGGAGATGCTAGATGAAGAGGTTCCTACACCCAAGGGGAGGAAATTGAGTGATTTCGAGAAGCAACTAGAAGAGAAAGAGGGACAAAACAAAGAAACCACTTCAAAAGTTATAGTAGAGATGTCTTCCTAGGTTCCAATGAGTGAACATGTTGATATGCCACATACAAAAGATGAAATTGAAGATAAGCATGATGAGGATAAGGACCAATAGAAATGAGGGAAGGATAATTTAGAAGTAGAAAATATTGAAGAAAGTCCTTCCCATGACCAACCAGAACAAGATGTTTTAGAAAAAGAACAACCAACTGTCCCAAAATGGTTGGAAAATATATTGAAGCAAAAGGCTATCATTGTGGAGGATGAAACTCCAGATTGGTATAAGTTCTTGGAAAGTTGGGGAAATTCCAAGGAGAGAAAAAGAGCAAGAATAGCTTCAAAATTCTCTAGAGATGAATTTAATAATAGATTTATCCATGTTGCCACTCTTACAGAAAATAAGTACAAGGATGAGGTAAGACCCTCAGATTGCAAAGTGCAAACCATCAATTTGGGTCCTACCACAAAAGAGCAAGAAAAGGAAGAGTTCCAAGAGTCATCTCAAGCCATATTGAGAATATTGGACAAGTAAACTAAGGAGAAGGAGAAGCTCCAAAATCAATTGAAAGAAGTGCATAGGTATGTTCAACATATAGTAAAGTTGCTATAGGCCCAAAGTAGTGAAGGATCCTCATTTTTAAAAGGGCTGCTATCAAAGGAGGTAGTGTTAGAGATTGAAAGGTGTAATCAAGGGATTTCTTTAAGGTTTGATTAGGAATGTTAGCAATGAATAGATAAGTGACACGAAACCCAAAGATCTTAGAAAACACAAAGGAAGTAAAACACAAAACGATTATACCTGATTGTCGATACCTTCATGATTCACTTTTGTAATACCTTCTTTCTTGTTGGATAATACCTTGCCCTCATATCCGTCGTGCGAGCAAATATGCAAATTCCTAAGTCCTACACCAAGCTTTGAAGGATTTATGCTATGTCTAAATGTCTATGCCTAAAAGCCTATGATTGACAATGTCTAAACATACTAAGATTTGATTAAAATGAGAAGCCTAAATGTGCAAGTGAATAAATGCCTATAATATATCTATGTAAAATGTCAGCGTGTCCGTGTGTAATCGAAAAGTGAGAGGAAAATGCCATTTTATAGAAAATGTCATTTTGAGTGGATGGACGAGATTAATTGATGATGAGAACCTAAAATGAGAGGTCCAGATTAAATCTGAGAATCCCTAATTAGGGTTAGGGAAAAATACTTAATCGAATGGTCAGAATAATATCTCAGATAATCGGATCGACGGTGGAGAATAAATGAGGAAATTAATTAAAGAAATAAAGAATTTCAAAAAAATCAAGAAGATAAGATTGCCCAATTTGTGAGATTCAAAAAATCAAGAAGATAAGATTTGAACTGAATATTTGATTTAGAAAATCAAGAATCTGCCCGATTACTTGATTTTTAGAAGATTAGTTACTATTTTGAATTAAATTAATTCAAAATAATGATTTTGTGAGATAATAAATAATCTTTTTCAAATTATTTATCAAAATGGTGACAGTTTAGATTGAGATGACATTTTAAATAATTTAATTTATTTAAAATGAAAGAATATTAATTGGCAATTAAATAATTAAATTTAATTATTTAATTTAGCAGAATAAGACTAATTAATTAAATAAATTAATCAATTTATTTAATTAAGATGATTGACATATTAAATAAATAAATGTAATTCATTTATTTAATAATCAGAAGAATTAAATGCAGAAGGAAATTAAATAAATTAAGAGATTTATTTAATTAAGGAAGAGACAATTAATGGCGTATTTAATAAATAAATCAAATTTATTTATTTAATAATCATGAAGAATAAATGACATGACTTAATTAAATAATTATGAATTATTTAATCAATAGTCAATGTGGACCAAGGACATAATTAAATGTCATAATTATGCTAGGACGAAAGTGGTAAAAATGAAGCTTGCAGGCCTAGGTCATTTTTAGGTGTCTACATTTTGCCCCTCTTTGTCATAATATCACTTGTCACATTGTGGCAAAGAAAATAAGTCAAAGTCATGCCCTAGTAAAGGTACAGAGTATCATTGCCCCCTCGGGAAATTTTCAAATTTTGGGTCGGTGACAGAAAAATTTGCAAAGGGTCCCAATAAATCAATTTAATGACCAGAAAAAAAATGGCACAGTTGGTTTCAGATTCTGACATGTTTAAAGCAACTAACGAGGAAGTCAAAGGTGGTCAAATGAGCCGCCAGTATTAACCTCGGTTGACAAATGTCATTTTGACCTTATAAATAGGTTGACAAAGGGGTAAAAGTCAATTCATTTCTACTATTTACCTTGCAAAATTTGAGAGCTCAGAGCGAGAGGCATAGTAGCGATGATGGTGATTCAAGTGTCAGAGCATCGCAGAGAGATCGTGCGAACCTTCAGATGGCCAGAGGGCTCAGAGCCAGTGGTATGTACCCTTAACTCACTTTGTCATTTTATCATTTTGCGTGCCATTTTTAGCTTTTTAGGACCAACAACGTCTGCGCCGCGACGCAACTGTGTTCACATAAGCCGCAATTGTCCATGCATTCGACACATTTGGCACGTCACGACGCAAGTGTTAAGACAAATTAGGGTAAAGTAGCCAGTCGCACCGCATTTGACAATATATGTGACACATCTGACTTATCATGTCGCAACTGACTGTTTGAATGCCGCAATTGTCATATTGCAACGCACTCGGTGTTTTCAATGCCACAATTGTATTTTTGCGATGCAACTACATTAATGTGATGCATTCGTCAAAGTCCGCGACACAAACGTGAACATGCGATGCATTTGTTGTTTTGAACTACATTTGGTGTACAGTACGATGCAATTGACTTTTTGAGACGCAATTGCCTGAATGTGACGCATTTGTAATTTACCTTGATCATAGTTGATTTTGATATTTACGTATCCTTAGATGTTTTTCATGATGCTGATAGTTGTCCAAAATGTACTGATGTATTGTTCATCTTTTTGTAGAGGCAGCTTGCCCCTATCTATATGAGAGAGAGCAGACCAATGACCTTTCGGTTTTCCGATCAGTTGGGCCCGCGAGAGCGGCGATGATTGATGCATCTAGGACTATTTTATGCTGCCTTTATGCCCGCCATTTGGGCGAACAGGGGATTATTGACTGCACTATGCGAGCGGTGGCATTTGGAGACCTGTTCATTCCACCTTCCGACAGGTGAGGCTACCATTACCCTGGAGGACGTGTATTGGATATTGCGAGTGTCGATCCGAGGGGAGCAGATTGTCTACGATCCTCGGCATGGCGAGCAGAACTTCCGAGCTTATTACCAAGATCAGGGTGTAGGACTGGGCATCCAAGGGTATGAGATTAGATGGGAGTTTATGGTTGAGCACTACGGTTGCTTTGATGCATTCCTTGCAACGCTGATTGGAGGGATCCTGATTCCAGACCACCGAGGACATGGATTTCCTATTGGTTGGGGAGACGTCCTGGTTGGCATGAGATGGGACAAGATGGTTTATGCTTGGGGTCCTTGTTTGCTTGGGACACTTTACCACCAGTTGCACGATGTTGCATATAGGAGAGGAGAGAGTATCTCCTACAGGACCACATTGATGTTGATCTAGGCATGGGAGCACATTTCCATCTTTCATCCTCCCATTCAGAGACCACACCTAGCCGAGGGGATGCCCTACGCTTACTACTATGCCAGTGCACTACAACAGACACGGATGGGTGAGACTGGTTGGTGGCAGCATAGGATCGACACCATGGCGACATTTATCTGGAGGCCATACAGAGATTGTGAGGCATGGGATGATGAGGACGAGCACCTCAGTTTCTGCAGGTAGTACAGGTACCTGATTGGCAGGACAGTGCAGACTTCACTGATCATTGAGATGTACCTACTACAACGTGTCCTTAGACAGTTCGGCGAGCAGTAGGGTGTACCTGTGGGGACAGCCGAGTATGCCAGATCATCCCGAGAGTATGCATGGGGGCTAGCCATCCCAGTGGAATTTGCAACGCAACAGATTGATGGGCTAGTGGCCTAGGCCTAGGGTTGGAGGGGAGGAGTAGCCAATCAAGGGACGACACCAGATTATGATTTATGGTGGTAGGCATGTAGACCCGTGCCATTGACAGACCCTGACAGGCTAGCACTAGTGGATAGGCGGTCAATGATTCCTTGAGTACCGCGGGGCAGGTGAGGTGGCAGGGGTAGAGATGGAAGTAGGGGGAGAGGCAGAGGCAGAGACAGAGACAGAAGTGGAGACAGAGGTAGGGATGGAGGCAGAGGTGGGGACAGGAGTGGGGATGATGGCAGAGGTGGAGCCAGAGGTGGGGATGATGGCGGAGATGGCCAGAGGCGGAGGCGAGATGGCCAGAGACAGGGCCATAGGGTGCGACAACACATGGCGAGGGTAGCATTAGATGCTATCCCCGAGGTTGGGGAGGGGGGTGAGGGTGAGGAGCAACCCAGACAGGAGGGAGAGGGTGAGGAGAGATAGGAGGAGGATGTGGGGGGATAGGAGGAGGAGGCGGCGGTGGGGGGATAGGAGGAGGAGGTGGAGGTGGCAGGAGGAGGTTAGGAGGAGGAGTTGGATGTGGCGATAGGAGAGGAGGAGGATGTGTTGGGACAAGAGGAGGATGCAGAGGTAGAGGTCAGAGGATAGGAGGATGTGGAGGTGGAGGTCAGAGGACAGGAGTAGGTGGAGGTGGAGGATGATGATGAGGATGATGCCATAGATGAGGCTGAGAGGCTCCTCAAATGGCAGATGGTAGAGGGAGAGGAGGAGATACCCTCCAGCTCAGGACTGCCCTAGGATGCCATAGCAGATCAGAGGGTAGCAGACCTATAGCAGAGATTGGATGCTAGCATGGCACAGGTCAGGTCCTTACAGTTAGTGTTGGAGGTAGCCCGGGTAGAGCGGGATCAGGTGGTGATCCATTAGCAGGATGCAACTTAGTGGTGCACAGATTTTGCAGCATTATGCATGGGGCCCATGGGAGACATGGCCCAGGAGTTGGCCAGGGTTAGCACGAGACTGGGGCAGTATAGGACTCTGTATGAGTAGGCAGTGCTGCCAGAGCGACGGGATCCTACCTTGTCGCAATCACATTCAAGGACAGGCAATGGCCACAGATTAGGCAGTGCTAGTGGCAGTAGGAGTCAGACCAGTGTCGGAGGGTCTACCTTGACAGGACACACTTCAGGGCACAGGTCACATCATTCACGTAGGCACACTTCGAGTCACCATTCAGGGCACAGTCATGGGTCAACTGGTTCAGTGTAGAGGTCAGGACAGGTACAACCGCTAGTGGTTGATCCATCTACTTCTCAGAGTCTAGCTGTGGTGACATCGCAGATGTTTTATACTATCGAGATGAGACCTTCATTCATGGTTCCATCAGTATCATAGACAGAGGCTGCCACAGGACCACCTATTGTTTCAGCGCTCGTGATAGAGTTGTCGCCGCCACATTCTTCACCACGAGGGGATGATGAGAGCCTACCCTAGGGGAATACTTGTATTATGACACACTTATGTATAGATTATTGAGCCTGCGAGCTCCATTTTTGGGATATTTGTTGACTCTATCCTGTGACATTGTACCTTTTTGAGATGATAGTATATGATGATGTAGTTTTGACACAGCCTATATGTGTTATGTGATCTTTGATTTAATGCCTTATGATATGATTTATGATGCATGATGCTTAATTTATGATGCCTATTTGTGATTTTTGATGCCATGATGATGCAATGTTTATTTATATGACTATGTTAATGATGTGTATGATGTATTTAGTAAAAGATGCAGTGTTGATGATTATGTTAATGCAATGTTTGTGATTATGTATATGATTTAATGCCATGGATGATGTATGTATGGACCTAATGCAATGTTTATGTGACCATGTATGCACTTATGTTTTTGGATGTCACAGGATATCATCATGAGATGGACGAGAGAAGGTGACGAGACTGATGAGAGAAGATGACTAGACCAATGAAAATGCATGTTAATTCCTAGACCAAATCTTTCAAAGCTTTTATCGTAGGACATTAGTATTTATTGCTCTTAATCATCATTGGGCAGAGTATTGTAATGGCCAAGAAACACCATGATATGAATAGATCAAGGTGTGCAAGGTCATACTATCATGTAAGACAAACAGTCACGGACAAGGATGATCATGACTCAAACTGAGAGCGTGACTGTCCTAGTCCTTTTGTCATAATCAACCACAAGCAGAAAAAGACAAGGACAACTATGAAACGTCGTTGCTTCTCTAAATCCTGTTTCCAGGACATCCTTGAGAAACTAGTGGCATGATTGTCGAAATACAAAAACAAATAAATCCCTTACCATGATATGTCATTGTTTTTCTAAATCCCCGAATCAGGACCTCACTAAGAAACTAGTAGTCATGCTTGTCAATCATCATGATACGTCGTTGCTTCTCTAAATCTTGCTCAGTGGGATCTCGCTGAAAAACTAATAACATGATAAAAAACAAAAAGACAATTGTCAAGTGTTTGCCAAGTGCGTCTGGATATCCATTGTTTTGATGTCAAAATGTCTGATTTAATAATGTCGGGATGTCCAAATGTTTGAAGTTTTGATTATCTTGAAAAATGTCAAGAATTGGTGAATTGAGGAAGGACACATCCTGAATAATGTCGATGTCGAGAGGATTTGATCCCTAATGGTCGTAAGGGGTCCCTCAAAATAATGACGATGCCTAGGAAGGACACATCCTAAGGCATAAATGATAGAGTTGGTTCTTCAGAAGGACACATTTGAAGAATGATGATGTCATGAAGAGTGATCTTTAGATGTTAAGAGGATCACTCAAAATGTCGAATGATGATGACGACGCCTAGGAAGGACACATCCTAAGGTGCAAATGATAGAGGTTATCATTCAGAATGACTCATCTGAAGATTAACCAAAATTTGATAGTTTGACCGGTTAATGATGGTTTGACTTGCTTTGACTGA
>VDFB02058242.1:205593666-205643343 GCA_007258455.2 Sequoia sempervirens | reverse complement strand
ATGTAATTTTTATACTTGCTCACAAATTTAGCCATACTTGCATTCGAGCTTGAAATGTTTTGAAAATTCCCCTCAAAATTATATTGCAGGACTCAAAATTTATAAATCTCCTTAAATGGTCGAGTGGAGTTCAAACCTGTAACAACCCTAATTTCCTCTTTGGTTGTTATATTTGGCATGTCCAACCACATGAATTTGTCATGTATTCTACTAAGAACATACTTCACCCACTCATATTCAAGATTGAAATTAGGAAACTCTATCCACACATCCAACTTCTTTTCTATCAAGATAGCTTACTCTAGTTAGCACCTTTTCCCTAAATTTTTCCAACTTTAAATGGTCATATTCATCCATCTTTGAATAAATGTAAATTTTCATGTCCTCTATGTGCATCACATTTTATGGAACCCTAGAAAATGTACCTTCATTATCTATTTCTATTGATTTATACGGGTGCTTCTTAAATTTAGGTCTCCACCTCTCAATCACATCAATAACCTTAGGAGTAAACATTATGAACTTATCTGAGCTATGGTTTGCAAGAAACTATAAATACCTTGTGGAATTCACTTGTAGGGTTTTTTCCAACACATCACAAATTTTGTTTCTCTACTTTCCTCTTAAAATTATTGAACAAAAATACCTTTTAGAATATGTAAAAGGAAATGTAAACACTTTATCTATGACCTAAAAAGTGCATTAAACTTAACAATGAAAGGTAAGGTCAATACTATCAAGCCTTCACTGTACCATCATAGGGACTCTTAAACATTCCAAAAATATCTACATTGAGAGATTTCTCACCGGATAATTCATTAGCGAATCAATAAAATCAACCTACATGTGCATCAATATGCTAAAGACATCAACCTCTCATCTTTGGCAGGGGTCTAGAAGGTTTTTTGTTAAAACTCCCCTAAGCTAATGTTCTATATCTATTTTTTAAGGAAACATCTACACCAAAATTTAGCATAGATTCAACCTTCACATCATTCTCTTCCCTTTTCTTCCATATCTTATCCATATCATTCTTTACTTCAACTAGATCAATATTTTTTTGTGGAACAAAGGGTTCCACATTCTTTTCTTTACGAAAATTAGCTATGTACCTTGGTTTATTACATTTATAGCATGTGACACCCTTTTGCAGAGAAAACGTACTTCTTCCCATTTTAGATCTACATTCAAAAATTGTATGCCCAAACCAATTGCATGTGTAATAGTAACCAAGGAATGATTAAAAAATCATACCATTACTGTAACCATTCATCATCTATCTTTTGCATTCACTACCCTTATGAACAAATCTATTTCATGCATAACATTGATCATAAAATTATTAAAATTTATGATTCATCCTGCTTCTACATTCTACAGCTCTAATGTTCAAATTTATTGTAGAAATAATAGTGACCTTTAAAATATGAATACCTTTATGCAGCTAGTTTTCTGATAGGAGGTCTCTTGAAATCTTTTTTCTAGTTTTGAACATGTTTGATATTACTTTTCTTATCTCCAATATTCCTTTGTGCATTGTTCTAATTTTCCTTTGAGATTTCTCCTTTTTGAAACCCTAATCCTTCTTTGTCCTTAGAAAACTTTTGACTAGAAAGCATATCATCAAGTAAGGTGGAGCTCTTCTTGATTTTATCCTCTTGACTCTTTGATTTTTTCTAGATCTTTCCTTAGAGACATAATCTTTTCAATTTTTGAGAATTTTGTAGACTTTTTTTTCAACTTGGAATTCAGGTAGTCTTCAACTATTTTTCCCTCTTCAATCTACACTTTTAGATTAGTGATTGTCTAATTTTTTTGTTTAAATTGTTCATTTTTTTCCATGAGTTTCTCTTTAACCTTTTTGATACATTCATTTTCTTCATCAATATTTTCTTTTAGATCTCTATTCTAGCATTTTTCTTTATCTAGGCCATCAAGAGATAACTTGAGTTCTCCTTCCATATCAACTTCATAATATTCTTCATTAAACCTTTCCATTGTAATATCCTTTAAAGGGATAGGATACTTCCTAGTCGCCAGCTATTCAACTTTCAAGATCTACCTTAGGTGTTAAGCCAATTGAAGGAACTTGGCTCTAATACCAATTGTTGAACACACAAAATACTGAGAAGGGGGGTAAATCAGTATTCCCTTAAATTAATTATCAAAAGTGTATTCAAAACATCTCAATGAACTTACAGAAATGGAAAGGAACAATAAATAATGCACCACAACAATCAACACAAGAACACCAAATTTACATGGAAAACCCTTGGAAGGGAAAAGCCATAGTGAGGATTAGCTCACAATATATTACAAGAGGCTCACTTATTGAAGGGATCATTTCCTAGAGGACTCATTACCCAAGGAAGATCACTTCTTCCTAAATTACAAAAGATATAGAAAAGAGTGGCTCACTGCTAGTGATTGAACTGCTTATAATGCATTTGATATATTCTAAAGATACAGTTCCACATTAAGCTCAAAAAACTAACTTTACACACTTCATTATTCACCATTAACAAATTTCACACTTCACACACATTACATCATCTCACACATCATCATCCCCACAATGAATTGACCTTCTATGTATATGTATATCTTTTTCAAGCATTCATACTATCAATTAGGTTGGCCTAATTAGTTGAGATGTGTGACACAAAAATGATGACTCAAAGCTCCATCATAAATGATTTGTAAAAGAAACCAAAGTGTTTTATTCATGAAAATAGGTCAAAATGACTTATAATCACTCCGAAGATTTTACTCCATTAAAAAAACAATATTGCATGACCCCAAAGACCTTAGGTCGGCACTGCACAACAAAACTAGTGAAGCAACAACTAAATGAACCAACTGTTCATCCCAAAAATTGACACGAAAACCACCAAATCACTTGAAACTCATAGTGCAAACATATTTGACATCTTCAAGAACTTCCTCAAATCCACACAACATAATGATTATCTACAGTGGAATACAGGTCATTCCAACATGAACTTTGGACCTATAACTTTTTTTGATACACTATCATTAATATATTCTATTGCGAAAGTCATAGAACCCTAAATATTTGGATATTTAATCCTTCAACACATACCATGATCACCTCAAAATAGTATGACAATATAATGCAAAGTGGAGCAATGTGGACCACAAAATTTTTTCTCTATTACACACTATCTTAGTCTAGGAATTAGCCAATTTCCCAAAAAAAACTTGGTCTTATTTGGGTTATATATATATTGATAAACCATCACTTCTATAATGAGTTACCATCAATGATATCATACACCATCATGATCATGTTTCCAATAGATCCACCTTATGATATCTTAGTTATTTGTAGATCCCTAGTCAAAGTGGAAGAGTGTTAATGCAATGAAATGTGTATATTCCTCAATTGTATGGATGCACAATGGGAAAAGTAATTTACCATAAAGCATAAATTGAAGAGAAGGTGGTGAATAAGGAGAGAGTTGCATCTCAGAGTATGCACCATTAAAAGAAGATAATCTAAAGAGGGGAAGAATGCTTTAAGTAACTTTGGGACATGTATGAGATGTATTATATTGTATAGTAGATATAAAAGATTTATCTATGTAATCTGGTAGGATTAGTGTTCTACTTGTAGATTTGGTGCTCAGTTCATTGTATTCAAGATTGGTTTTTCTAGTAGGCTAGTGCCTACAAATACTTTAGGGTATTGGTGTCTTTGGTTGGTTGGTTCCTACTTCATATTATAAAATTCACTTCATAGGTTCCATCCACCTTATAAATCATGTGTCATGGTTCCAACATCCTTGGAAAGTGTCTCTAGGCAATTAGGGTGAATTGGGAAAATATTTTTTAATATTAATTCTCACCATTTTTTTTAATATACTCATAAGGGATGATGGGTCCACTAGTAGTGGTAAAGGTGATGTACAGACATAAATATTTAATATCATTTTCCTAACATGTGGATGCCTAAAATAAGATAATAAAATATAAAGGAAAGGATAATGAGTGACTTTTAGGATTCTCCAAGTGGGTGCTTGGAAAGAGGCAACATGTGTCACTTGGTTTTCCATAATTTATTACATTTAATATAATTTTTATCTCTCAAATTTGGGTAATCAAGTTGGAGGGAAAGTATTGGAAGCCAAAAGAGGTCCTTTCATATTTTATGGAGTATTTCTAAGGGTTGAGTAATTTATATTGGATATTCATCTTTGGAATCCATTTTTTGGGCTTAATACCTCTTTAGACATCTATAAAATCAACTCTTTAGGTGTATAAATAATAAGGAATAGTTAAGCATAGTGTTACTCTATAGGAACAAGGACAAGTTGAGGAATAAGCAAGTTTTCATAGGTAAAAAGGTATTGCCATGGTGGAGGAAAATAGGGGAATGGAATTGGTTGTATTGTAATCTCAGTTATTTGATGATAATGCATATTGTGCCTCTCTTCTTGGTGGATTTTCTTCCTGCAAGGGTTTCTCCATCTAAATCTTGTGTTATGTGATGCTCTTATGTTTCTGATATGTGCCTCTTTGCTTCTATCTTATTGTGATATTCTTCTTCATATATTGATGTTATAATTTCACATAAAGTAGTGTTTATAAGCATGCTATGTTGGGTGATTTGTTATGTCATAAAGAAGATGGATCTAATCGTGGCAATTCCATATTAAGGAAACATAATTTGAGATTTTTATATAAGTTATAGATTTCATGTTGTTTTAGTCCAAGACTTGAATCTCATTCATTAAATTCATATTTGGATAGAGATTGGATTTCTCAATAATTGGTATTGAACCTATTTATTTCTCATTATTTGGTATCAAAGTAGAAGGTTAACTAGTTTCCACATATTCCTTCTTTTTAATTTATTAGCTTGGAAAGCTTGTGGGAATTTGTTTGAAGGAATTGGAAGTTGTTGGAAATATTTTGTGGTAGAAATGAATGATATATGAGTTATCTTTTTCTTTTTGCATATTTGTGAGATTAGAATTCATGGATATCGTCAATGTGATCTATGTTGGGCATTGGAAGCTCATGATTATGTATCTCTATTGAGTTGGTTATGTTTTGGTAACTTGGAGCTTTTATTTGACAATATGTGTATATCCTATTCTTTGGTAGTTTTTTACCTTTTCCTTTTGGTTGTGTGTATTGATAAAGTGTTCATGTTGAATGGATAAAGACATCCTACTCGCGTAGAGGAACACCCTCGATTTGGATTATAGATTGGAGTGCTTATGTTGGCTTCATGGTTTTAGCCCTTGGTTATATAAAATCACTAGAAGATTATTCACTAACAAATTTTTGAGTAAGGATAACCTTAGTAACCTCCCAAAAAAATATAAAATCCTAGTAAATCTTTCACTTTTTTGGAAAAAAAATAATTTCTATTGGTGAATCTTTCTTTTTTGTCAAAAAAATATTAATTTTATTGGTGATTTTTTACATCAATAAAATTTTGTTGAAAATATTGGAAAATCTTGGTAAATAATAGGGAAATTTATTAATTACAATGGTTAATCCTTCCAATTTAATAATATATAATTCTTATGAAAAAGTAGGGGCTTGAGGGTGGAAATCATTGATGGGTTTAAGGGCTAGAATCTATAATATTTAGTTTCTACCATTGATTTAAAATATAATATAATGGATCTTGTTGTATTTCATAAGGTAAAATGTACCCACAACTTGTAATGCTCAAGGGGCATACAATTAATTTTAGACCATTGGATATCTTTTGAGATCAATGATCCAAAAGTAATTTTGGGCCCCATGAGCATTAGAAATCATGGTCCATTTTACCTCATAGAATACAATGAGGGTTTTTATATTATACTTTAAATCAATTATAGCAACCAAATATTGGTGATATGATGTAAAGTAACTAATAATTATGATATATTATTAGCGAATTAATTTAGATTTCTACACTAACTTATAAAATTTAGGAATATATAATTTAATCATGCATCAAATAGTGTGGTAATTTTTTGATTTATTTTTTAAATAAAAACTTTAGCAATTTAAACAATACTAAAATAAAATTATATAAAAATGTGGCGATTCAGGCCACCTTATAATTTGAAATATTAGCCAAATTTGATTCCCAAATGTCAACTATTAATAAGTTGGAAAATATTAGCCACTAAGAAAATTATTGTTTGTGAGTTGTGGAGCTAATATGTTTCATATGTTATAAGCTCCTGGAAAACTCAATTTTTCCTATTAGGCTATAGTTTACTCTTGTTTTCAGTTGTGGGTTTGTAGATATATGCGTATTCCATTATTTAGGTGACATGTTTGATATGAATGTTTGGATGGTTAAATAAATTTAAAATTTATAGATATGGTTTGGCATGTTTTACATATTAACCAAAATATGTGGTATGTAGATCTACAATGAGACTGTATTGAAGATGTTCTTGATGAAGACAGTTATAGGTCTTCATGGTTGGTTGAAGGCCTTTTATTGATCTATGGTTAGTCCTATGTGGGTTTGTTTGGAAAATTAGATCTAACATTAATTATGTATTTCTCCTTTGAGATGTGCATATGTGCATAGATCTTATAAAATTGTCTAATGTGGATTCTATTTGGTAGGCCATATTATTGGTCACCATTATTACATAAGTATGAGTATTGTAGTAAGATATGTTGATAGGGAGTACCTGATATAGTTAGTCATTTGAATCTTTAGCTTTTTTTATGGTGCTTGATATAGCCGGTCACTTTTAGTAGAGTGTTTCCAATGATATTGATCATGATGCCATGTATAACTCAGTATTACTTTTAGTGGGAGATTTATGTAGTTACATACTTTTTTTATCTTCTTTGTTTCAATATTTTGGTTCTAGTTTGTTATTATTATAGTGTATAATGATCTGTGGATAGTCTTTGATTAGAATATAGATGGTCTTTGTAATGGTTTTTGGTATCATAAGGAACTCTTAGATTCTTCTTTTAGGTTGCAATGAGATTTTAATGGCATCTTTTGTTCTATTGACAAAGGATGTGTAGCAATTGTATCAGCTTGGTTTTGAGATTGTGGTTGTACTTTACTTGTTGGGAGCTCATGGTGTTGATTTCTTTGATTATGTTAGGGCCATGGAGGATATTCAATTAGGAGATGGTTATCACAATGCCTAGAGAGCTTGGTTACATAGTTCAGTTGAAGCTTTGACAGTGATGTGAATTTTTCTTGTGATGATGGATGGTTATTTTTCATGTCATCTCCTAGGAGGGAATGTTAGATCATGATCTCATGATATGTTCTTGATTCTATAGTTGAAATTTTAATAATGGTCTTGTTTGTTTCTCTTTTTTTGATAATTAGTCATTTTCTTGGAGCTTCATGATTTTGTAGGGTTGCATTTGAAGAGGGCATAAATTGATTGATAGATGCTCATGGAGACTAGAGAGACTTGGATGAGGTTAAGAGATCTCTTATTTATGGGATCATATGTTGATATGGTTACTCTTTGACGATTATTTTAGTAAGATGATCAAAGATCCTACACCTATTTATGGATGTGATTTCATTATGGACTTGAAGAGATGATTGTCATTTTTTGGTGTTGTGTGCACAAGACAAGCTTTATATCCCACTCTTAGTCTACTCAATAGATGAATGATCTGAGTGGTATTTTACACCTGATATTAGATGCATTATTTATTTTGTAAATTGTCTTCTCATATTAGTTTGTATTGAATATAAAAATTCTAAAGACTTGTTAAGAATAAGATGTATGGTTTATGGATTTCTTTCGTTCTTGTTGTTTGGTCTTGAGCTATTGATATAGTTTTGAGGGCTTATTTGGAGAGGTACATGAAATGCCTTGTGGATTTGAGAACATTCCCTTTATTGTGGGAATGATTGGTTTGTTTGATCTACCTTTATTATGAGAGTTTTACATCTATTTTTTTCCATATTTTCATTTATTTTGAATTTTAGATGTCGGTATCCTTTCAGTTTGGGAATAGTGAAGGAGATATAAAATTACATAACTTGCTACATTTTAGTGTTGAATAAGGATATGATTTGATTTATAGGTTCTCTCTTTGGTCATGGTATTCTTCCTAGATGTTCAATGGTTTCAAACATTTTGAGTTGGAATAACATGGGAGAGCTATGGAGACTAGTGGTGAGAGAGGTATTACAACATATTTTTTTGTAGGATTTTCATGTCATTGTATGTTTCCTTTACACTATGAATAGAGGAATCAACAACATCCTCTATATGAAGTAATATAGGTAGATGTGGTATGCCTTGATTTATTTTTAGATTTGGCAGTACTCATGTAGTAGGAGTTTCTAGATATGGGTTTGGTTATCCTCCATGATATCTTGGTTTTCTGGTTACTAATGTGATGGTGAGTTTGCATGTTTCATTGGATTTAGATCTAGGAATTATGCAGGTTGTGGATTAGCTACCCACTTTATTTTGGTGAGATGACTTGGATGTGGATTGTCTATATCAATGAGATTTTTTTAGTGTTAATGTAGACTTTTTAGTTGGCCTTTTCTGCGGTCATTTTTTAATTAATATGTTGCATTGAGATAGGAGGATAGATATATAGAGACTAAATTGTAAATTTTAGGTTGGTATGTTGATGGTATGAAGTTCTATCATGATTTATATACCTTGGTTTGAGGTATGGTTAGCTTGTATGAGTTGTAATTTGTTGTGGTTTCTATTCTAGGTGGTATAAGTAAGGAAACTATTCAGATCCTTTATTATTATTTGAATTTGATGTTTGTGTTCATGTAAATATTGGTGCAGGTTTCACTGATAGCTAATATATTTCACCTTGTCATGTTCCTTTTTCTTCCATAGGTAGCATGTTGGAGGATGTGCAATTTTTTTTTCTTGATAGTGGTTATCATGGTTGCTTTTGTAGTTACCTTGTTGGAGCATGAGAGAATGGTGAAGATTCAAATGGTACATTATTGACTATGTTGGTGTTTTCTAATGTACCTAAGGAATCTCTAAAGAGTAGTCAAATCCTATACTCAAGACCCTTAAAATGAATGGCCAACTAACAAGATTCAGTCGAAGACTAAAATCTTCTACACTTTAGGCTTTGTGGGACCTAGGAGGGTGTTCCCAATAATATTCAGTTTGAAAATCTTATTGAATGAAAAATAAAATCATAGATTGGTTCCTGTGAGGGGAAAATAACATAATTCACTCAAAGCTTGGCCAATCTTTAAGCAAATAACCATTAATTCACAAGGAATGAAGAAATATTCCACATACATGCCTCATGATAAGAAAATTTTAAAAAGATTTATGTCCTAGTCCTGATTCCAAGGTATGGTATACCATTATTATCCTTCAGATAGCAAATTCCTTAGCAAATAGATTAGTGTCTTCATTAATTGGGCAATGGAGTCACACATCTTATAATCAATTATATAGAAATTGTTTAACCTTGACGATTATGGATGATTCCCACAAATATTTGCATTATGAGAACTCACTGTGCATATACATAACTTCTTACCAAATCCTTATAAACTCTCACAAATTTATGGCCTCACTTAAGCATTTAATCGGTTCATTGAGCCAAAGAAAAAATAAGACCATGCATTCAAACAAATATTTGAAGATGAATTGAATATATTTGATATTTCATTTAAAATTTGTAAAATGATTTACAGAGGAGAGTAAATGCCTTATGCATTGGATTTGTTTTGATATCATTAATTTATATAAGACCATTTAAGATTTTCATACGTATAACCTAAAAGACAAGACAATTCAACTATTCTATGCACATGTATTCATCCTAATTTCTACCCTTTGTATATTGGACTTGTAGACTCAAAACACTAGAACCCCTTACATCGAACAATGAAATACCTTTTATAACACAAGGGAGCAATAAAGCATCCAACATGAATTGTAATTACAATTAGTGTTAATTTTAGAGTTCATTTCATTAGGGTTGATTTCTTGCACCGTTATATCCTTAATCATTCATATCTCATGAGAAAATTAAAAGGAAAAAAGAAGTACCAACCATTTATCAAAGCCACCACACCAGCCTTCCAAAAGTCATCACCAAAATTGGCACATTTACAAACACCAGACTAACCACCATCGCAATCATAGGCCTAAACCCACAAACCAATCACCAACAAAATGAACCAATAGAACTCGCCACCTAAAAAACACATCACCACAATACCCAAAACCCAAACACCATGAGAAGAGGACATGGGTGCTACCCAACCTTGTCAGCTTCCAAATAACCATCCTCATTGTGTCTTATAATAGAGAGTGGAGTTTCCATAACAATCTAATCCTTTAAACCACTATAAGGCACCAAAGAAGCAGGGAATTGACTAGGGCTAGGTCCAACTCCCCCATCTTCACTTGAGGAACTATAAAAAAGTAGAATAGGAGCAATGAATTTCTCCAAACAAACCGCAAGACCTGAACCAAACCTCATTAATTATTTCAAAAATAGGGGTCCCCTCTCTTTCTTCTCCTTTGATTTCTATGATACCATTCTACTTCTTGAGGTATAGGTTATCCTGATAACCACCTTCTCATGTTTCTTGTGTACACTTCTCTTCTTCTTTGGAACAATCAATACCTCTATTGGTAAGGTTTTATCCTCGGGAACGTATGCATATGGTTCTTGTATACTTAGCCTTTGGGACCTCTGAACTAGGGCAACAAGAGTACTCAGATCACTCATCTTCTTAGGATACCGCAACAACTAGTGTCGATGATGAAAAAGAATAGAAACTACAATTCCCAAAGAATTCCCATGTAGCAGCAACGAGAAAACCCCAAATCTTGAATTGCAGGGACAAGCTAAACTATAATTAGCAATGTAGGAAGTATACACACCTACATACCAGAAAACACCATACCACCACCTTAGTAGTGTTTTCACTAACAACCCCTGCAATTACTTCTCCAATAGCCTTTGCAATTAATTTTGTGCTATGGAAAATGTATGAATGATTCAATAATGTTGGTGTAATTAAATATTTTGTACCTTGTCCTAGGTCATAATTACACCTTAGTTAAGTTTACTTAGGGACCACATAGGAGGTTGTTGGAGAATTTCCACTTTTGGTGGACTTGACATGTCATTATCCCATCACTTCCACTTTTTGTGGACACATCATGTGATTATCTCTCCATCTTTGGTGGAGTGATAAGTTTTACTAGTTGTCTCATGTCATAAGATTCTGACACTTGTCATAATCTTATGCCCTTCTATGTTCTCACCTTGGCTATATAACCAAGGGGTCTTTCTCATTTGTAATCAATCATAATCAATCATATCATATTAATGACATTGAATACAGTTTATTCTTGTCATAATCTTTCTCTCTCTTCTTGTGCTTTCTATTTGGTCCATAGATCTTGGGTGGCTACCATAGCCAATTCTAACATGGTATCAGAGCGTGTTGGGTTCCATTGGAAAGTCTTATTCTGAAGAGAGATTCCAGATCTGAGGAGGTTTCGTTCGTGGCTCTTTATTGCAGGTTCAAATCCGAGCTTGCTGGTGCAAATCTAAGCTCACCATTGTGTCCGGAAGGTTCGAGATAGTCAATTTTGCCTTTTGTTTCATCCAAATCGGAGCTACGAGGCCAAATCTATGAGGGTTTGAAGCTGAAGAGTGGTTGCCAGATCCAGAAGGTAGCTGCAATTTTGGAGCATTTTGGGTCAAATCCGACCCTGCCATCGCGTCCAGAAGGGCCAAAAACCCTAAGATCGACTGTCAATTCGTCTATTTTGGAGCAAGTCATCCGGTGAAGCAAAAAAAATTTCCCAGAGAGCCGTACGGCCCCCAGGTCGTCATAATGGCGATGGTACGATTTTTTCAAAATAAATTATTTTATTCGTCCGAAATTTTTTTTATGTAAAAATCATTTTGGACCGATATTGTAAAGCTTTTTTTGAAAAGTTTTTATTAAAATCAAAAATTTTGAAAAAAAAATTAAAAAAAAGGGGCGGATTTGAAGTCTGCATACGCAGACTGCAGTACTCTGTACTGCGGGTACGCAGCCAGCCGCGTGGCCTTACGGCCGCGGCCCCACCGTGCCACGCCGACCCTCCACATTTTTCCGTCGGCGGCATTATCCACTGGCGGACAGAAAAAACCGGCGGGGTGTTCTTTCAAAATTCCGGCGTCAATCAGATTTTCCGGGAGGAATTTCCATCACCGGCGAACAGTTTCCCTCCACCGGCCGGCAATCCAAAAACCGGCATAAAAAAAATCGGCGGGCAGTTTCAAAATCTCCCGGCGAGCATCACAGAAACCCGGCAGTCGGCAGAGCATATTCCGGAAACGATTCCCGGCAATAATATTCCGATTCCTTAAGGTATATTCCCTTTCATTTACGGCAACGGCAACTTTCCGGTTACGGCCAGACGACCGTCAACTTTAAACTCCACCTCTGAGAATATTCCGCTGGCCGAAGGCATATTCCTTTTTGACGGGCGGGAAACCGTCAAATTTAATCGCATTGTTTGCTGACGTCATCCCCGCTCAGCGTGACGTCTGCACAATTTGAAATTTCCCCCCCCCTCACCGTTTGCATTTTGATTTTCATAGGCGAACTTTGAAGGCTAATAACTCAGTCAATTTAAGTCCTTTTTTCTAGCAATTTTTTTTGATTTGGGCTAGAATTTTGTGCTCTACGCACTGGTGCAATCAGTTTTTGGTTTTGGTGCCTGGTTTTTCCAGAATTTGCAGATTCTCACAGGTGTTGCTGCTCCATCCTCATTTTGGGAACTTTGGGAGCTCATAACTTGCTCCTACGGTAACATTTTTGAGTGAAATTTTTTTTGAAAGTGCATGATTTTTTGTTTACTTCTCAGTGGTAGGATCAAATTGATCTCATTTTGTATCAAAAATTGTACTTGATAATGTGGCCTATTTTGGCATTTGTAAGCACTAAGATCAAGTCTAGCTTGCTGTTTTTGGCATCTAGCAACTGTAAACGCACTAAATATAAAGTTCCAAATCAGATATTACTTGGGGGGTTTCTTGATTGAGTGATTTGGGGGGGTAATCTTGCAGTGATTGTTTGCATTCTTTTGCTTGATTTGTGTTCTTGCAATGAGGAGATCTCAAATTGAACCCCTAAATCCACATAATTATGCTACATGGAGAAAATCAGTAACAAATTATCTCATGATGAAAGGTCTAATAGGTCATCTAAAGGACACAATTCAAAAACCTATTGATGCTAAAGAATTGGCAATGTGGGAGATTGATCATGAGAAAACACTTGGATGCATATGTTCATTAGTCTCATTTGATTTGCAGTTTCATATTGAATCATGTACTACACCTAAAGAGGTATGGGATACTTTTGAGAAGTTGTATGGCAAAACATATAAGATTAGAGGCTATCAGATTGATAATGATTTGATGAATCTTGATCCTAAAAGTTTTGACCACATCCAAGACTACATCTCCAAAATCAAGCAACTAAGAACACAGCTGAAAGAATGCACTATTGAAAAAGAGGATTTACAGTTGATTCTGAATGTATTATCCAAGCTTGGTCCTGAGTATTCAGTATTTGTTTCTGGCTTTCATACCCATCGACTTTCTATGGGAGCATCATATGTTGATCCTAAGTTTGATGACTTTGCAAATCTCCTAATCCAAGAGGAAGCTAAGTTAATGAACATGGGTCTAATCAAGTCTTCCAAACGATAAGCATTGGTGGCAAATGAGTCTAAGGTACAGAAAGAATCAGACAATCTTGATAAGAAGCAAAAGAAGAAAAAGAACAAGCCACATAAAGAATCAAACTCCTCATCATCAAAAGGAGAAACATCCAAGAAGGAGAGACCTTTTTGTGCATATTGCAAGAAGGATGGACATGAAGAACACTATTGTTATAAGAAGGATATAGATGAGTTGAAAAATCTTCTCAAAAAGAATCACATTGATTTGCCTTCTAGAATGTCTGAATCATCTTCTTCTCCTTCTACTTCAAAACAGTCTAAAAAGAATAAAGTTCAAACATTAGGATATAAAGGACAAGCTCTTTGTGCTCATTCAAGTCCAGGATTAGGGAGATGGCTTCTAGATTCAGGAGCATCTCATCATATGGCATCTTCACAGACTATCTTCTCTTCATTTCAGCCTTGTAGTATGTCTCCTATCTTGATGGGAAACAATACATACATGAGTGTAACAGGGAAGGGATCTATTAGAATTGGGGAGAACACTTTTCAGGATGTCTTGTGTGTTCCTCATTTGACGAACAATCTACTTTCCATATATCAGATTACACATGGTGGAGATGGGAGAACTGTGGAGTTCACTCCTGATTTAGTTATCATTCGTGACTTGGAGACTAGAGATATCATTGCTACTGGGGTGGTTGATCATTCATCTCGGTTGTATTCCTTTGCACAGTTTGCTTCTGATAATGATGATGTTCCTTTGACTGTTGATCACATAAACCATGATTCAGAGGAGACATTTGGCTTTTTGAACTTGGGTATACTCACATCAGATCTAGTCCTTGAGCCATGCACTTCATCTCCTCCATCTTCTGTTGTACTTGATGATACTTGTGAATCAACAGTTTTGGCTCCTAGTGATTCAGTGCAGCAGGATCCTGATTGTCTTCCAGCTATGGCTACCTTGGATGACTTCCTAACAGGTATTTCAGACTTGTTTGTGGAGTCTCATCTTTCTGATTTGGAGGACACTCTTGATAGCATCCATCTTCTCTTTGATGAAGATGAACCTTCTTCAGTTGTTGTGAGGGAACACCTTGACCCTCTTGTTCATTCTCTACATGATCATTCTTCACAGATTGGCGTGAGTGTGGATACTTTTGGACAACATTTGGAGGAGGCTTCTCTGTCTTCAGAGGGGATATCCTTGTCTTTGGATAGTGCTCTACATTCTTCTCTACTAGATGTTGGATGGCACTCTTCAGCAGTGTGGCCTAGAACACCTGATTGGAGTGGTTCAGTTTTCTGCATCGACATGGAGACACTTGGGCATGCTTCAGAGACAACACCATCATACATCATCCATCTTCATGACTTCCTTCATACATCCTTGGTTTTGTTTCTTCCCAAGGGGAGGAACGTTGTTCAGCGAGATTGGATCATCTTCAACATTCAATGTCGAGCTTCTACCATTCTTGCAGGAGACTCAACATTGAGGGGGGGCTGCCTTGCTTCTCTTCTACTTCTCTCTTATGGGGGGGTCTTTTTCCTCACATGGGGTTTTTACCTTCTCATTCTTCATTGAGATCATTTTTGTTTGTATTTCATCTCTCTTTTGAGGGGGAGTTTTGTCCCATGAGGTTTTCTCCCTTTCCTCACTTGTGAGAGATTGCATTGCATTGATTGCATTGTGTGTACATGGGTACCTAACATGGCCTAGTAGCCGGGACCCATCTTGCATTGTTTGCATTTGTGCACTACTCCCTAAGTTGCACTTAAGGGGGGGTGTTGGTGTAATTAAATATTTTTGTACCTTGTCCTAGGTCATAATTACACCTTAGTTTACTTAGGGACCACATAGGAGGTTGTTGGAGAATTTCCACTTTTGGTGGACTTGACATGTCATTATCTCATCACTTCCACTTTTGTCGACACATCATGTGATTATCTCTCCATCTTTGGTGGAGTGATAAGTTTTACTAGTTGTCTCATGTCATAAGATTCTGACACTTGTCATAATCTTATGCCCTTCTATGTTCTCACCTTGGCTATATAACCAAGGGGTCTTTCTCATTTGTAATCAATCATAATCAGTCATATCATATTAATGACATTGAATACAGTTTATTCTTGTCATAATATTTCTCTCTCTTCTTGTGCTTTCTATTTGGTCCATAGATCTTGGGTGGCTACCATAGCCAATTCTAACAAATAAAAACACAACAAATCCTCACTAAATAGAGGAATGTATAGCTAGCTACAATTAATGTCCATCTAATCAAACTCGTGTGAGAAAAAAGATCAATTATTATGTCACATGTCCACTGTTGATTATTGCAGATTTAAAATTCGTTGACGAGCCACATTAAGGATCACCACTTGCTTTATGGACTATACCAAGAAATAGCAAGGAGATGCTTTAAAGCAGCCACATTTCCATCTATATCCTTACCCAATCTCCCTTGCCTTGCTCATCGTCAATCACATTGACCATTGGAAAATCCCAACCATATTCTAGATGCATCAACCATTACTAGTTTGCAATCCATTTTGAAATCTCATCAAGCTATGGTTGGAAGGCCAACAATGAGCTACTAACCATTGATCTAACCACCAAAGAACTTTAACAAAAGATCGTCATTTTTCATCATCCATCGTAGGTTCCTTTCCTACTAAGCAACCTCAACTAGTGATAGATCATTCCTGTGTGATGGGGAAATCTCCACCCATCAGCGATCATGGGTTCTCCTTTGAAAGGTTAGGGGAAATCGGTGAAAATGCAAGGGATAGTGATGGGTTATAAGAATTAATTGCATCACTCATCCTGGGTTTCTTTCCTTGACCATAAGGAAACACCCAGCTGGTGATTTACTTCAGAACTAGTAATGGGTCATAGTTTTAACTGCATCATTAGTCATGTGTTACCCTCCAAATGCAAGGGCACAACACGCGATAGGTGACAAAAGCTCGTAGCTACTAGAGAAAAAAAAATTGCTCATCATGGGTTTCATTCTCAAATTAACAACTAAACATATGATGGGTGATGAACCAAAGTAGGAGGATAGACATCACATCACTCATCACAGGTTTCTCTTTGGTAAGTGAAGCACAACCTGCGATAGGTGACAAATCTATGGAGGCAGACATATACAGTGTTGTGGAAGAAGCACATCACTCATCGTGGGTTGACTATAGAATTTTGAAACATAACTCACAATGGGTGATGGAAAGTTAGCGGTAATTTAAAAGGGTGCAAAATACATGTACAAATAGGTTGTCCATAAAGAAGGGGCCTTCCTAGGTGCAACAGGTGACTCGAGAGATAGGGCTAGTAAAGAATGATAGTAGGGGTCATTAAATGCCAATTAATTCAAATGGTGACTTGATGGAGCTGGTCAACAAGAAAACATAATCCAATGAATGGATTGTGGGTATAACAAAGCTAAGTGATAAAACCCTAAACCCTAGTGATATTGAGGAATAAAATTTCATAGTCTTGGACATAGCATCAGTGAAATGATAAATTTTAGGGTTCCACCAGTGGCTCCAACTAGGTATGTATTCCTCTTGTATGCATATTAAGAATCCAAATCTCTGATTGAAGTAGACCAGGGTAGAAAATCAAAACCAAAGAGCCTGCTCAGATGAGGCAAGCAAGCACAACAAAAAGAAAAACAAACCAAACCAACCTATGTACAATATTCACAGGATTATACAATGCAATTTGCTTCCTTGAGCCTACTTTCCTATGTCAAATACTTTGTCTTTCCTTACTATTAGTGAATCTAGTATGACATCAAGAATCTCTATATCATCAACATCATTACAATCACTATGATCCACCATTCTTCTAAGACAATCTTTCCCATAAGACCATTCTGAAAAAATCTCCAGTGATTCCATTGGACAAATGAAGTATCCATATTTCGTTTCTTCATCACTATCATGAATCTGGTCTTGATACCCCTCTTGCATTTCTAGTTGCAAGCTAGTGTGACTACTTTGATTTAGATTATGTAGGTGGTCCTCAAATATATAAAAATAAAGACTCAAATTTAGGTATTTGCATGAATTGGTGATTAGGACCCAAGATTAAGTCTATTCTTTCTTGCTCAAATGAATCAACACTCAATTTATCTCCAATGTTAGCATTACACCCATTTAATGGAAACATCCTCATGATCAAATCTATAAGGTATGGAATATCAACAAAATAACACTTTAGACCACCTTCATACTAATCATTAGCATATCCATTGCTATTTATATCATTTAACAGTTCATCATGCCAATCAAAATATTCTCCATCGCCCTTATGATATGTTCCTTCTTTATATTGTTTCTCCTCATGATCAAGAAACAAGCCTTTCCCCTTACCCATATGTGATTCATTTTGTTTTGTAAATGAAGGTACCACTTCAATTGCAACCTTATCATGAGTTATAGGGATACACAAATATTCATAGGTCCCATTATGTGCATCACAATCCTGCTCAACAACATTTATATCACTATATTCTCCATGTGCATGAGGTATAAGTGCTTAACATTATCATAACCAAAGAGAAAACCAAAAACCTCAATGCCATCCAAGCATTCACCCTTTCTTATCTAACTTGTAGAAATTCTAGAGTGTCCACAAATAATGTTTTTCTGAGATTCATTGGGACTTTCCACAAAGATTGGATTACTCTCACACCAGTAAGGGTCATCATTGATACCCTCACTCAACAATAGGGGTTCATCAAATAAAGGATTATTCCATAGCTTCGTAGTTATCATATGTGCCCCTTCATTTTCCCTATCATGATCCCAATCTCTTTGATCATTATAGCATTCAAAATCAATATGATCATTTGAGGATCATGGAGAAATATTTTCAATATCCTCATCATCATTTGTATTCATGACGATTGATCCACACTTAGAAAATTCTTCACATGAAGAGAATTGCTCACTACCTAAGAAATGCACCCCTTCCAAGATATTAACATAACATATCCCCTATTGAAGCAAAAGAATCCATCTCCATTTCATAAGAAGAATCATATTCAATAGAAGATTGACCAGGCTCAATCTCATCTCTTTGATTCCTTATTTGTGCCTTACAACTGATACCAAATGGATCTCCATCACTAATTGGTATGTCACTAATCCTGATTGAATCAAGATGTGAGGTCTCACCATGTACCTCTAGAGTCTTCTCATTTCCTATGACATCCCAAGGAGGAAAATTAGGCATTCCTTCCTATTCCTCATACTTTTTTCCCTCATCTTCATCACTACTATCTGAGCTCATATCTAGAGTACTTGTGAAGTAACAACAATCATCAAGTAATTGTCCTCCTTCCAATACATCTTCTTGATCTATCAACTTTATCCTTTGAGTATCCTCACTATGACAATCATTTCCCACATTCTGGGAAATAGTGAGTGGCATGTAACTATGCTCAATATCTTCTACAGTGCTTATCCAATCCACTACCTAATCAAAACTATGAGGCTTCAAATCCTTAGGAAATTTACTTAATACCAATTTTTAAACTTCACAAAACAAATCAGTGCACACTAAGTCACTTGGTCTGAGACTCTTGGGTATCTTCATCAGAATATCCAAGAATCTTGAAAACAAATCATATGGTGATTCATTTACATATCTCTTCATCTCATACAATTTTCTAATAGAGAACTCTAAGTCATCTCTTCCCAATCCTCGATGATATGAGGTTGATGCTTGTACATGTTCTACATCATGTGGAAATAATGTAGGTGTCACATCTAATGGGTCATTTTCTTGAAAAATACTTTTATGTCTTGATTGGTTTAGGTCAACAACTTGAAATATGTTTGAGCCATTCATACTAGCAGTCGCATGTCCCTTCATGATTGAATACTTCAAATTATTCTCAATATCCATTACATTTTTCTAAGCTTGTTGTGAGGTAGCAAGCTCTTTATCTCTCAACAAGAATCCCATCTTACTATCAAATGCTCCTAAATATACAACCAAAGATTCTACATCATTTGGCCTTATGTGTTCAGGGATATCTCTTACGAATTTTATAAATATAAGGTGAAAAATAGGGATCAAATCTTCCTCGGCCCTAGAAATATCCATGAAATTCTTCCTTATAACACTTAGATTTATCCTTTCACCAAACTGTCCCATGAAAATAGCCTTAAATTCACTCCAACAATGTATAGAAGAAATTGGGAAGAAAGAGAACTAGTCTCTTGTGTCCCCTTTCAGGGATTGAATAAATAATTTCATAACCACATCTTCAAAATATCTCTCATAATCACCCATTACATCAGCAAATTCTTTCACATGGTTACTTGTTGAATTTGACCGCTGACCACTAAACTTTGGTATCTTGTTCTTGATCTTGGGTGGTACAATATTTGGGTAACCATCAATATTAATGAAATTTATAGCCCTATAACTTTCAGTACTAAAATTTCTTCGATGTGACTAGGGGTATTCATCATGTGTCATTAAATTTTCTCTTGGTTCTAGATGTGCAACATGACAAGACATCTTGTTCAATCCTTTGCAGATTTTGTCAATATTATCAAAAGGTAACTTAGATTCATTTTATGGGAATAAGCCTTTATGATTCCGTATTTAATTCTTCTTTACATAACACTATTCAATATGTGACATTCATGAATATGATAGATTTCAACATTTATTTCAAATGTACCTTAAGATTATACAAATACATAATTCCTTTCCATATATTAGTGTTATTTCACCAAATTGCGAAGCATTTATGGCCTAAATCTTGAAAATTCCCACAAATTATCTACAAATATAATAATATTTCCTCAAATTCATGAGGGTACCTAGAGTTTGAGAGAAAATTTTCACCTTCAATCTTGAAGTATGTTGATCTAAAGCCTTGTCATATTCTTTATTAGGTTCTTTAAGTCAGAGTCACCTCCTCTTCTTTAGAGGATTATGTTTCAAATGAACTGAAACAACTTCAAATTAGATCTAGTTTTGGGTTGCTCCAACAGTGGAGTCACCTTCAAATTTTTGATATTTTTCTACTATAAACACTTTCACCAAGTTCAAAAATTGCATAATATATGAACTAGATGTTCAAATTTATCACCATGTCACTCTACATTTCATAGTTTTGTTTGGAGAATAAAGGTTGTTCCCTAGTAGAGTCTCCATTATGTTGGTGTTTTCCAGTGCACCTAAGGAATCTCTAAGGAGTATCTAACTCCTATACTCAAGACCCTTAAAATGAATGGCCAACTGACAAGATTCAGTCGAAGACTAAAATATTCTGCACTTTAGGCTTTGTAGGACCTAGGAGGGTGTTCCCAATAATATTCAATTTGACAATCTTATTGAATGAAAAATAAAATCACTAATTGGTTCTTATGAGGGGAAAACAACATAATTCACTCAAAGGTTGGGGAATATTTAAGAAAATAACCATTAATTCACTAGGAACGAAGAAGTATTCCACATACATGCCTCATGGTAAGAAAATTTTAAAAAGATTTGTGTCCCAATCCCGAGTCCAAGGTATGGTATACCATTATTATCCTTCAGATAGCAAATACCTTCGTAAACATATTAGTGTCTTCATCAATTGGGAAATGGAGTCACACATCTTACAATCAGTTATATAGAAATTGTTTAACCCTGACCATTATGGATGATTCCCACAAAGCTTTGCATTATGAGAACTCACTGTGCATAAAAATAACTTCTTACCAAATCCTTATAAAATATCACAAATTCATGACCTCACTTAAGAATTTAATCAATTCATTGAACCAAAGAAGAAATAATACCATACATTCAAACAAATATTTGAAGATGAATAGAATATACTTGATATTTCATTCAAAATTTTCAAGATGATTTACAGAGGAGAGTAAAGGCCTTATGCATTAGATTTGTTTCGATATCAATAATTTCTATAAAACCATTTAAGATTTACATAAGTCTAACCTAAAAGCCAAGACAATTCAACTATTCTATGCATAGGTATTCATCCTAATTTCTACCCTTTGTATACTATATTTTTAAACTCAAAAAACTAGAACCCCTTGCATCGAACCATGAAATCCCTTTTATAACACAAGGGAGCAATAGAGCATCTAGCTCAAAATGTAATTACATTTAGTGTTAATTTCAGAGTTCATTTCATTGGGGTTGATTTACCACACTATTATATCCCTAATCATTCATATCTCATAGGAAAAGCAAAAGTAAAAAAGGATCGCCAACCATTTGTCACAGCTTCCATGCTAGCCTTCCAAAAGGAATCACCAAAATTGGCATGTTTCCCAACACTAAGCTAACCACCATCACAATCATAGGCCTGAACCTACAAACTAGTCACCAAAAAAATGATCCAACAAAACTTGCCACTTGGAAACCACATCACCATAGTACCCAAAACCCAAACACCATGAGAAGAGGACACAAGTGCTACTCATCCTTGTAAGCTGCTAAATAACCACCCTCACTGGGTCTTGTAAAAGAGAGTGGAGTTTCCATAACAATCTTGTCCTCTAAATCACTATAAGGCACCAAAGAAGTAGGGAATTAACTAAGGCCAAGGCCAACTTCCCCATCTTCACTCAAGGAACTATCAGAAATGAGAATAGGAGCAATGGGTTTCTCTAAACAAACCCTAGGACCTGAACTAGACCTCATTAATTCTTTTGCAAATAGGGTTCCCCTCTCCTTCTTCTTAGTTGATTTCCATGATACCATTCTGCTTCTCAAGGCATAGGTTCTCCTGACAACCACCTTCTCATGTTTCTTGCGTGCACTTCTCTTTTTCTTCGGAACAATTGGTACCTCCACCAGGAATGGTTTATCCTTGGGCACGTATGCAATTGGTTCTTGCATACTTATCCTTCAATACCTTTGAACTGGTGCAATAGGAGTAGTAGGTTCACTCATCTTCTTAGGATACCATAACAACCAGTGTCGGTGATGAAAAAGAACAAAAACCACAATTCCCAGAGAATTCCCACATAGCAATAACAAAAACACTGCAAATCTTGAATTGTAGGGACAAGTCAAACTGTAATTAGCAATGTAGGAAGTATACACACCTACATACGTAAAAACACCATACCACCGCCTTAGCAATGTTTGTGCTAACAATCCCTACAATTACTTCTCCAACAACCTTAGCAATTAATTCTATACTATAGAAAATGCATGAATGATTCAATCAAACCACAAAAAATACTCATTAAATAAAGGAATGTATAGCCAACTACAATTAATGTCAATCTCATCTTGCTCCTGTGAGAAAAAATCTCAATTATTGCATGCCACATCTCCACTACTAATTGCCACAGATTTAGAACTTGATCGACAAGGCACATTAGGGATCACCACTTGCTTTACGGACTATATCAGGAAATAGTGAGGAGATTCTTTAAAGCATCCACACATCCATCCACATCCTTTCCCACCATCAATCACATTGAGCGTTGGTAAATCCCAACCATATTCTAGATGCATCGCCCATCACAAATTCACAACTTGTTTTGAAAAATCATCAAGCAATGGTTAGAAGGCTAGGGACGAGCTACTAACCATTGATCTGACCACCAAAGGACTTTAACCAAAGATCATAATTTTTCATCGTCCATCAAGGGTTCCTTTCTTGCTAAGCTACCTCAACTGGAAATAGATCATACTTGTGTGATGGGGAAAGATCCACCCATCGATAGTTTTGGGTTCTCCTTTGAAAGGTGAGGGGAAACCAGTGACAATGCAAGGGCCAATGATGGGTTATAATAATGAACCACATCGCTCATCATTGGTTCCTTTCCTCAGCCATAATGAAATTCCTAGTTGGCTATTTAATTTAGAACTAGCGATGGGTCATAGTTTTAATTGCATCACTAGTTGCGTTCTACCTTCCAAATGCAAGGGCACAACACTCGATAGGTGATGAAAGCCCACAACTACTAGAGAAAAGCATGAATCACTCATCATGGGTTTCATTCTCAAATTAACAACTAAACATGTTATGGGTGATGAACCAAGGAAGGAGGATAGACATAACATTTCTCATCATGGGTTTCTTTGTGGGAAGTGAAGTACAACCTATGATGGGTGACAAATTTATGGAGGTAGATGCATATGGTGTTGTGGGAGAAGCACATCACTCATCGTGGGTTGAGCATAGCATTTTGAAACATAACTCATGATGGGAGATGGACAGTTAGCGGTAATTTAGAAGGGTGCAAAACACATGTACAGATAGGTTGTTCATAAAGAAGGGGCCTTCCTAAGTGCAATAGGTGACTCAAGAGATAGGGTTAGTAAAGAATGATAGAAGGGGTCATAAAACACCAATTAATTCAAATGGTGGCCTGATGGAGCCGGTCAATAAGAAAACATAAGCCAATGAATGGATTGAGGGTATAAAAAAGCCAAGTGATAAAACCTTAAACCCTAGTGATATTGAGGAATAAAATTTCATAGGCTTGGACATAGCATCAATGGAACGAATAATTTTAGGGTTCCACCAGACTAAGGGATATCTTTCCCTTTTTTGTGATTCCTATTAGTGTATTTAAAATGTTGATGTCAAGTGGGAGAATGTTAGTATTAAGGTTCCATACACCTTGTAAATCCTATGTCATGGTTCCAACATCCTTTGAAAGTGTCTCTAGAAACTTAGGGTGAATTGGGAAAATATTTTGTAATATACTCATAAGGGGTGATGGTTCCACTAGTAACAGTAAAGGTGATGTGTCGACATAAATATATAATATTTTTTCCCCACATGTGAACACCTAAAATGGGATAATAAAAGATAAAGGAAATGATAAATAGGTGATTCTTGTGATTCTCCAAGTGGGTTCTTGGAAAGATGAAACAAGTGTCACTTCGTATTCCATCATTTATTACATTTAATGTAATGTTTATCTCTCAAGTTTGGGTGCCCAAGTTGGAGGGTAAATATTGGAATAAAAAATAGGTGTCATTTTTTATTCCATGGAGGATTTATAAGGGCTAGGTCATTTGGATTGAAGATTCATCTTTGGAATAATTTTTTTTTCTCTTAAGACCTCTTCACACATCTAAAAAATTAGCTCTTTGGGTGTAGAAATAATAAGGAACAACCTAATGTAGTGTTACTGTATAGGAACAAGGAGAGATTGAGACATAAGGAGATTGCTAAAAAGTACACATGTTATGCCATGGTGGAGGCAAGGAGGAGAATGAAAGTTGTATTGTAATCTCATTTATTTGAGGATAATGCATACTTGGCCTCTCTTCTTGGTGGGGTTTTTCTTTACAAGGATTTCTCCATGTAAATCCTATATATGTGATAGTCTTATGTTGTTGATTTGTCCCTATTTTTTGCTATCTTATTGTGATTTTATTCTTCATATATTTATTTTATAAGTTCACATAAGAGAGTGTTTATAAGCATGTTATGTCGGTTGATTTTTTGCATCACAAAGAAGATGGATCTAATCATGGTAATTCAACATTAAGGCAACATAATTTTTGGATTTGTATATAAATTTCAGACTTTCATGTTGATATAGTCTAAGTCTTGAATGTCATTAAATGAAGTCATATTTAGATAGAGATCGAAGTTCTCAACAATTGGAATTGAACCTATTTATTTCTCATAATTCCCAAGAGATTATCTAATCCCTCTTTTTTCTTCTATTGTGATTAGAAAAATGGGTGGAGACCTAGTCTAGGAAGAACCATCTTCCTATCAAATATTGAAGAATTACAAAGATTTATGGCCTATTCTTTAGAAAGGGAATATTTCCACTTATATAAAGGTAATGATAAGGCACAACCCCAACTTATACATGGAGTTTGTTGGAAGGATGGGCTTGTTGAAGTCAGATTCCTTTCTTTCATGTGATTTCTATAGAGCGCATTATTGTGCCTATAGGTGTCTCCTTGGAATGGGCTTATATTCCCAGAAACCCTACATGCCACTACTAGGACATGGTGTGATCCTTGAAAAAATATAATGTGAATCAACTTCAAAATGGGTTCAACAAGGACAAATTTCCAAGAGTTTGGAATAAGATGGTTGAGGTTATCATGAGGGATGCTACTTTGGAGGGAAGATTTAAATGCTTTCATAACCATATCTTCGTTATGCTAAACTATTTTTTAGTAAAATTTCAAAATGAATTTTGTATTTTGGACTTTCATCCCTCGAGTAATCTATTAAATATGTCCATGATAAATGGAAGAAAATTCCTCTACACTGAGGCCTTATTTATAGCTTTTAATGGTATCATTTTTCCCTTTCCCTTATCATTACCTCTCCTCCAAGGGTGAAATTTTTTGCATTGGTCCTTAAAATTCCTCTTGCACCTTCAGATGGTAATCCTATTGGAATCTTAGAGTTGTTGGAGACTATTGGTGTTTTCATTAGTGTTATCATTGATGTCAACCCCTTTTGTGTAGATATTAGTGAAAATTGTTGCACTATGTTGTTGTGGTTTGATGTCACATTGATGTCAACCCTTGGTGTAGTATTGATGAGAAGGAGTTGTGGTTTTTCTATTTTCATTGTTGTCATTGATTTCTTGTATAATTGTGATGAGTAGGTATTGTAGCAAGTGCTTTTCAAAAAAATTGAATAAAAGAAGTATATACTGTGTCTGAATGGTGTTCTATATTTTTCTCTACATTTCTTTAGTATTGAAGTCATGCTTGTGTAGTTTGGATATTTTGATCAAAGGCATTCAAAGATGTTATATCCATATTTTCAAGTTTTGGATCATAAGGTAGTGGAAGTTGTGTTCACTATTGTGTAGAATGTGAAGCAAGTTGTCTGGGAGAAATGATTTTTATTTGCATTTCTCCTTGTTGAAGTTTAATTTCTTATGTATTTTGGAACATGCTAATATTGTCTGTATTTATTTTCCCTTAGAGTGGTGCGTGTTTGGTTGCTTTGAAAGGTTGGATTCATGAGCTATTATTTGTGGCAATTTGACTAGTTACACAGGATGGTTGTGTTCTTCAGTTGTATGTGGTTATGGCAATAGTGTTGGATATTATGTTGATATTGGAATATTCTAGAATGTTTTTTGGTGTTTCAATGTGGTCTGCATGGTGTTTTTAGACTTGATGAAGCATGGACTTAATTGCTTAACGACATTAATATAGGTTTGGCTAACCTGGCATGTTAACAGTAATTCTAGATGCACTTTATTTCTTATGAAGCATGGTTTAATGTGTCAATGTAGATTTAGGTCCTCATTAACCCTTAATATGGTTCACCTTCATCTATGTCCACCGTGGAGGTTTTTTCTATTGACCTATTTGATGTTTACATGTGTTGAGGTGCATACATGTCATTGTAGCTGACTTGAAGTTTTTTTTAAGTTGTAGATGATATATATGCAAATTCAATTGTTGGAGGAGTTGTGTATTGTGTTGTAGTGTCAAATGTGATCAAGTATTGTGATTTGAGTGTGAGCTTAAATGACTAAGGCTATCAAAAGTAGTGAGTAGAGGGTGTCTACATTTTTACATGTGTTGAGGTGCATACATTTCATTGTAGTTGACTTGAAGTCTTTTTTAAGTTGTAGATGATATATATGCAAATTCAATTGTTGGAGGAGTTGTGTATTGTGTTATAGTGTCAAATGTGATCAAGTATTGTGATTTGAGTGTTAGATTAAATGACTAAGGCTATCAGAAGTAGTGATCAGAAGGTGTCTACATTTTTAGTAAGCCAAAATTTACTAGAGGTAGTGAGTTGAAGGTTATGGATGGTGTCATTTTGTTGTGGCGGATTCTCCTATTGCAATAAGAAAGTGTTCTCTCTATAACATTCTTCTTCCTTATTCTTTCTAATCTAGTAGTGAGCCATTTGCAATGAGCCCTTCTTTTTTTCTTGAAAGTGAGTCCTTTGGGTAGCAAGACCTTTAATAGTGATCCTATTATAATTGGTGTTGCTATTCATTTATATTGTGACCTAATGCTCACCATGGTTTTTCCCTTCTTAGGTTTTCCATGTAAATCTATTGTTCTATTGTGTATGTTGTTTAATGTGTTATTGTTTCATTTGATTTCATTCATACTAATTCTAGATAAGGGTTTGAATATTGATCAGGGTTTGATGTTTTAATGTACAATTGATTCAACCCATTCTTAGTTATCTTGTGTGTCTAACAATTAGTATCAGATTTGTGGTTCCTTAGAAGATGCTTAACTACTTGAGGTAGATCTAGATGGTGCACATGAAAGGTTTCAAATATCCCTTGTTTGATGGAACAGATTATGAATTTTGGAAGACTTGGATGGAAGGATTTATTGTCTCATTAGGCTTCAGTGTATGGAATTTAGTTGAAACTAGATATACTTAGCCTAATAGTGGTCTGATAAGTGATGATGAGATCAAGGATTATGAGAATAATGGAAAAGAAAAGAATTCTCTTTTGAGTGGTCTTTCTGATTTAGAACTTGTGAAGGTTATGAGCTACAAAACAACTAAAGAGATATGGAAGAAGCTAGAAAGTATCTATGAAGGACATGTTAAATTCAACCAAGAAAAGATGCAAATTTTGAAGACCAAGTTTGAAACCCTAAAAGTCAAATGACAAAGACATTGAAAGCTACATGCATATAGTGGATGAAGTTTCCAATTTCATCAATGGCCTTGGTGGAAAGCTAGAGAAAAATGAAGTGGTAAAGAAGGCATTAAGAACTTTTCATAAATCTTATAGTGCTAAAGTTTCTACTATTAAAGAAGCTTAGATTTTGGATTAGTATACTAGGGATCAATTGTTTTGTGCTTTAACTACTTTTGAAATAAGAAATTTTGGTCAATATGATTCAAGAAAAGATACTTATCTTAAAGTTAGAAATACAAAGAGGAATGATGAATTAGATTTGGATGATCTTGATGAAGTGGAAGAAAATTTTGTAAGGAGATTAAAAAAGGGCATAGGAAAATATAGAGGTAAGTTACATTTCAAATGTTTTAATTGTGGAAAGATAAGCCATTATTCTTTAAAATGTCTAGTCCAAGTTTCAAATGATAAACAAAAAGATTACAAAGGTAAATTTTTCAGGAAGAGCTATTTTGTTAAAGAGGATAGTAGAATATATGATGATGACAAATCTAACTACTTGAATGATAAAAGTGATGAATTTTTGTTCATGGCCTCAAATTTTGGAACTAATTCTACTAAATCTAAAATATGTATGAAGGAAATTTCTCTAGAAACATGCCACA
Source organism: Sequoia sempervirens (assembly GCA_007258455.2). Taxonomy (NCBI): domain Eukaryota; kingdom Viridiplantae; phylum Streptophyta; class Pinopsida; order Cupressales; family Cupressaceae; genus Sequoia; species Sequoia sempervirens. The sequence continues at coordinate 205,614,428 of VDFB02058242.1, read as the reverse complement.
ATATCAAAGGAACTATGGTGATTGTCTTTCATGCAAGAGAGGAGAAAAAATACTAGATAATTGGTAGTGGATGCTCAAATCATATGACGGGTGATATGAGTAAGTTTTTTAAAGTTGAGAGTTTAAAGGTGGTCTTGTTAAGTTTGGTGATAAGACATCTACTAAGATATGTGGAAAAGGTTCAATTATTTTTGATGGAAAGCATAAAATAGATAATTTTCTTTATGTCAAGGGTCTCCAACATAATCTTCTAAGTGTAGAAAAAATGTGTAGCAGAGGATATAATCTTGTGTTTTAGAATGATGGTTGTGAGATCACAAAAGGAAGTTCTTGAAATTTGGTTGTTGTAGCAAGGGTATGTGTAGGATCATCATGCAAAAAACAGGCCCTTAAGTGGCAAAAAATTCAGAAAAATCAGTGTTAGGCAACTTGACGTAAATATTTGAATAAGTTATCTATATTATTTCAAAAATATGTAAGAATAGAATTTGTAGATAATTTAATGTAGTTTCTAAAATACTAGGTTTATTTAAAAATAAATAAAATCTATTTGGTGAAAATTTGAAATTTCAATGCAGTAGTACTTAAATTTTAGGGAAAAAATAAGAAGTAGGTGTTTGTCGACCACCCTAACCATAATAAATTAATAATATTTTTTTGTAATATTTTATATATAAAGTAGATGACTCATGTTTGGATGTCACATGCATATTTTTGTAATTTTTTTCCAAGTAAATAATTAATTATGAATTTTTATTACAACTTTTAGAAAATATAAAAACTTCGCCTGTCGACCACCTTAACTTGGTCAAAAATTCATGAAATTTATTTTTATTTTTTAATCCTAGTATGTGAAGCATAGAATGTGACGCATGTTTCAGATTCAAAAAAATATGATACCGTTTGAAAGTTATAGATGTTTTTAATCACCTATCGTCGGGACTTTAGTCGTAATTCTAATAGAAAATGAATAATAATTATTTATTAAATTTAAATTAAATTATAATTTATATTTTTGGAAAGCTGAGAATCTCCTCTAAAAACCCTTTTCGTTTCATTAATTTTGGGTGAAAAAAAGTCATCAGCCACATACCCCCATAATATTGCCACTTTTTGGCACACCATGATCCTGCACATACCCGCAACAAGGATATAAGATAATTTTTATTAGCTCAAAGGTGCAAATGGTAAGTTATTTATAACTCAAATTAAAATCTAGTTATGGTATAGAAGAATGTGTCACATGAATTTTGATAGCCTAGTGAGGATCGACTCTACTCAAATTGTGAGATATCTACCAAGAATTACAAAGCCTATCAATGAAAGTAGTGAAGAATTTAAAGTTGGAAAGTAGACAAGAAAATGGTTAAAAATCAAGGAATATTACATCATAGGAACTTTGGAGTTGGCACATATAAACCTATGTGGACCTATAAGAATAGGAAGCTTTTAAGGTGACATGTATTTCATGTTGTTAATAGATAGTTACTCTTGAATGACTTGGGTAACCTTTCTCAAAGAAAAATAAGAAGCTCTAGACAATTTTAAAGAATTTAAATCTATGGTTGATAATGAAATTGATGTAAAAATTAAAAATTTTAGGTCTAAAAAAGGTGGTGAGTTCACCTCCAATGAGCTTAATTATTTTTGTGAAGATTATCAAATAAAAAGTAATTTTTTATCTCTTAGGACTCCTTATAAGAATGAAGTTGTGGAAAGGAAGAACAAGACTATTCAGGAAGCAACAAAGGCCATGATGAAGTAATCAAATCTATTAGATGTCTATTGGAGGGAATCTATTCACACTATAGTTTACATAATCAATAGAGTAATAGCAAGAGTAAATAGTTTAAAGACTCCCTATGAGCTATAGTGTGGAAGAACTCCTACTATTATATATTTTAGAGTGTTTGGAGGAAAATGTTATATTAGGAGAGATGGAGAAAACTTAGGAAAGTTTGATGCAAGATTAGATGAAGGAATATTTCTTGGATATTCAATAAAGAGCAAGGCATAGAATGCTATGACAAGAGGCTAAACAAGATAGTTGAAAGTACAAGTGTCAAAATGAATGAAGAACCACTTCAAATCTTAGTACTGATAGAAGGATATGAATTTGATGAGACCTCTTACAAAGAAGGAGGAATAAAAGGAAAAGGAAATGATAGTGGAAGAGGAAGAATATCTAGAAAGGAATTCTAAGACTCTTAAGTATGTGGAGGATCAAATCATTGGAGATAAGAGAAAAGGTGTGTTGACAAGAAGAAAAGATGATATGATAGAAGAGTAGGTAAATTTGTGCTTACTTTATTAAAGTAGAATCTAAGATAGTGATTAAAGCATGAAAGGATGAGAATTGGATCAAAGTTATGGAAGAACTAATGCAAATTGAGAAGAATCAAACTTGGGAACTAGTCCCAAGACCAACAAATAAAAATGTGATGGGAATTAAATGGGTTTTTAGGAACAATTTGAATGAGAAAGAAGACGTTGTCAGAAATAAGGCTAGGCTTGTGTGTAAGGGATACTCATAGGTAGAAGGAATATATTTTGAGGAGAAATTTGCTTTAGTGGAAAGAATGGATGCCATTGGGATGCTTTTGGACTTTGTAGCACATAAGGACTTCAAAGTTTATTATATGGATATGAATTCTTCATTCTTGAATGGAGATTTAGAAGAAGAGGTATACATTGAACAATCAAAAGGCTTTCAGTTATCAAAAGATCCTAATATCATTTATAGATTGAAGATGACACTATATAGACTCAAGCAAGCTCCTAGAGCTTGGTATGCAATAGTAGACATGCACTTGTTACAATAGGGATTCAAAAAGGGTACTACAGATAGCAATCTTTACTTCAAAGTTGAGAGAGATCAAATCTTGATTGTGGTTATGTATGTTGATGACATAATATTTGGAGGAAATGAGGAGATGTGTAAGATTTTGTAGAAGAAATGTAGAATGAGTTTAAAATGTCAATTTTTGAGAGATGAATTTCTTCCTTGGACAAAAAATCAATCAAACAAGAAAAGGCATATTCATTTCACAACCAAAATATGTCAAGGAAATGTTGAAGAAGTTTGTAATGGAGGACTCTAAACTAGAATGCACTCTTATGGTTATTGGTTGCAAGTTGAGAAATAATGATGAATCTCGTAAGATAGATCAAATTAAGTATAAATTAATGATTGGTGGACTACTATACCTAACTAATACTAGATTAGATATCATGCATGTAGTTTGTCTTGTGGCTAGATTTCAAGAAGATCCTAGAGTATCACATGTGGCATCAATCAAGAGGGTATTCACATATTTTTTAGGGAACTTTGAAATATGGTTTATGGTATCCAAATGGTATTGATTTCTCTTTGAGTTCTTATACAAATAAAAATTGTGCAGTTTTTGTGGATGATAGAAAAAGTAGAATTGGAGATGCTTTTTTTCTTGGAAATAGATTGGTTTCTTGGTTAAGTAAGAAGCATGATTTAGTTCCATTATCTACTATAGAGAAAAACTACATTACAATAACATATTGTTACACATAGGTTTTATGGATGAAGCAAACATTGAAGGACATGAAAGTTTCATATGATGAACCTATTTTTATCTTGTGTGATAATACAAGTGATATCAACATTTCAAATAATATTATAATGAATTCAAGGAAAAAGAATATCTCAACCTGGTATCATTTTCTAATAGAGAAGGTTGCTAAGAATGAAATAAAATTAGATTATTTGTCTATAAAGGATCAAGTTGAAGATATCTTCACAAAGGCTCTTCCAAATATATATATTTGAGTATCTATGATAGAAGATATGGGTCATTTCCCCTCCCTCCTTTAACTAGATGCATAATATTGTGCATCTTTCTAGGAGAGCTATTCAAGATTTATTATTTATCTTGGACTAATCATGGCTACCTCTCAACAGGAGCAGGTAGTGGTGTCTTTGGTTATTATAGTTAGGGGGAGGAAGTGTTGTCAATATGATGTATGCAAGTATTTCCCTTTGTTAATGTTGTCAAAGGAGGAGAGAATAAAATAAAAAGAGTTCCATGTAGGTGTTGTCCCTTTGAGAGAGAGTGTATGTGTGACAAGGGTAGTCATTCCCCTTTTCCATTGATTTCAAAGGGGGAGAGAGTGAAAGGTATAAGTTCTTATGTAAGGAGTGTTGTGTGTTGAATTCTATTCTTGTTGATGTTTTTCATTAGTTATTTCCTTCAATGAAAAAGGGGGAGATTTTTGGAAACTTGGAGTTGTTGGAGACTATTGGTGTTGTCATTGATGTCAACCCCTTGTATGTTGAAATTGGTGAAAAGTGTTGCATTATGTTGTTATGGTTTGGTGTCACATTGATGTCAACCCTTGGTGTAGTCTTAGTGAGAAGGATTTGTGATGTTACTATCATCAAAGTTGTCATTGATGTATTGTATGGTTTTGATGATTAGGTGTTGCAATTGTAGTATGTCACTTGGTTTCCAAGTGATTTTGAGACAATTTGAATAAAAGAAGTATACAATATGTCTGAGTGGTGTTATCTATTTTACTCCCCATTTCTTCAGTATTAATATTATGCTTGTGTAGTTTGGATATGTTTATTAAACATGTTTAGAGATGTTATATCTAGAGTTTTCAGGTTTTGGATTGTAAGGTAGTGGAATTTTTGTTCACCGGTGTGTGGATTGTGAAGTAGGTTGTTTGGGAGAAATGATATTTCTTCACATATCTCTACATTAAAGTTTCATATCTTGAAGATTTAGGAACATACTAATATTATCTATATCTATTTTCCCTTAGAGTGGTTCATGTTTGGTTTCTCTAAAAGGTTGGATTCATGAGTTGTTAATTGTGCCAATTTGACTAGTTACTTAGGATAGTTGTTTTCTTTAGTTGTATGTGGTTGTGGTAGTAACATTGGATAGTATGTTGATGTTGGAATATTCTAAAATTTTGTTTGGTGTTTACATGTGGTTTGTATGGTATTTTTGGACTTGGTGAAGCATGAACTTAATTGTTTAATGGAATTAATATAGGTTTGGCCAACATAGCATGCTAATGCTAATTGTAGATGTGGTTCATTGCTTTTGGAAGCAAGGTGTAGCGTGTCAATGTAGATTTGGGTCTTGGTTAATCCTTACCATGGACTGCCTTTATCTCTTTCCATTGTGGAGGTGCTTAGTGTTGACCTATTTGGTATTTGCACATTTGAGGTGAATATATTTCATTGTAGCTAGCTTGATATTTTTAAAGTTGTGGATGGTAAATATGTAAAGTCAATTGTTGGAGGAGTTGTGTGTTGCATTATGGTGCGAAATGTTATCAAGTATTATTCTGAGTGTGAGCTTAAATGACTAAGGCTACTAGAAGTAGTGAGCATAAGGTGTTTACATATTCAGTAAGCTAGAAGTTACTAGAGGCATTGAGCTAAATGTTGTGAATGGAGTGTTGTTGCTATGGTCAATTCTTTTGTTGATCTGAGATAGTTTTCTCTCTATAATAATCTTCTTCATTCTTCTTCTAATCCAAAAGTGAGCCATTGGAAGTGAGCCCTTCTTTCTTTTTGGATAGTGAGCCCTCTAACAGTTATCCTATTGCAATCAGTGTTTCTATTCATTTATATTGTGAGGTAATACTCATCGTGGTTTTTCCATGTAAATCTAGTGTTCTATTGTGCATGGTGTTTAATATCCTATTGTTTTATTTTATTTCATTCATACAATTTTGAATAAGGGTTTGAATATTGATGATGGTTTGATTTTTTAATGTACAACTAATTCATCCCCCCTCTTAGTTGTCCTATGTGTCTAATAAATCCCTCCTCCTCTAGCTTTGAGAAATTTTCAACCCTAAGCCACCATTCTATAATTACAAGGTCAAATCCTCCCCATACCTCTAAAGTAAAAACCCCTGTTTTAGAGGACCATACCCCTACTAGCAAGAAAAAAGTGGGATTTGTCAACCCTCAAATTTATTTTTCTAACAACTTGGATTCCTCTTGGTACCCTACTCCTAAGTTCTCCCCTGCTATCTCTCATACTTAAGTTGTTTCCCCTATGATTTCTTCCCCAATTCTCCCTTGATTACTTCCCCTACCAGTCCCATGAACTCCCATCTCCAAAATTTAAACCAAGACCTTGAGCCTGAAGACTCTTTGTCAAAATCAACTATTTGCAAGAGCTATGCTCCCTTGTGGTTGAAATTAAATTAAATATGTCAAGCCAAAAACATTCAAAATGACATTTTGAATTGGTTTCTATCCTAACTCACTACTACTAAAACCAAAATGAAAAATTTAGAGATGTATGTGATCAACAAAACTTATGATTGGCTAGGTGAAGTAGATGACTCTAGTCATTGAGACATGTTTGATATGGACAAGACATTTGATAATTGGCTAATATTGAGAAAGATAATGAGGAACTTAAATTAGTTACTAGAATCTATGAAGGGAGGAAAAAACTTCAAGAAGAAGTGGCCACCCTACAATGAAATCATGATAAAACCATTCAAAGTCTTCAGGAGATTGTGGAGTATAATAAAGAGACAGTGAAGAATATTGTTGTCACCATTCATGTTTTTTATCAAGAGTTGAATAATTTTTAGGAGAAACACACTACTAATGATCATCTAGATACTGCTTAGACCATTTTCAAAAATGAAAGAAATAAAGGAGAAAGTTCTACCTCCCCTACTATTAAAGAGGCTAGAAAGAAAAAAAAGATTTATCCTTTGAAGAGAATCTTGAATTCTTGGTGAATGAATGACAAGATTTCAAGGGCCTTTTATTTTTGGGTGATTATTGGTTGTTTCTAGACATTTGTTGGTCCCTATCTATGTTTACTTCTCTACTATTCTTTTCTTTCCTCTAAATTATTCTTTTTTGTTCTTTTATTTTTAACTATATATTTTTTCTGTCTTACTTCTTGTGAGACCCTTTTTTTTGGAATTTATAGTCATTTTGTAATAAGTACGGGGCATTTCCCACTGTTATCTTAATCAAAACATTCTTCAAAGTGTCAATTTTTCAATATCACCCTCTTATCCTATACCATATCAAAAAAAAATGTATTTGACATCAATACGTTTTTTCCTCTCATGAAAGGTTGGGTTATTTTCCATAAATTTGACACTCTAATTGTCACAATAAATTGTAATGGCTCCTACCTCTAGACCAACATCTAAACATAATATCAATTAAGCTAAATTTCTTCTTTAAAATTATGAGTTTCTTCCATGTAATCTATTTCTATATGTGGATAAAGTGACCATATTAGCTTTTTCTTATGCATTGGACTAATTGTACCATAAAATATAGAGAAAATATAACCACAAGTGAATCTTCTACTATCAATATATCTAGTCCAATATAACTCTACAAATCCATGAATAAAAAGATGTTTTTTGTCCCTTATAGGATTACCATGATAGTATAAGGAATAATCATAGGTATTCCACAAATAATTAAATACCCTCTTCAATACATACCAATATAATTGTCCAATATTAGCTATAAATTGACTAAGGACTCTGATTTATTAGGAAATGTATGGTTGTGTATAAATCATAGCATACATCAAACTCCTAACTACACTAGAATAATGTACTCTACTCATATCATACATCTCACTAGGAGATTTTGGACACTTTGTAATAGATAAATTTGTCCTAATAGTAACTAGAACACACAATAGCCTACAATATATCATTTTAACTCTTTATAATATTAAGTTCACATACTTACTCTAGCCCAGTTAAAAGAATTTGTTCACTCTATCTCTTTTGATGTCCATAAATAAGATGTACCTAGCTGCCCCTAAGTATTTTATCTCAAACTATTTTGAAAGATGAGACTTCAAATAAAAAATAAATTCTATCCCATTACCAAAAGAAACATATCATCATAATATATGCACTAGTCTAATTTGGATCTTATAAATACTAAACTTAACATGAAAGAATCAAAGTTTCGGTACCACACCTTAGGATATTTCTTAAGACATACCAAGGATTTCTCAACTTATAGACCAAATATTCTTTAAATTTTTCAATTTAGTTATTTGGTTGTCATATAAATTTCTCCCTACAAATCACCATGAAGTAATAGTGTCTTCGCATCCATCTACCCAACTTCAATATTGTATGTTGTTGCAAGAGACAATATAAATCAAATTTATGTCAACTTTCCTACTCGAGGAAATCCCACCATAATTTATTACCTCAAGTTGGGTTCATAACCCTTTGCAACCAATATCACCTTGTACTTCACACTACTACCATTAGACCCTTTCTTTATTTTGAACACCCATTTGCATCAATAAGTTTTCATCCATCAGGAAAAGGTACTACGTCCAATGCATTATTTTTCTTCAAAGAAGCCATTTCCTAATACATGGAAAATTTCTAAGACTCTACATTATCCATACCCATGGCCTCCTTTACAATCCTAGGCTCATTAGTGTTAGTAAACAAAGAAAAAATATATCTATAATTAAGGGGTTTGAACCCTTTTTGGTTTTCTTTGTTGAGTGAACCTCCTCAATGATAAGTGGAGGTTTTATCTCTTCTTTATAAATATGTAAGATCTCTTCCTCTTCAAGTCCTTCAAGGGATTATATTTCAACCTTCTTGGTCTTTTTTGTTAGTTGCACCACATCTTTCTTTTCATGCTTATGTAGCTACAATACTACAGAAGAAGACTTAATTTCTCTAGAAATAACTCTTATTTATATAAAAATTTCTTTAACATAGGGTGCCAAATATTATATCCTTTCACACCAACATCATGTATCCAATGAAGATACATTTTACAACCTTGTTCTCTATCTTTGATCATTTCTCCTTGGTAACATGTGCATATCCCTAACAACCAAAGACTTGATGATATCTCAATGAGGTATTTTTTCCCAACCACACCCCCATAGGTATCTTATGAATCAATATTTGATGTAGGAGACCTATTAACTAGGTAAAAATAAATATAACATGCTTCTACCCAGAAATTTTGTTCTAGGCGAACCCCACTCATCATACTCCTAGCCCTCTCCATTAGCATCCTATTCATTCATTCTTTAACTCTATTTTAATGAGGGGCTTATGTATTTCTCTTATGTTTTTCTATCCCATGGCCAATACAAAATCTATCAATTTTTTGAACAAAACTCCCTGTTGATGGCCAAAACAAACATTAAGAAGAATATTTATACTCTACTTCTCCTAAAAAATATAACTAATAATAGAATTATCTATCTTCCAAGGTCTTGTTTGTTGGTTCACAACTAGACTATATTACTCAGTGGTCAATATGACTATAATAATCAAGGGGCCTATGTTGGTATAAAGTAACAAATTGATATTTTAAATGTTCCAACAACAGATTTTAAATAAACAAAAAAAAGATACGCCATAGCTTTTGGAACAAAAAAACATGAACACATATTATTCTCTTACTCAAATGTGCAACTCTATAATAAGCTTTTCCTTAAGTCAAAAATAATGAATGAAACCACTCACAATCATATATGCAGCCATATCCATTCATAATACATATTTAATAAGCATACTTGCAATTTGTTTTTCTAGAATTAATTTTCATAAAAGACATGTTGAATTAACTTGCCATAGGTTACTGCAGATCAACAAATAAAAGGAAAATACCATTCAAAAATGATACCATTGATGGTTTTAAATTCAAATTATTCTATTGATTTCATTTAAATAAGTAACATTTTCTCCTAATAAAATCCATAGGTGCATGGAATACCATTGTCTTTGATATCATTTCTAAAACTAAGAACTTAAAAAAAATTTAAATTTTTGCATAAAGCATAAAAATATCCTATCCTCTAAGGCTACAAATCTAACTTCAATTTTACAAAACCTTACAATGATTCCCATTATACAATATATAAGAAAATATGTCATAAAAAATATTCTTCAAAATCCCAATCCACAAAAATAGGGCATCCCAACTCTTGATCCACAATTATAGAAAATGTCCTAGTTCAACTGAATTGTTCAAAAAAATAAAAGTTCATGCATGGGAAGTGGTGGTTCTTTCATTATTGGCTAGAGATGGTCTTAATTTCACTGTTGTGTCTTCCTATTTTATAGAAACTGCTCTGGATATCATGCTTTGACTCTAAAACTAGTCAAAATAACATATTCTTCTTTGGAAATTTGAACTATACCTTCATTATACTTTTACTTCTTATAATTTTCATAATTAGACAAATTTTTTGTTAACACCTCTTCATTAGGCCCATCTAACCATTCCATCCCAATTTTTTATTTTTCATATCCATTAGTGGCCACTTCTATAATATCCTTCAGGTTAGTAATGTCACCCATAGCATGATGGGTACAAATTTAATACTTGCAAACCTATTGAGGAGAGTACCCTCACTGTTAGTTTTCACCATTGTCTTCCACCTACTTCTCCATGCTTCCTTGATGTTTTGTAGCTTTGGTAGCTTGCCACTTGATGGTAAATCTTGAGTGGTAACCAAACAAACAACCTCTTTAAACCACCTAGTTTGTTCCAATATTTTAGATTACAATCTCAACAATATTATTCTTTGTTCAATCATTACTTTCATCTTAAATATCATGATCTTGTTGCATTTAATTAAATAATCTATATTTTCATTCTCTAGAATCCCTACTTCATTGAGCTCATCTACAATTAGCTTATTTAATTCCTTTATCTTTTCCAAGTACTCATGGTACTTTTCTTCCTCATCCCACATGGTTTTAATCAATTCTTTGATTTGTCTTTTTACGACACATGTATCATTATATAGCTTATAACTAGTTTCAAGCAACACTTCCACCTTATCCTTTACTTGGTTGGTAAAATTATGAAATATGTGTGCTTTTCTCCTCATTTCTATGAGGTCCTTAACAAATTTTATACTAACCAAAATAGGTACCTTAGAGGAAGATGGTTTTTCAAAAAATGGAGAAGCAAGGTCCTTGACAAACCTTTTCATCTAGTCCAACTAATCCTTCAATTCATCAATGGCTAACTTTTCATTCTCCATTCTGGACTTTGTTGAAGTAGCTACCAAATCCATAAGTGACATTTTCTGATTTCAAGCTTGCTTACCCAAGTTGACTATGCTTATCTTATAATCTAAAGCTTGTAATTCTCAATCATCCTTGTCAACAATTGGAGTAGCAATTTCTACAATTAAATCTCCCTCAGTAGTTAGCTTGGTGGAATGTATAACCCTGGACTTCTTCCATGGTTTTTCCAATTTTATCTCCTTCATCATTTCATCCCAACTCAAAGGTTGAGTCACCACATGTTGCCTCTTCTCCAGATTGAGCTTCAGCCATGTGAGCTATAGTAGTGGTTTTTGTCATTTATTGTTCTTGTTGGGGCTGCTCTTCTTCTTTGATTACCTCCACTTACACCCATTTGGCCTTTTCATGTTCCACTTCTCTCTCTCAAGTTGCTCTTGTTTGAGCTTCTCCTTTTCAATATTTTCTTGCTCAAGCCTCTCCTTTTGATCTCTTATTTCTTCAATATTCTTCATTTTCATCTCCATTTTCTAAGCTTCTTCTTCATCTCTTTTTTTTGTTCTAGCTCTTTTATTCGAAATTCCTCTTCTATAGCCTCAACCTCATCAACTTGATTTTTAGCACTTTCCATTATCTCTCATTGCTCATCCTCTATCAAGACATGTTAAATTTCTCCTTCCTTCTGAAGATTTCGTACTTCAAACTCTACATATTCCTCCTTAGATTCCTCTTCATCTTCTTCCTTTTCTTCTTCTCAAAGAGAAGTATCTTCAGAATCTGAGGGAGGAGGAGATTTTTTAATGGCTATTATAAGAGTCTCATCTTCTTCTCTAGTTGTTGTCTCTACTATTGAAGGATCAGTAGAAGGAGCTTCCTTAGTTTCAATTTTCTCAATTTGTGAAGTAGTAGAAAGACCTTCTTGAATAGTTTCTACATGAGGATACACAATGGAAATGGGTTGATCACCCAAACCTAAGAATAATCTAGTAGTAGCAACTTCGTAAGTGACTGTAGCTTTTTGGAAGGTTTTTTTGATCTTTTCTATTGCAACTTCTCCCTCTCCTACTTGTGGAGTTTACTTCTTGATCCTCTTGTATTTATTAGGTAGAGGAGAGAAAGAGGCTTTTCCTTGAGTCTCTTTCCTTTTACCCTTGCTCTACATATCTTCTATTTTTTCAGTAATCCACCTCAAACTTCATCCTACAATAGTGATAGATATATCATCAATATTACATTCTTCCTTCTCCATCCAATTGATGGGTGCCAAAGTTTGAGTATCCACTTGCTCCCTATCATATTGAGGATCTAGGGTAAAACCATTGTCTAACATATTCTTAGGTATATCTTCTTTCACCTTAAATTCCCTCATCTAAGGGATGGTTAACCTCTCATATTTCCTCTTTCAAGCTTCAAACTCATCTTGTAAATCTACCAAAAAATCTTCTACATGGGGCTCATCATGTGGGAACAAGGATGCATACAAGTTATTCATCTTCCCCTTTGGGTTGAAGTCATTCCTCCCTTGATATAACTTGAATTTTATAACTTATAGCTCCTTGGTTGCTGACTTGGTAGCTCCAACAGATGGGAATTGATAAAAACGAAGGTCAATCAGATACTTAACCTCTCCAACTTTATTTTTTCTATTGAACTTGAGGTTAACCTCCCTCATTTGTTGGGAGAACTCAATAAAAATCCACTTATTTCTACAATATCTAGGTAACAAACATGGTGCTCCATCATATCCCCATAAGAAAATGTAAGTTGACTTAGGATACTAGATGAACTAGTTCCCCCATTGTTTCACCAATTCCATGGCTTCAGTAGTCAACCTAAACAAAAATCTCCTAACAACTGAGTAACTATAATGTACAAGAAAGAATCATTTACTCTCTTAAAATTCATCTCCAAGGTTTTGAGCTGTATTTGATCATGGTATTTGCATATCTTACTTTTTCTAGGCCCTTCACCTCTGACTCCTATAGTGTTCAACCCTAGGAAGTTTCCCATCCTTGTTGCATTATATATTACATATAATGATGTATAAAATTATTTTGAATCCTTTACCTTTGTGAGATGATTATTTATATGATTGGAAAAAAATTGTCCCCAGTCCAAATATGCTAATCCATTTAAGATCACCTTAATAAAATGGAATATCTAGTTTTCATACTTATGGGAGCTTTCCTTACCCATTTCCCTACTCAATAATATAATAATGTCCCCTACCTTTGAAAGGAAATCAAATCTCCAAACCTTTATAGAAAACCTGGTAATATATTTCTTACCAATCTTAAGCCAATTCTTATTCATGTGTCATTGGTGTGTGCTCACATCCTTCTCATATTGTTGCAATGCCTTAGCTTCTGTTGCCATTATTAGTTGATGGTAGGGTGGAAAATCAAATACTATTCTTAGCATGGCTGGAGATAAGTCAATTATTTTATTTCCCCATTGGTTAATACATTTGTGTTGAGTGGGGTTGTATGCTTTTGTTGCCACTAGGATAAGTTCAAGACATTGGACAATAATAGGGAAAGATGCCACATGTGCAAGTCTTGAAGCAACTATTTTCTTAGATCTTGGACTAGCATCATCAATAAATGTATCATCCTTGAAAGCTTCCAAATCAATATCCCTAATCATTGTATCTATAATTTTAATAACCTTGGAGGTGAATTTAGACACTACAAGATCCCCTTGGTATTTACACTTCATTGTGTAATGTCCAATCCAACTTTGTCAACTTAGCCTTTTGCTCCTTTTCTACCTCCCCAACACCAAGTTTCTCCTCTAAATTAGACATTTATGATACTTGAGCAACAACATATGAGAGAGCTTCATCAAGACTACATTACAAATTTTACCTTCTAAAAACCCTTAAAACATGTTCTATTAAAATTATAAACTCTAACAAAAATTCTTCAAAAAATGAAATAAAACTTGTATTTCAATACTGGAAATCAAAATAAAAAAAGCACTTAGAACATGAGCCTTGGATAAAAATTTCACTTTATAACTCATAATTATGATGGAACCTTATTCATTATTGGAAGAGATTAGAAGGAAAGTTGCAAATGGAACTTAGCTCTTGCTCTTGAGTCCAATCGAGTTTCAAAATTCTGATCAAACTTAGCTAGAATAAAGCATTTAAAGTTTAACTCTTATGAGAATTTGGGATCAGAAAAGCATTTAGAACATGTCTTTTTGATTCATAGGTCCATTTGAAATTTTGAATTTTGAAAGAACCTTAGCATTTAAATGACCTTCAGAGTTATGAAAACCCAATGGACCTTTACCTTTTGAAAAGGCTTTAGAAATTAGAAGTGGAGAAGCACATAGAACTTGAACACATAGACACTAAAAATGGTTTGGAGAACCTAATTAATTAAATCGACTTATTTGATTAATTAATCTTAAATTCATCTACTTAGTAAATAAATAGAAATATTTATTTATATTAAGTTCATTATTAATTCTTCTATTTCATCATATTACTTCTCTCTTAATTAAATAAACAAAATTAAAAACTTTGTTTTATTTAATAATTATTATCATTATTACTTTTTATACTTCTATCATAAATTAAATACACAAACTTAAATAATTTGTGTTATTTAAATACCCCATCACATTTCTTCTTAATTAAATAAAGATATCTAAAATCTTTTATTTAATTATCATTTTTCTTTTGTTTTAATTTAATAAACAAACCCTATAGTTTGATTTATTAAATTATTCAATCCTCTTTTTGCTAAATTTAAATGAATTAAAATTATTTAAATTAATGCATAAATCATTTACCATTATTCACTCACCAATAAAATTAAATTTTCAAAATTTAATTAATTCTACTGTCATTCACGGGAAGAGCTTCGGGGACAAACCTGCAGGAAGTCCTCTCAATCTTCTTCCTCCAATCTTCCCTCTCATCTTGCCTGGTGTTTTCATGGGGAGAAACAATCCTCCATGATCAGCTCCATCTTCTCATCCCATGCCCTTCAATTCTCTAGATTGAATCTCAGCCTCTTGTCCCGTATCCCTATGCAAATGTGCTGTCGTGAAAGCTATAAATACAGCTCTTGGGCTACATGAAATGGATCCCCAACTTATGCAATCTTACTCTGCAGGTTTTCCAAAGCATCCAACATTCATCTAGCATTCAAGCATTCAACATCCATCCAGCCTCCATTCAACATCCAACATTTGCAGTCATGGCTGCAATCACAGTAGTTTTAATTGTTTAAACATATAGGAAATAGAATAGTTCATTTCTCATTCTCTAAGTGTCATTTCAATAGTTTAATTAGCTTCTAAATCTGAGAGCAAAGTAGATTAGAGAGATCTTTAGAGTTAGAGAGCAATAGGATAGATTTATGAAGATTTCTAGTTTAAATTAGCTTAATTTTCTTGAATCTTAGATGCAATGTCCTATTTAGAGGTGTAGAAGCATGTTTAGTTTGTTTAACTCATTCTACCACTTACAAATTGGTGCCCACCGTGGGGCCTAACCCCATATTCTACATAATTTTTGTGAAAAGTGTCTTACAGGTATCGGTGTGATAGTTTTCGTGGAACTGTGGTTTTTTATAGCACGTCGGAGATATTCTATAGCGCATCAGAGAAAAACTATAGCGCGTTGGTCGTCTGTTTTAGCGCGCCGCTCAAATGTTTTAGCGCGCCACACAACTATTTTAGCGCTTCAATCGATTGTTTTAGCGCTTTAGGACAATTCTGCAGCACTTCGGGGCTCTGTTTTAGCGCTTCAAAGCTCTGTTTTAGCGCTTCAGGGCTCTGTTTTAGCGCATCAGATTTAGTGTTTTGATAGTCAATCTTAAAATGGCCATATCTTGGTCATACGGATGTCTTTTTCGATGATTTTTTTTTTTGAAATGGGGTAGAATTTCATAAGCTATGCAATGGTGTAGGTGTTTATCACTTTTTGTAGAGTTAAAATTTTCAATTTTACATTTAAAGTCAAATCACATTGTAACTTGGTCTAAGGTTTAGGGTTTTCTTGCTTAATCATTCATCTAACCCTTATATCTTCTTATTTCTTGATTTCATCTAACATTTGGAACATTTACATAGGTTTTAAGAAGAAAATGGAGCATTGAAGTGAAAGAAAGAGCATTTGATATTCATTGTAATAGTGTTTTCGAACACTCATGGGAAAATAACCCATCATCTATTTTGTTTCATTCCTACTTTAGGACCAAATAGCATTGATAAAAATGTATCTTTTTATCTGGATCCGATGCATCCGTGGCCAAATTGTGTTCTTTAATCTCTTTTTGGTTAAAATTTATCAATCCTAGGATAGCAAACAGATAAAAATTGATCAATCCTAGGATAGAAACTTCATTATTTCTTGTGGGATTAAAATTGAACATCATGCTTTTTATGGGATTAAAATTGAACATCATGCTTGTTATGGAGCAATATCTCCATATAGATTAGATAATTTGTCTTTTGGGTTTTAAAAAGTGAACAACTTCTTTGCTATGATTGGGTGATAGGTTTATGCTCTCCCCTTGACTGGGTGCATCAGAATACCAAACTCACTTTTACTTTGTGCATTTTCAAGCTTTCATTAAAATCTTTAGACATGCCTGCCGTAGTGGGAAAAAGTACTCACCCTACGAGAACGACCTGAGTGGGGACAGCCAAAAGCCATGGCATTCCAACCCACTTTAAAATTTATGTGAATTTGGGGAAACCCTCTTTCAACGGAAGTGTGCAGGATAACCATCCCCAAAATCTTTGTTCTAAAGATTGGGAGGTCTCTCAAGGGAGTTTATCTATTTTCCACTCTGAACAGAAACCCTATCTAAGAACTTAGAAATAGAAGCACGCTTGTCAGTTTCTAAACATTGTAATACTCGGCGGTGCAGGGGCGGGGAAGAATCTACCCTCAAGCACTCACCATATAATTGCCAAGGACTGTTTGCTCAGGGGATCTGGTATCCACTTCCGTCACTCTGAGTACGCACCTGGAAAAGACAAAAACACGGGTGCCCTCTAGGGGTGACATGGCTGTGTGAGTTGACGCAATTCCAAGTTGTGGGCCGTTCGAGTATATAACAATGACCTTTTGTCTCTAAGAGTGAGTCTGTTTGAATTGTCTTATCTTGTCATCAAACCAGTGAAAATCAAGAGGAACCATGTTTGGTTCTTGAACATACACTCTTTGTTTAAGAATTTAGGATTTAATCAACAAATAATTCTATTTTTTCTTGCTATGTTTTCTTGTCATTAAAACAGATAAGATCATCCCAAAAAGAAAACACAAACCACCATGGCTGAAATAGATGAGGATAAATTGAATGCTTTAGCTTATCAACTGGAAAACCTTCAACAACAAATTTGGGAAACAACCACAAAGAGATATCTAATGCCAAACATCTACCCATATCCTCTTGACCAAATAATGAACATGAGACCTTCTTCACCAACAACTCCATCATCCAAGTTCAATATCTTTGAATTTTTCCAAAATTTCAATAAGCCCAAATCTCAGTCCTCAAATACAAATGATATTGAACAATCTTATCATGTCATGCATTTATCTCCATCCACCATAAGCCAAAATGAACCTCAAGATTCTTTCACTCAAGTTAACAATTCCATCCAATCATCCTCTTCTATCATATCTTCTACATCCAATGATTCATGTCAAACTCTCACTCCAAAGCATTCTAGCATAGACTCCCCTACACATCAAGGTCAAGATATTCTTTCTACTCCATCCAATGATTCCACAATCTCACAAAATCTTCCAATCTTTGATCAAGATCCCATTTCTCAAGAATCTTATGATGATCCCCTCCTTTCACTTTTCATCCAAAATAATTCACATCCATCTCAAGAGACAACTATCCTTCCAAGTTCTTTTTCCACATCATCTAATCAATCCATACCATATCATGATTCTATTGCCTCACAAGATCATGCTAGTTCTTCAATCCTATCTAATGATTTCTTACCAACTAATGATCAAGACATGCTTTCTACAAAATCTCATGATTCCCTTCCTCATCAAGATCAAGATATGCTTCCATTCAAGGATGCCCTTTCATCCCATGAAGATGTTTATCCTTCTCATAATCAAGATATGTCTTTCATACCACCTCATGATTCTTTTCCAAGTCAAGATCAAAATATCCCATCATCCCCATGTCAAGAGCCTATCACACCTATTCAAGCTATCCATGAACCCCATACCTATAAATTTGGTTCCTCCACCTTTATCCATTCTAGTTTACTTCCAACACCTAACCTCTCATCCATATCATATCCTCCCCAAAATGGACTTGCATCTTGTTTCACAAACAATACATATCTCATTGGAAAACAAATGTGTCAAAGTATGAACTACAAAGGAAAAGGATTAGGCATTCATGAACAAGGTATCCTAGAACCCCTTTTTATTCAAAAACACCCATATCACCATGGCCTCGGTTATATACCTAAGTGTTCTAGTCCATCAAACCTACCATCTATCCTAGGTTCTCATCTTAGTTCATCAAACCTTACATCTATCCTAGGTCCTCATCCTAGTCCATCAAACTTTCCATCTATCCTAGGTCCTCATCCTAGTCCATCAAAATCTCCATCTATCCTAGGTCCATATCCTATTCCTCAAGAACAACAAAGGCACACATCTTTGATGCCCTTTCAAAATTCTACCCACATTCACTCATCCATAATACCTCCATACCATTCATCTCAATCCACCCCTCCCATTGCTCTTGGAAGAAATTTGGGTGCCAAATATCAGAAGCTTCTATATCAAAATCCACATGTATCAAAGGATCAACATGTCTCCTCGAAGAGACATGCAAAAATAAAATAAAACTTGATCCAAAATCAAAGGAAAAATAAAAAAGGCCACAAAGGCCCATCAAAGCAAAAAGGAAATTTTCAAAGACCACAAAGGTCCATAAATCAAAAGAAAATTTCAGAAGGCCACAAAGGCCCATCAAAGAAAAAAGGAAATTTTCAAAGACCACAAAGGTCCATAAATGAAAAATTTTCAAGGCCACAAAGGCCCACTAAGCAAATATCAAAGTCAAAAATCATGTGGATTCCTAAAAGTCTCATAGAAGCAATAAAATCAAAATTGGCATCTAAATTCGCTTATCCAAAAGCTTCCTCCAATTTTACATATAATAACCTATCACTTTCCAAATCCATTCTTCCTCCATCACTCCACCATCCTTCAAGGTGTGCGCCAATGTTGAGCTTGTCATCCTCTCCATCTATTCATTATCCAACATTCATCCCCCATCATTCCCCTTTAATCCAAACCTTTGCATAAATCCTTAGTCTCTTCCATCATACCATTAATCTACCAACATTTATGAGTCTAATCCCCATTGCCATGGTTAATTAAAGGGATAATTGGTTGTGAAACTCAATGTTAAAGTCCTTCCTCCATCTCCCTATCATCCATATCCTATCTTCCATATTCCTCTTGCACTCTACACTTAGGGGCAAGTCTCATCCATCTTATCATTCATGGTCATTATCCTTTCTACGCTCATTCCTTACATTTCCACTTTTGATCTTGATAAGGTTAAGAATCTTCTTGAACATCATATATGCTTATCCTATATGCTTTATCCATATCTTTCATACCATATCTTTTATTTCATCCATATTCCATCATTCTTACTAGATACATCCTTTCTTTTCATCCTTGGTTTTGATGAAGAATGGGGGCAAAGCACTTGGTCCTTGTGTATATATCTTGATCATCCCATTCATTATCGTTATCCTTGCATTATTCCATTCCATATCTCCTAGTTTATCAAAATCCATGTCATCATGTCCCTTTGCAACCTTGAATCTTATCATGCAAATCATATTTGAGCCTAGCTGTAAAACATTATCCAATCCTCATATCTTTTGTCAATCAATCGTCAACAATCATCAATCTTTTTGTACTTAGAGGATATCAGTAATCCTAAGTACTTATCATCATCATGCCTTAGGGAATCAATCATTCTTGGCATATTAATCAATCAACTATTGTCATCTTTCAACAAGAGATATGTTGCTTGTGTGACATGTTTTGCAGTGACTTTCATTTTGATCTATCATTTATCCATGGTTGCATTACCTCTATTGCGGTTCATCTTGTTCCTTCAATTGGTCATACCATCTCATTCCAAATCAAATATCTTGAAAATCCTAAAAACATCAAAAAATCCATCAAAATCCAAAAAACATCAGAAAATCCATCAAAATCCAAAAACATCAGAAAATAAAACTCCAAAAAAACATCAGAAAATCAAAATCCAAAAACATTAGAAAATCCATCAAAAATCAAAAGAAAATTAGAAAATCAGAAAATCCATGCGAAAACATTCATAAAATCGAAAACACAAAAATAGAGTCTACATTAGTCAAAAAATGGAGTCTGTGTCGGTCAAACTACGTGGTCTCTGTGTATATAACGTAGGCAAGACTAATCTTTGATCAGTCCCCGAGGCCCCTAGGATAGGTCTTTAGGTTACGTCCTTTGGTCAAACGTCTGAGAATATCATGCAAACATCAGCACACACATTTCAACATCGATGATCTAATTTGAATAATGATTTGAAAATACATTAAGTAGAATTTGAATTGTTGTACTTTTTATTTTATCATTTGCTTATCATTTCTTTGGAGCTACTTGATGATGTATTAAACTAGAGAAGCAAGGAAGGAGAATGATATTTTTTCTTTGTTTT
>VDFB02058242.1:205567595-205593566 GCA_007258455.2 Sequoia sempervirens | reverse complement strand
AAGACCACAAAGGTCCATAAATGAAAAATTTTCAAGGCCACAAAGGCCCACTAAGCAAATATCAAAGTCAAAAATCATGTGGATTCCTAAAAGTCTCATAGAAGCAATAAAATCAAAATTGGCATCCAAATTTTCTTATCCAAAAGCTTCCTCCAATCTTCCATATAATAACCTATCACTTTCCAAATCCATTCTTCCTCCATCACTCCACCATCCTTCAAGGTGTGTGCCAATGTTGAGCTTGTCATCCTTTCCATCTATCCATTATCCAACATTCATCCCCCATCATTCCCCTTTAATCCAAACCTTTGCATAAATCCTTAGTCTCTTCCATCATACCATTAATCTACCAGCATTTATGAGTCTAATCCCCATTGCCATGGTTAATTAAAGGGATAATTGGTCATGAAACTCAATGTTAAAGTCCTTCCTCCATCTCCCTATCATCCATATCCTATCTTCCATATTCCTCTTGCACTCTACACTTAGGGGCAAGTCTCATCCATCTTATCATTCATGGTCATTATCCTTTCTACGCTCATTCCTTACATTTCCACTTTTGATCTTGATAAGGTTAAGAATCTTCTTGTACATCATATATGCTTTATCCATATCTTTCGTACCATATCTTTTATCTCATCCATATTCCATCATTCTTACTAGATACATCCTTTCTTTTCATCCTTGGTTTTGATGAAGAATGGGGGAAAAGCACTTGGTCCTTGTGTATATATCTTGATCATCCCATTCATTATCGTTATCCTTGCATTATTCCATTCCATATCTCCTAGCTTATCAAAATCCATGTCATCATGTCCCTTTGCAACCTTGAATCTTATCATGCAAATCATATTTGAGCCTAGCTGTAAAACATTATCCAATCCTCATATCTTTTGTCAATCAATTGTCAACAATCATAAATCTTTTTGTACTTAGAGGATATCAGTAATCCTAAGTACTTATCATCATCATACCTTATGGAATCAATCATTCTTGGCATATTAATCAATCAACTATTGTCATCATTCAACAAGAGATATGTTGCTTGTGTGACATGTTTTGCAGTGACTTTCATTTTGATCTATCATTTATCCATGGTTACATTACCTCTATTGTGGTTCATCTTGTTCCTTCAATCAGTCATACCATCTCATTCCAAATCAAATATCTTGAAAATCCAAAAAACAAAATTCAAAAATCCTAAAAACATCAGAAAATCCATCAAAATCCAAAAACATCAGAAAATCAAACTCCAAAAAAAACATCAGAAAATCAAAATCCAAAAACATCAAAAAATCCATCAAAAATCAAAAGAAAATCAAAAAATCAAAAAATCCATGCGAAAACATTCATAAAATCGAAAACACAAAAATAGAGTCTACATCAGTCAGAAAATGGAGTCTGTGTCGGTCGAACTACGTGGTCTCTGCATGTATAACATAGGCAATGCTAATTTTTGATCAGCCCTTGAGGCCCCTAGGATAGGTCTTTAGGTTAGTTCTTTGGTCAAACGTCTGAGAATATCATGCAAACATCAACACACACATTTCAACATCGATGATCTAATCTGAATAATGATTTGAAAATACATTAAGTAGAATTTGAATTGTTGTACTTTTCATTTTATCATTTGTTTATCATTTCTTTGGAGCTACTCGATGATGTATTAAACTAGAGAAACAAGGAAGGAGAATGATGATGTATTAAACTAGAGAAGCAAGGAAGGAGAATGATACCTTTTCTTTGTTTGTTGTTTACGAGTTAGTCATTATTATTCTGTGAATTGTCACGGGAAGTGCTCTACCAAGTATCATGGATGACATTCCAATTCACTTAAGAAAATGATTAATTATTGTCTGTTTACGCAAGAAATGCTCAGGTCATCTTGGTTTAATTATACCTTGATGCTTGTGTTCACTTGCAATATCAAATATCATGAAAGAAATACTCAGGTCATCATTGGTCTATCTCATATCATTGATGCTTGTATTCGCTTTCAACATTTTTAAAGCTCAGTGATGATACAAAGCAAAATCAAAAGATTGTTGAAATGACACTTAGATTTGCATGGTAAAATAGATTTGCATGATAAAATAGATTGCATCCATATTAGTCTTGCATATGCATTTATAGATTTGTTTCAAAGCTACCAATTTCAATCTCAAAAGCTACATGTATGCCCTCTCCTCATCATATCACTATCTTTTCAATAATTCTTAGGACAATATATAATTGTTTTCCTAATCACCTCTTTCTGAATCATTTTATTTCATTTCAATCATCTCAAATTCCATCCAATCTTAATCTATTATGTCTAGCACAAATCATTTAATTGCATCCTTGGTTTTGTTCCCAACCTTGTTACAAGCCTTGATCCAATCATCATCATCATCGGGATGTATCTTTCCCTATCCTTTTGTGTTGTTTTGGGATGTATCCTTCCCTCATCAACAACACTCTTATCATCATCATCATCAATCAATCTTGGCTTACAACTTGACTGGGGCAACATCACATTTATCCTTGAATTCATTTGTTCTTACTTTTCATCTTCTCCTTCCATTATCTCTTCCTCATCTCATCTCCTAGCCTATTCATCATTTTGCATCATCAAGTCTTAGTACATTAATCACTCCTATACTGAGGCATATCATATCAATCAAAGAAGTCAAACCACATTGCCTAATCAAATCTGAATCAGCTCTGATGAGACTTTGATCAAATCTTGTGAGCATCTATCATTGATCCTCACCTATCATGAGGTCAATTATCAATCAATCATTGATCCTCTCCTATCATGAGGTCAATCATCAATCAATCATTGAATCTCACCTATCATGAGATCAATAATCTTCTAAGCTACCAGGATCATCAATCATCATCATAATCAACTGGAGGAATCAGTATTTCTTTATTGGGAGATAAATTGTTTCATCATTGTTTTTTCATCAAATCATCATAAAAATTAAGAAAAATCATAAAAAATTCAAAATTCATCAATTTATCTCCCGTGGGGGCATATATCGCTATCATTTCGAAATTCAATATCTGGGGCAAGTCTGGAGCATATTTCAAACTTTTCACACACTGGTGAGGCAAAATCATTCTTCAAGCAATGCGAAACACATCACTTCAAAGAGGGGAAAATGTAGACACCTAAAAATGGTCTGAGAACCTAATTAAATACAACTTATTTGATTAATTAATCTTAAATTCATCTACTTAGTAAATAAATAGAAATATTTATTTATATTAAGTTCATTATTAATTCTTCTATTTCATCTCTTTAATTAAATAAACAAAATTAAAAACTTTGTTTTATTTAATTATTATCATTATTACTTCTTTTATACTTCTATCTTAAAAATTAAATACACAACTTAAATAATTTGTGTTATTTAATTACCTCATCACATTTCTTCTTAATTAAATAAAGATATTCTAAAATCTTTTATTTAATTATCATTTTCCTTTTTGTTTTAATTTAATAAACAAACCCTATAGTTTGATTTATTAAATTATTTATTCCTCTTTTGCTAAATTTAAATAAATTAAAGTTATTTAAATTAATGCATAAATCTTTTACACTATTCACTCACCAATAAAATTAGATTTTTAAAATCTAATTAATGCAACTTTCATTCACGGGAAGAGCTTCGGGGACAAACCTGCAGGAAGTCCTCTCAATCTCCTTCCTCCAATCTTCCCTCTCATCTTGCCTGGTGTTTTCATGGGGAGGAACAATCCTCCATGATCAGCTCCATCTTCTCATCCCATGCCCTTCAATTCTCTAGATTGAATCTCAGCCTCTTGTCCCGTATCCCTATGCAAATGTGCTGTCGTGAAAGCTATAAATACAGCTCTTGGGCTACATGAAATGGATCCCCAACTTATGCAATCTTACTCTGCAGGTTTTCCAAAGCATCCAACATTCATCTAGCATTCAAGCATTCAACATCCATCCAGCCTCCATTCAACATCCAACATTTGCAGTCATGGCTGCAATCACAGTAGTTTTAATTGTTTAAACATATAGGAAATAGAATAGTTCATTTCTCATTCTCTAAGTGTCATTTCAATAGTTTAATTAGCTTCTAAATCTGAGAGCAAAGTAGATTAGAGAGATCTTTAGAGTTAGAGAGCAATAGGATAGATTTATGAAGATTTCTAGTTTAAATTAGCTTAATTTTCTTGAATCTTAGATGCAATGTCCTATTTAGAAGTGTAGAAGCATGTTTAGTTTGTTTTCCTCATTCTACCACTTACATAACCATAATCAAAAAGTTCATTCAAAATTTGCAATTCCGAATGACCTATTTAGGAAATTGTTCAACAATATAAGGTCAGATTTTAGAATCAAAATTTCACTTTGCACTTGGCTTCTAAGTCAAAAGTTCATTTGGAATTTGAAATTCTGAAAGGTACAAATACCAAAATTTAGCAAGTATGAATATTGATTATGGGATTATAAATTATCATAGGATTTGAACCATTCTACAAAATGAGGGTGTAGAAAAAAAACCCCTGAAAGGCCTAAAAATTAAAACCTAACAACGGAACCTAAAGCCAAATAGAAATATTAGCCTAAAAAGAGTGGGAAACCCAAACCCATGAAAAAGTGTGGCACAAAAACTAAGGAGAAGCAAAAAAAAAGAAAAATAAAACCTAAATGGAAAAATGCTAACAACCCAAAAAATGAAATGTAAAAACAACAAACCTAGAAAAGAAAAACCAAGCTAAATGAAAAGGAACAAGAGAAAAGTGAGAAGAAATACCACGTGAAAACATGTCAAATAAAACGTGAGAAAAAAAAAGAAAATGAAGCAAAAAAAAAGGAAAATGAAGAATAGGGATGATCATCCCTCGAAGAAACAATTGTAGACTCGAAAGAACAATTCCTCAAATGCCTAAGCTCAAATGCTCCATAGCTCTTTTGCTCTAGTCCTAGTGAAAATGAAATGCACTTATGAGTGCAATTGTGAGATAAATCTGATTAAATATCAGTTTTGTACGTGTGGAGTTATTATTATTAAATGTAGTTGGTGAGTGAGGTTTAGAATTAACATTAGACTTGGAAACTAACCATTGTCAGAAAATTCCAATCAAAAATCACATTTCCAAATGGACAAGAGGTAGGATAACAAAATGTGTGGGATTGAAGAAATAAATAGAACTTGTATATTTTAAGAAAAGGTGTAGGTTCGAAACAAAAATTTGATTTTGAACAAAGGCATGAGATCAGAGAAATAAATAGAACTTACACATTTTAAGAAAAGGTGCAAGTTAAAAAAAAAACTCTAATTTTGAAAAGAAAAACAAGGTGAAGTTGAAAAACTAAATAGAACTTGAACATTTTGGGAAAAGGTGCAAGTTCTAAATAGAATCTCGATTCCAACCGAAAGGTAGAAAACAAGAAAACAAAGGCAGAGTCAGAAAACTAAATAGAACTTGAACATTATGAGAAAAGGTGCAAGTTATAAATAGAATCCTAATTTTGACCAAAAGGTAGAAAACAAGAAAAAAAAGGTGGATCAAAAAACTAAATATAACTTGAATATTTTGAAAAAAGGTGAAAATTCTAAATAGAATCTTGATTTCGACCAAAAGGAAGAAAACAAGAAAACAAAGGTGGGGTCTGAAAACTAAATAGAACTTGAACATTTTCAAAAAAGGTGCAAGTTCTAAATAGAATCCCAATTTTGACCAAAAGGCATAAAATAAGAAAACAAAGCCCAAAAAGGGAAATAGCCCTTAGGGAAAAAACCAAGGTAGGAAAGAAAAACCAAGAAAGGACAAAGGAAAAGAAACAAAACACCAGAACATAAGAGGGGGACCCATTTTGCTCAAAAAGAGAAAATGGGATTGTTATGCAAGGCATCAAAGATGATGACTCAACTAGGAAAATGGTTTACCCATTTTAAAGATAGTGGAGAATTCAGTCATCCTAGAACCTCTAGTTTATGATTGCCTTTAGTTAAGGATGGCTAGTTACAACAAACAAGACTAAGCTGATATCTCAAATTGTGTATCGTTATACAAACTTTGAATCTAAGTGTGTGTGCTTGTGGTTCATTTTCTCCCCTAAAGACTTTAACTATCACTAAAATGATTGTATTCCCATTCAAGCTACATGAGGTGGGTCATTTTAGTTATCATGCAATGATATCCTAGGTATTGCTTTGTTAAAAACCAAACATCTATAGGCCTAATAGAGATACCTCTAGTTCTCTCAAATCATTTCTCTATTTCCAACCAAGCATCCATAGCCTTGGTAGAGATACTTGAATCACCTTTATAAATTGAGTTTATTTCTAGATTTCTTTTTTTGGTATTGGTTCATTTAAGAAATTATTTTTTTATTTCCCTCAATGTTCAGGCATTTCAGCTTGAAAATCAGGTTGAGAACTATGGTAGAAATCATGGCAATCTTAGAACACTAGATTTTTCACTTGAATTAGGAATACAACCACCTTAGGATAGATATAATCTCAAGGATTTAAATGATTCTAACTAATGAGTGATAGATTTAGCCATATTTCACAAGATCACTTTGAATGTACCTGTTTGTTTTGACCTTTCAAACTTTCATTAAAATAAACATAAAACACAAGTTTTAGAATGAAAGAGAACTATAGGTATACCTAAAAATAACCAAGTCAACTTCTCTTCCATAATTTCCTTAAGCATACTCTAAATAATTACCCATTTTTTCAAAAAAATGATAAAAAGGAAACTCCTCAACAAAAGAAAATAGAAAGGTGAAACAAACAAAAACAACAAACAAAACACACAAAAATAGAAAAAACAAAACAAAGCAAAAGCAGCTAAACTAAATATATACAAAGGAAGGATTTTCAATCCTTCATGGGCCAAAGTAGTGCTTGAGAAACTACCCATTGACGAGCAATGGAATAGATTCTATCATTAAGGTATTCAATTGAAAAGCAATTTCATTGAGAATTTCAGCAATTTGGTATAGTCCTAGCCATAATCTATCAAATTTTTGATGATCACCTTTCTTCCCCCTAGCTTTATCCCATTGTAGCATGATATCTAATATCCTGAAGGCTTTAATCTTGGCTCTCTTGTCAAACCAATGCTTGACTATAGCCTAATGTTTATAGAATTGATGTAAATCATCATATCTTTGTTCTTATAAGTTCAGTAAAATAGTCAACCTAACCTCTATCATGTCATCATTGTCATAAAAAAAAGCATAATTCATAAAATAGGGATTTGAAGGTTTATAGGAAAGACGGTATCTTTTTCATAAACCAACTTATATGGAAAATTTCCTAGAGAAACCTTAATTCTAGTTTTATCCACCCATAGGGTGAATTTTAACTGTGCATTCTAGTCCCTAGGGTTGTGTTCTAATAACATCTTAATAATTTCCAACAAATTTTTGTTGGTAGACTAAGATATCCCATTTCCTTGTGGGTAATAGTTGGAAGAATATTTTAAGACTATTTTATACTCAAAATCCCATTGAATAAACAATGTAGAAGAAAATGTGGGTCCATTGTCACATACCAAAGTGAAGGGTACCCTAAACCTAGTAATAATATGATCATTTAGGAACCTGATAACTATGTTAGTGGTGTAAATTTTGTATACTTGAGCCTCTATCCACTGTGTGTAGTAATCCATTGTAGTCAAAATGAATTTATGACCTATAGAGGATTTTGGGTTAATCACTCCAACAAAATCTAATGCCCATTTGGAAAAATGTCTTACCTTGTACACTGGTTGTAATGGCATTGATGGGTTATGCTCTCTAGATGTTGACTTTTGACATGTATGGCATGTTCGTAAGTGTTGGTGAGAATCCTGAAATACACATGGGCAATAATACCCTGATTTCAAAATCTGATGAGCCATGGCATCTATTGAATAGTGTTTGATACCATGTTTTCCATGACATTATGTTATGATCTACTTTTCCTATTGCTAGTCCAAACAACATAAGTACACATCTTCAATTTTTTTCTATAAATATCCACTCTTAATCATGTAATGAACACTTTTCAACCTCAACTCTCTTCTTTGTGTAGCATTCATCTCTTCTAGGCACTTGTTATTTAGCTGCAATAAGATTAAATTAACATACCATGGATCTCTAGTGAAATATTACACTATATATTGTCAGCATGTGATCTTGGAATCTACCCTAGACATTTTCTTAGAGAATCCCTGCCCTTGAATCAATTTCATGGGATGGATTTCAATATCAAATTCTTGTAATATTTCCATCCACTTCCTTCTTCTCTCTCCTAATTCTCTCTACATCAGTAGGTACTTTCATGCTAGATCTGAGATGATGGTTGTAACCTTGCTACGCAAAATATATTTTCAAAATTTCTTGAAAACTCTTACCAGTAGGAAGGCCTAATTTTCTAATGGTAGATATCTTATCTCAATTTTTTTAAAAGGGGATCTTAGGAAAGTGATTGGTTGTTCATCCCTTCTTCTTTCTGTTGTTTCAAGAAAGCATCACAAGAATGTTCAGATGTGAATGAATAGATGAAGAATGGGTGCAAGTAATCTAGACTAGTCAAGAGTAGTGCTTCTAAGATAGACTACTTATTCTATGAGAAATAAAACTTTTCCTCATTGATCCATTCAATTTTTGCATCCTTTTTCATCATCTCATTCAATGGTTTTACAATCTCTACAAAGCCAATTATAAATTTCCTCACAAAATTTATCTTTCTAAAGAGAGATCTCATTTCCTTTTTGCCACTAGGCTTAGGCAGCTTCAGAATTGATTCTGCTATATTAGGATCAATGGAAATTCCCCTTTCTAAAATTATGTCCCAAAAAATTTCCCTATAAAACCCCAAACACACATATCTTCGAGCTCAATGATATACCAAAATTTATGCATTTTTCCAAAACTTTTGCTAAGTCAGCAACATGATCTTCTCTATTCTTCAAAAATGTATCAAATCATCCATATAAATTATAATTTATTTTCCTACTAGGTCTTTGAAGGCTACATCCATTTCATGTTAGAAAGTTGCTCCAGAATTGATGAGGCCAAATGGTATTCTTCAATAGGCAATTGTTCTCCACTTGGTTGTAAAGGTAGTCGTTATTAAATCCTCATATTTCACTAGTACCTAATTATATCCTGGATAACCATCTAAAAATGACATCATCTGCTAGCCATTTACAATTTTTAAGACTTCTTCAAGAGAAGGAAGAGGGTAGTTATCCTTTTCTAAGGCTTTATTCAAATTTTTGGAATCTATGCATAACCTAATTTCTCCATTTTTCTTATGTACTAGCACTAAATTAGCCACCATGTGGAGTTCCTAATAAGAAAGATTATCCTGGATGATAACAACTTCTATAAAAAATTTAGAATAAGAAGTTCAAGTAGAGGATTGATGGGTTGTTGTTTCTAACAAAATGGTCTTACCTAAGGCTTCAAGGGAATGGTATGGATTATTACCAAAGTATCAAATGTCTTCAAATCCTAATACCCCCATGCAATGGTTGCAATGTATATTTTTAATACTTTTAGAATATTGTCAGCTAGATTGTAAGTTTTGTATTTTCCTCTGTCAACATCGACACGTAATTTTTCTCGGGCTCGAGGATCAGACTCAAAGATCCTCTCTAGTTCTACCATTTCTTTGGGAATACTATTAGTTTGCAGGTTGATAATGCATTCCATATCAATATCTTCTAATTCCCAGTCTTCTAGATCTCTATTAGATTCATCAATAATCTACACCTCAAAAACATCTAAACTTTCTAAAAAGGAAAGAATATACTGATCATCATCAAAAACCTAAAAATTCCATACAATATTTAGAATAGCAGGGACTAAAACTGATTCCGCTAAGAATCTTCTTAGTTTAGAATCTTTCATGGGATCTAGTGTACTTGCTACTACTGCTAATGCATTTGAAATTTGATTATTCTCCTTGGGAATCAACTTTATATAAAATGCATCAAAACATTCAATTAATTTCCATACCCTATTCCGATAAGCAACCAATCTCTTATTATGACATGTATATTGACTATAAACCTATTTTACAATCACTTCTGAGTCCCCAAACACTTCGAGCACTTGTACTTTCTTTTGGTGAGAAAACATGAGTCCTCTTTCCAATGCCTTATACTCCACAACATTATTAGTGCACCCAAACTGTAACCTATAAGAAGCAAAATATTTTTTTCCTTTCATATTAGTTAATTCAATTCCATCTCCACTCCCTTTTTTAAACTTAGAACCATAAAATATGAGGGTCCATAATTTATTTTGGGATGAAATCTATTTCTTAATATTTGTTTCAAACTTTTGTATAAGGGGAATGAATGATTCATTTGATTGGTCATAAATGTTTAAGTCAAGAGATCCCTGTATCTGAATGGTGTTAGATACTTCCTTTTGGTCAAGAAAGTGTATAGAAATAGTTTCTCATAATTCCTCATGATTACCAATCTCATGACTCATTGTTTTCTTAAATAGTTCTTTTGGAATATGAAGGTGAGTAGGAGAAGGGGTATCCAACATTTCATATGGTTTTCTGACATTGGTTCATAGATTTTCATATAATTTCAGGAGTTGATTAGTTAATGCTGAGATATTTTCTTATGCATTGCTAATTTCTATCGAAACAAATGTAGAATTAGTTTCAAGTGGAAAATGATAAGGGGTTGTAAATTTTTTTTTTGACTATCTCCTAACCAATAAACCTAATTTAGGATATATAAACAAGGTTGAAAAGTTAAATTATAATGGTTTTGATAGTGAAATCTACACCATTTAGGAAGCAATAAACTCCCCAAATATGCTTCCACTTCAAGGACTAGTTTATCTTGATTTAGATTTTGGGGTAATACCTCTTGGTTAATGGTTCAATCATTTAGTAAAAATTTTCTATAGGCTGGGTGTTGAGGTCATAACCTCATTGGTGGTTGGGTGCTAATAAGGTCATATCCTCTTCCATCCATTAAACTCTTGGTTTAGTTTCAAAGTAAGCAACCTCATTGGGGTGATCATATTTTTTTATCATATGTTTTAGGCGAGGTTCACTTTCTATTCTAATCTAACTTGCCATACCTTTCCATGCTAGCCACATATGAGAGAATTCCAATGCAAGATAGCCTCCTATAGTCTTTTACCAAACCCTACTCAATGGTACACCATACATCTCAGGGATATCAACAAATTGGATGTCCATATACTACTGGCTTCTTAGATCTAATATGATTTGTACAAGTATATGTTTCAACTCTCCCATGACATTTACTTTTGTTTAATCCAATTCTATAATTTTTTGTGATTTTGAATGTAGGTTAGGCCTAATTTCTTACAAATAGAAAATAGCATAACATTACCTAAAGCCCCAAAATCTATTAGATAATTGTGCAATTTTTTCCCAAAGATTCTCAAACTCAACAAGAATAGAGGTACTCCCATCTTTTCTTTGTATATGGTTGCATTCATTTTTCCAATAGAATTTACCTTTGATTTTCCCTTCAATTGATCTACTTTATCTAAATATTTCAACATGAGTTCACATTGAGTAGGAAACCATTTTAGAATATCAAAGAAATTTAGGGAGGTCATTTGTTTATGCATTTCCCTAATCAAGTTATACTTTGTATTGTTGCTATATTGCTATTTTGAGGGAAAATAGGATTCCCTTTGGTGGGGGTTTTAGTTGGTCCCTTGGGTGGAGGAGGATTTTTATTTGCTCTAGGATTGTGTGGTACCATGTTATTTGTAAAAGTAGATGTGTTGAATGGTCCTTTGTTCTAATTTCTTAGAAAATGACCTCCTTTACCTTGAAAGGCCTGAGCATCATAAGCATCAATTATAGGTTCATTTTCTTCTTGGAAGGGAAACTTAAACTCATCATAAGTTTCAAAGGACATGGCAGTATCTATAGACTCAACACTCTTGTTGAAATTTTCTTGTGCTAGTTGGGAATCAACCTAAGCTATTTTAACCATCTTTTCCATTTCTAGGTAATTTACTTTAGAATGGTCAGTAGTATCATGTAACCTACACTAGTTAGTCATGAAGTTTAAATCCACCACATTAGCAATGTGAATTTTGTCTTCATTAACCTAGTTATTTTGTGGAACTCCCCCATTATTTGTTCTTGTATCTCATTTTCAATTGTTGGGCCTCTAATTATACCCTTTATTCTAATTTTGATAATTCTAGTTTTGGAAATTCCTCTAATTCTAATTGTTGTTTTGATTGGGATAATTGTTTTGATTTTGATAACTCCCCTAATTTTGATACTAATTTTGTTTTGGGTGGTTAAGTCTAAGTTGATCCATCTCATTTGTGACCTGGTACATGGTTTTCTTCAAGGTCTCTAGCTCTATTCTCAAATGTGTAGTTTGTTCATGGTCTGCAGTAGTTCTAGATTGATTAGTTTATTGTTAAATTGGAAAATTTTCTTGGGGATTATGTCCTCCTATGTAGTTTTGAGGATTTTGATGTTGGAAGAAATCTAGGGTCCCAAGAGCCATCATGTTGGTCTGAGGGTGGTTTTTTCAATTGGTAAACCATGGTAGCTGAGGTGAGGGATGCATTTTAGCAAGGGACCCATAAGTAGAGCTAGACATCCCTAGAACTATATTCATAAGTGGGTTTCCATTAGTCATTGCATTATTTATTGCATTCATTTGGTTAGGAATCCCAGGATATCCAAGCAAAGGAAATTTTCCTCACATACCTCCTAGTTGATGGGTTATTTGTTGCAATTTAATGGCTAGATGGTACACTTTAGCCAATGAATCAATGTCTGCCTCTAGGAAAATTATTTGCAAGAACAAACTGGTTAATGGGTCTATAGCTTTTAGGTATGCTTGAATTATGATATTCTCAACAATTACATAGGGTGGCTATAGTCACCTATACATCCTCTGGAACTAGGTGTTTGAATAAGGAAAGGATTCATGGGTTTCCTTCTCGATGGTGGAAAATTGATGGTATAAGATGGTAGGGTCTACATAGACTTGAAACTAGTTAATAAATGCATTCTCCAAATCTATCCAACTAGGAATGAATCTAGTGGGAAAGTTAAGGTAACAATTATATGCCATATCTCCTAGTGAGCATTAGAAAATCATATAGGCTACATCATGATGCTCTATCCAAACCCTAGTGCATGCATCTTTGAATACTTGACTATGTTCCTCAACACTTTGTGATTCCCCATGGGCATAACTAGGGAAAAATCATCTTGTGGTTTTGGGAATCTCATGAATACCCTAGGGAATGGTTCCTAATGGTGAAAATTTTCTTGTGAAGAATGTTTTTGTAAGACTTGGGGACCCAAGTGAAAATAACTCTTATGGTATTAGCTAGCAAACTGAAATATCATCAAAAGTAAAGAGCAAGGAGAAATCTTTAATATAAGGTACCAAGTACCAAAAATAGTTGAAAATGAAAAAGGTAATGTGAGTTCAAATGCAAGGCTCTATTCTGGTAAAATGGAGTTCCAGTATAACTAAAGTCTGGGGAAGTTTGGGGGTAAAGATGAATACTAGGTACTGGGTACCAAGTTGTAATGTGAAGTGAAAATGTTTTTTTAAGATTATCTAATTATTTTGGTAATCTGATATATATGTGTGAGGATTTATGATATGCTTGGAAGTGTGTTAATTATGAGTTTTTGTACTAATATTTGGATAATGGTTTTATTTAAATGAGATGTGAATTTTTTCTTTCTTTTAAAGGTATTTAATGTGTGGAATTTTTGAATGCAAGAGATGAAAATTGTGATGCAAACTTTGGGTATGGACAGTGAAGAAAATTTGAATCATAGATTGGATTATATGCAATCTGTTTTGCTTATTCTGGGATATCATAATAGTAAGGGCTTTGAGTCCATTGAAGAACTAGAGATCCTGGTATTGCACTTGGGGTGGAAAAAATGTCAATCTTTGGGAGACCCATTCCTAAGAGTGGTTGAACTAGAACCAAGCGATGTGTGAGGGAAAAAATTGCACTTATTCATTCTGAATGTATGGGAAGTCCCTGCACAATATCCTGATTTGAAGTATCATCCTGGCAAAGATTAAAGATCAACACCCAAAGAGCTTCAATGTGTAATTGGAGTTGAATTTTGTTGACTTTGATTGCAATTCTCCTATTGGTCACCACATTCCACATTCCTTGATGTGATTGGTCCCTTGGATTTCATCTCATATATTTGTCTTATCCTATCTGAGCCTTGTGTTCTATAAAAGGCTAGAGGATACCCTTTTATTATTTTAAGTTTAGAATTTGTGGATGTTGGAGGAGCATAAACTTTTTAAAGTTTTGTTCTTTTTTCCTTTTTTCTAAACTATTCCAATGTAAAAATTTGTATGCATGTAGACATTGATTAATATCATAGCTTATTAGATAGCTACCTAGCTCAGTATCTTTTGTAACTAGTTTTGTTAGTTCAACCAAACAAGATTATATGATTTGTTGTTTAAGGGTGCATACAAAACCTACTCTATGTCTAAGAATGAAATCCCTCTCTTTAAAAGCTTGCACCATTTTATATGTAGCTATGAAGCAATATGGTGAAGTATAAAGTAGTTTTCTCTATTTTAATTGATTCTTTAGGGAATGCATGGAGAATAACTAGGAGAAACTTTTAATTTTTAGTATTATTTAAGCTTTATTTTAGAATAGATGTTTAAATTCTCGAAAATGTTCCAAAATTCAAATGAATGAATGTAATTTTATTAAAAATATATTATTTTCCATAAAATTTATTGAATGCTTAATGCTAAATCTACTTAAGTGATAGCAGAGAATTTGTGATGTTCATGAAATATTGTTGCAAATCTTTTGATTTCATGATGCTTGTCTTTGTGATTCAATTGAAAATCCAATGTCTAAAATATTCAATTCAAAACAATATTTCCTTTGAGATTAATAGAAAAATATCACATTAGTAACCTAGTGCAATCATGACCTAGGTATTGGAGACTTGGGATTGAACTAAAGCCAATCTTTTTTCCTTGTTAATGCATAATTCCCCTTTACGTTGTTTTTGTTCCATACCTTTCAAGAAGGATGGGCTCTTTGTGGTATTTTTTGTTGTTGTGCGAACCCTTTTCATAGTACCTGCAAAACAATATGAATAAATGAGTTAGACAAGGAATTACAAGCCTAAAGAAGGATTCCCCATGAAATCCATTTACAAATTAAACTAGGAATACAAATAATGAAGAACACAATAAAATGGATGAACCAAAGATTAAATCCTAATTTAAATAGCAAACTCTTAATCCCATGGGGGAATTGGTGCCAATTTGATGTGAAAATTGGTCCTTTCCCAATCCCTAAGATGCAAGTTGATGATTGTTGAAGAATGTTGATCCACTTTGATGATGAATGTGAGAGCTCCAAGCCTAAAATCTGCAATACCCTAGCTAAGAACTCAAATGATGGATAGAAATGGCTAAGTATTTTAGCATGGTAACTTTGCTTGGATTGTGGATGATAAAATAAGGAGAGGAGCTCTTCATTTATAGGATTTCAAGATGCATGAAAGTCCAAATTTGAGCAATGTGGGATTAACATTCATCCAATGATATGGTGCCACTTGTCAAACTATGAATGGATGATGGATGTGCAATATTTGGGGTTTGTGCCAATAAATGCCAATATTTGAAATTCAAATTTGTTGAAATGACATGTAAGAGGGAAGGGGAAAATACAATAAATGCCACTTGGCTAAGGCAAAGGACATGTAAGATGGAGTTATTGCCTTGTTGGATGTACATGTTGACTTGGAATTTTTGAATTCAAATTGAGAGAATATTCCAAAAGATGCCATATGAGGGAAAATAGGGATTTAATAAATGAATTAAATCTATTTTCATGAGCAAGTTGCATTATCTAGAGGATTTGACATGTGATTAGATTAAATTAATGAAGGGTTTAATTAATTTAACAAGAGATTATATGATGTGACTTATTTGACTTAGATTTATGGATTAATTTAAATCAGATAAGAGAGGAATATGGGAGAAGATTAATTAAATAAGGATTTGATTTATTTAATTAAAGGGGATGATGTTAAATTAAATCAAATAAGGTTTTAATTCATTTAATTTAATAGATGAACTTTAGAGATTTAATCAAATAAATATGTTATTTAATTAAATAGGGATAATTAGATCAGGTGGATTGATTTAATTAACAGAACAAAGTGACTTAATTAGATAAAGTGATTTATTTAATTAAGAGATGAATATTGATGAATTTAATCAGATAGGGGAATTTTATTAAATGGTTAGATTGAAGGATGATTTAGGAAGAAATGATGTTAGTAAGTCAGGATCAAATGCACAATGTCAATCAGTATATTTTACATGTCTACATTTTGCCCCTCTTTGAAGCAATGCACTTGTTGCATTGGTTCAAAGAATAACTAATCTTGATCAAAGCCAAAAGATTTTTGATATTTAAAAACTTTCCCCACTGCTACCTAGCTAGAGAAAATATGCCATTATAATGCCCCCTCGAGAGATTGGACGAAAATTCCAATTTTTGGGTGATCTCGCGAAAAAAGATGACAAAGTTCCTGACAGGTCCGAAAGGGGTCCGGGAGGCTAAAAGCATGTCTAAACACAATAAGACAATGAAAAAAAAGCCTCAAATAGACAAAGATAGGTTCGGGGGACCGAAACCCTAGCAGGACAACCCTAAAGGGTCAAAAAACCCTAATTTTTAGGCTTAAAAGGGGCTCGAGGGGTCACTTTCAAGTCATTTTCACACACCTCCACTAGCAAACCTTGAGATTCGAGCTCTGAACCTCTGGCGATATGGCACAACGACAACTTCCTCTGCACATCTCGGACCGAGTTCAGACCTACTAGCAGCCAACAGGCATTGGGGCACCAGTATGTGGTCCCTACCGAAGCTTAATTTTTTCATTTAACGCATTTATTACATGTTTTTAAGATGAGCTCGTCTCCAGCGTTGCACTTTTAGCAACCGCTCGGTGTTCAAAGTGCACCGCTAAGACCCTTTCTGCACCACAGCGGTGCAGTCTGGAGTTTAGAAACTCCACCGTTGGGCTCGGGCTCGGTGGTCGGTTTGACCAAAGTGCTCCGCGACGGTGTCCTTTTCACGAAAATTGCAATGCTAGTGTTAAACTGCACCGCGACGACTCTGTTTAGCTCGATTTAGGGTCTAGTGTCAGAGTTTGGGAAAACTCAAACTGTGACGCCTTCACAAACTGCATCGCTAGTTGCAAGTTTGGAGTGCTGGGTTAGGATTTTTTCAAAAAATTTAACGTGCTAACTTTCCCTAATGCAAGAAGAGCCTAGGGAGCTTTATTCTTGGGAGCACCGATCACAGGATTTGGCAAGTGTCCTACGTGACTTGAGCGACTGAGACCAGGATCAACTGAGAGTAACAGGACTATGGTATATTGCATACATAGCACCCGT
This sequence comes from Sequoia sempervirens, assembly GCA_007258455.2. Classification (NCBI taxonomy): domain Eukaryota; kingdom Viridiplantae; phylum Streptophyta; class Pinopsida; order Cupressales; family Cupressaceae; genus Sequoia; species Sequoia sempervirens. Next base: position 205,576,124 of record VDFB02058242.1, on the reverse strand, counting down.
GCGTACACACCTTGGGATGTTGTCGACGCTGGCTGAGAGGTGGCACAACGAGACCTCATCATTTCATCTTCCCACTAGTGAGGCGACAGTCACATTGGAGGATGTCTGGCGGATATTATGATTTCCCATTCATGGCTGCCGAGTGATCCATGACATGGAGGAGGGACGCGAGTGTTGCACTAGAGTCCTCGCCACTCGAGACATTATCTACTGCAAGGGGCAGATCGAGATAGACAGGTACAGGGCTGTAGCACCTCCCTTCCACTGGGCCAGTGCAGCAATTATTTTAGGTTTGATTTCCCCATACAGACGAGGGCAATATTTCAGTCTGAGCTGGGGATACTACTAGGAGAAGATGGTCTGGGATAGGCCAGTTCGGTTTGCATAGGGACCCGTCCTGCTGGCTTCACTCTACAGGGATCTCCACGAGTACGTTTACATGGATGGCAGAGCACTAGGAGCTGGAGTGACTCTTCTTCACATTTGGGCATGGGAGCATATCTCCGTGCTACATCTATGGGGGCAAATGATGCCCTCATGGCTCAGTACAAAGGCGGTGTGTTCTTCACACACACTGGAGAGTAGAGGATCCCCTACTGGAGGCGGGTCTTGGACAAGATGCTCATGTTCACTTGCCATCCATACCTTGGTCGGCCCAGATGGGTCGACAATGTTGCTCATCTTTTCTATTGCTGCCAGGACCGATATATGTAGGGCTAGGAGCATATGATGATTGAGAGATACCTGCCTGAGCACGTACAACGTCAGTTTGGGGAGCCCCAGGATCGACCAGATGATGGTTATGTAGCCATCTTTGCACGAAGCATGACACAGACAGCATGGGGGCTTGATATTCCTATAGCAGAGGTAGTTGATAGCTGTCGACAACTGGTAGCCCGACCATGGGCTTATGATCAGGGCCCAGCAGATCTAGGCAACACACAAGCCTATAGAGACTGGTTCAGACCTCCACTTTGATTGACCATTTCTGGAGAGGATCCAGAGGCACACAGGGTAAGAGGCAGAGTGAGAGGACGAGGGCGAGGGTGAGGACCCTGGATCAAGATACGATAGGTGTTATGAAATAACTTGCACAATAGAAGAATATGATATGAAATATGCTGCAAATACTTGATAATAACTGAGAATAACAAGCCACTTCGAGGGGGCAAACCTCCAAATATCTCTAATGAGAACACACTTCACACTTGATGATGAAATAAGACTCACAACCTCCTATATATATACCTATTTATGCCAAGGATATCACCTAGGCGACTTAGACACACCTATATATAAGACTTAGGCCGACCTAAACAACTAAATAACAATATACTAATGATAATATGACTTAATAGAGAGTTAAGATAGCCACAAGCTGACTATTCATAACCCGATGTACAATAATATTAAAGTAGCATGCCCCTTCTTCAAAGAAGCATTTTCCTCAATGCGAATCAAGTTTGGAAACTTTTGAATGAACTCCCTCATCTTCCCATGTGGCATCTTCAAGGTAAATTCTTCCATTGGATGAGATATACTCGGTGATAGTTCTATTCCTCGGCTTCTTTATTGCATGTTTGACTAATTGCACTCTGGTTCCAAAATGATTCTACCTTCTTCATCTAGCAAGGAAGTGTTGTTTGAGTGGGAATATTATGCCCAATTACCTTCTTCAAACAGGAAACATGAAAAACTAGATGTATCTTTGTTGTAGGTGGCAACTCAAGCTTGTAGGCAACACTATCGATCTTCTGCATGATTTGGTATGGACCATAATACTTTGGCGACAACTTATTATTCTTTCTTTGCTGCTTTAGTGAGATTTGCTTATAAGGTTGCAATCGCAAGAAGACCCAATCCCCAACTTCAAAACTTCTTTCACTACGATGTTGGTCTGCCTGTTGTTTCATTCGATTTTGTGCCATGGCTAAATTCTCCTTGAGTCCTGAAAGTACTTGTTGTTGATGAAGAAAGTGGTCTTCTACTGCCTGAACTCTTGGGGACACCTTAATTGATGATGTGATGGAAGGAGGATGATATCCATAAAGTGCCAAAAATGGAGACATTTTTCATGAGCTATGAAAAGAAGTGTTGTACCACCATTCCGCAAGTGGTAGCCAATCTACCCACTAGGACTGTTTCTCTAAAGTGAAACAACGTAGATATCCTTCCAAACACTTATTAACAACCTCTGTTTGCCCATCTGATTGAGGGTGGTATGAATAACTAAGAACCAATTAATTACCCAAACATGAGAATAAATCTTTCCAAAGTGACCCCATTGAAGATAGGATCGATCACTAACAATAACTTTAGGTGTACCATGTAGTTTTTGGATATTCTCCAAAAAAGCTTTAGCCACTGTACTTGCTGTAAAAGGATGTGCTAATGCAATGAAATGTGCATATTTAGTGAGCCGATCAACCACCACCATGATGACATTATGACCTTTAGATTTAGAATACTGTGATGAAGTCCATAGATACCTCTTCCCAACGCTGGCTAGGAATAGATAAGGGTTGCAAGAGACCTGGTGTCTTAATTATCTCCCCTTTATGCCTTTGACACACCAAACATTCAGCCACAAATTTTTGAACATCACCCTTTAGCCCCTCCCAAAAGAAATCTTGCTTGACTCGATGATATGTCTTCAAAAATCCTGAATGACCACCCACTGGAGACTCATGCAACTCTGTGAGAATATTGATTTTAAGGTTGGAATTCTTGCAGAGATACAAACGCTCTTTATACCAAAGAGTATCTCCCTTCCAACAAAACTTATCTGAACTACTAGGATCACTTTTTAATTGCTCGATGAGATTACTAGTCGCAACATCATTTTGCCACTCTACTTTGGCTTCCTCCACCCAATTTGCTTGTAATATTGAAAGGGCACACAATAAGGCTTCATCTTTCTCATCCTTCCTTAACAGTGCATTTGCGACAATATTTTCTTTCCCTTTCTTATATACAATCTCAAAGGCATATCCTAACATCTTAGTGACCCATTTTTGTTGCTCTTCAGAAGATAGCCGTTGTTCCAAAAAATATTTTAGGCTATCATGATCTATCTTAACCTTGAAATGTCTACCCAATAGATAAGGCCGCCATTGTTTCACTGCATGGAGTATTGCTAGCATTTCCTTCTCATAAATAGGTTTGAGTAGATTCTTACCTTTTAATTGACAACTCTCAAAAGCAATTGGTCGACCTTCTTGCATAAGCACTGCTCCTATCCCATTTCCAGAAGCATCACATTCCACAATGAATTCCTTGGTGAAGTCAGGAGTGGCAAATCTTTGGAGTTCTACGCAGCCTCCTTCAATCTCTCAAATGTTGTATTGGCAGACTCATTCCAATGAAAAGAATCATTCTTCAATAGAGTGGTGAGAGGTACTGCTATACTACCATAATTCTTCACAAATCTTCTATAGTACCATGTCAATCACAAGAATCCTCTTAGTTTCTTAATGGTTTTTGGAATAGGCCATTCCATGATAGCCTTAATTTTGTTAGGGTCCACCTTTACTCCTTCATGTGAAACTATGTGTCCCAAATACTCCACCTTTGTAAGACCAAAAGCACACTTGGATGGCTTAGCATAGAGTTTATGATCTTCAAGTATTTGTAATGCTTGGTCCACATGTTGTAAATGTTCTTCCCAAGTCTTGCTGAAAATCAATATATCATCAAAGAATACTAACACAAACTTTCTCAAGAACTTCTTAAAGATGGAATTCATCAAACTTTGGAATGTAGATGGTGCATTGGTAAGACCAAATGGCATCACCAAAAATTCATAATGACCCTCATGAGTCTGAAATGCTATCTTACAAATATCCTCCTCCTTAATCCAAATTTGGTGATAACCAAATCTAAGATCTAACTTGGTAAAAAACATAGCTCCATTTAATTCATCTAGCAAATCATTAATGACTGGAATTGGAAACTTATCTTTAATGGTGTACATGTTGAGCACTCTATAATCTGGACACATCGCCAAGTATCATCCTTCTTACATTACCATCACCACGGCCGAGGAGTAAGCACTTTGGCTATGCCTAATGATTCCTTCCTCCTAGCATCTCTTCAACAATTTTTTCTATCTCACTCTTTTGTATGTGTGGATACCTGTAAGGCCTGATGTTCGGTGGTTGACTCCTTGGGACTAACTGTATGGCATGATCATGATCCCTCTTAGGAGGAAGTCCTTTAGGCATATCTCCAAGAACAACTAAGTGACGATCAATTATAGCTTGCAAATCTGGATGAGTAGGAGTAATAGATTGAGAGACTTCTAATGAACATAGTTGGGCCACAAATCCATCCACTCCTTTCTTAAGCAGCTTTTGCATTTGATGAGAGCTTACCATTTGTGGAGATTTTTCCTTCAACCCCCTTAGCTCTACTAGCCTTCCTTCTGATTGAAATCTCATGAATAGTTCTTGGAAGTTCATCTCAATTGTTCCTAATGTAGTAAGCCATTGTACTCCCAAAACAATATCTGCTGCACCCATGGATATTGCATACATTGGGGTATCAAGTTGATAATCTCCCATGGATAATTTAATGCTATGACACTTCCCTGAACAACTAACTGTACCACCATCTACAATCAAAACTTGAAACTCTGGAGCTGGATATATGAAACAATTTAGATGAGTAGCTAACTTTTTGTTGATGAAATTATGAGTACTACACGGAGTGCGATCAACAGCATTTTATGCAGCTGGCTAGGAACCCCACCACCTTGAGGAGTTTGTAAGACCTTTGAAACACGAGGAGTGCATGATAAGAGGAAATGATTGGTTGAGAATCATGTGATTCCTCATTTTACTCCTTTCATCTTCTAGTATAGGTTCCTCTCTTCTTCCTCATTAGGACCTTCAATATAAAACAATTTCTTTTCACTACATTTTATGTCCTCAATTGTATTTTATATCACAATTGAAACACAACCCTTTTAATATTTTCTCCTCAATTTTCTATGGAGTCAACCTAGTAGGTTGTGTTGAATATCCTTTCTCTCTTGTCACATTATCCCCTTGCTTCTTAGGAATGAAATATTTCTCTCCTCTACCACACTAAGATAAAAGACTCATTTATGGAACTAGGGCTAAACATGCGTACCTCATGTTGAATGTGATCCTTGAGACCACCCAAGAATAAATCATTCAAGTTTTCCTCTGTAATTGAATCCATCCTTAAGGATAGATTTTGGAATTGCTGAATATAATCTTTAACTAATCCTGTTTGTTGAAGTTTAGCTAGCTGGCTGAAGAAGTTGTCTGTGACGCTATTGCTATATTGTGCTTGGAGTTCCTCTGTAAAAATTGACCATGAGACGGTGAGCCCCTTTTTACCTCGATGAGTGCAAATCCAATGATACCAAATGAATTGATCTAGTTCTAAATATAAGGAAGCCATCATGACCTTTTTTCCATTGGGGATTTGGTGTACTTCAAAAAAATTCTCCATTTGGTTTATCCATGTTAGAGGATCCTTACCATCAAACTTGCGCATATCCACCTTTGGAAATAAATTCCTAGATCCCATAGGAGTACTAAAGCTTGTGTTAGTAGTAGCTGACCTAGAATTCTCACCTTGGTCGCTTGAGAACTCCTTTCTTGATTCAGCTATGTAGGTGCTTAACATGTTTCACATGTCTGACATATCTCCTCTTAGCTCTAACATATCTCCTCTTAGGTCACACATATCCATCTTAATTGAGGAAATTTCTTCCTTGACCTTATTGATTTCTTCATTATGAGTAATATCCTTGATTGTTTCACTATCCTTATCAGGAGTCTTCCCCGGAGTGACAGCATTCTTTTTACCCCTTGTTGCAGGCCCTGTCATGATGGAAACCACTAATGTTGAAATAAATCACACAAATGAAATTTAAATTCTCTCAAATTTTTACTGTAATCTCCTTTAGTATGTCTTCAAAAACCCAATAAAAATCAAATTTCAATTCAACAAGATGTGCGAGATATGTAGATTCCAAAAAAATAGTGTAGAAACCCTAATTCTGCAATAATTCGCTTAATTCTACTCCAATTCTTCTAAAATATGTACTGTAGCTTCTTGAATATGTTCTTCAAAAACCCTTTAAAATTAGAAAAATTCATGCAAAATATGAAGATAATATGCCCCAAAGAATCAACCTCCAAATTTGGGGAAAAGGCAGCACTCTATGAACCTTGGATCATGCTCTAATACCACTTGTTATGAAATAAAATTGCACAATAAGAAGGATATGATATGAGAGTATGCTGCAAATGATTGATATTAACTAAGGAATAACAAGCCACTTTGAGAGAAAACCTCCAAATATCTCTAATGAGAACACACTTCACATGATGATGAAATAAGACTCACAACCTCCTATATATACCTATTTATGCCAAGGATATCACCTAGGCCGACTTAGACACACCTATATAAGACTTAGGCTGACCTAAACAACTAAATAACAATATACTAATGATAATATGACTTAATAGAGAGTTAAGATAGCCACAAGCTGATTATTCATAACCCGATGTACAATAATATTAAGAGCGTAGCAATAGGATCCACCATTGGTGCCCCCAGTTCCACCTGGTCACAGGGATATCCCTATGTAGGATGAGCAGCGGGACCCACCAGTCCCACTAACAAAAGCCGTGGGTGAGGCTTGGCCTTGAGCATAGCCATAGGTACAGCCAGTAGGGCAGGTAGACGGATGGGATGCCTTGATCTTACAGTTATAAGCATAGGTTCAGGCAGTGAAGGATGAGAGGGACCAAGCACAAGCTAAGAGAGACTAGGTGGTCCAGTAGAAATAGGCTGCAGAGTTACAGGCAACCATAGAGCTAGGCCGAAAGCAGTAGATTGAGAGTATGACAGCCTCCTCATCCCAGGGTACTATTCTGATGAGGTCCTACAAAGAGGCTATTCAAGAGATTGAGTATTATCACCGAGCTTATCATGATTCAGTGCCACGAGTAGATTGGGTCCCAGATTATTCAGAGCGGGCCAGCCAGAGACCACTAGAGGGTCATGGTGACAGAGGCGAGGGCAGCATTCATGGAGATCGGCCATGATCCAGTTGATACACACATTTTTTTGTGCCTTATGGGCTCCTTTTTGATAGCCCGATGGGCGCTTTGTACTTATTGACATACATATATAGTGATCCGATTGATTTTTTTTTTTTTTGTACTATGACAGTAACCTTGATGATATATATGAGCCGATTTGGATGAGATGTGATGTATCCATGTATGCATGGATGGTTCATTTCTATATGCTTTGCAGTCTTGCTTTATGTATGTATTTATTTCTAATGATATATGTGATGCCATGATGTGCAATGATGTTATGTATATGATGATTTATTTTATGTCAATGAAATATGTGATATGGATTTGATTTATGGTATATGCAATGATGTGTGTAATAATGCTTAATTATGAGATGAAATATGTTGCGATGATCATGATATGATGTGAATGGTTTTATCCTAAATGATGTATGTGATGCAATGATATGTTGATGCTTATATGTCTATTTGCTTATGATTATGCGAAAATGATGATGGAATGCTTTTGTATATGCTATGTGATGATTTAAATGGTAATATGAAATGGTTATGAAACTGTAAATGAATGTTTATGCGATGTAATGCAATGGGTGAAAATGCGATAACATTTATGCACCTATCTATGAAAAATGTTTATGATGACTTATTTATATGATGATTAAAATGCAATGTGTATGTTTCCTATATGATATGTTTATGCAGTGTATATGATTTCTATATGATGTTCTTTATGCGAATGTGCTTGATGATTTTGTGGATGCAGGATCCATGATGGTGATGGTGATGATGATCAACTATCATAGTACCTTGTTAGCACAGTTAGAAAGAAGAGAAGAAGTCATTTCAACAAGATGCAAGATGACACAAATGAAAATGATGATGATGATGATGATTATGATTACTTGCTGAGGAATTGGGATTTTCAAAGGGCCAAATTTTCTTATTTTTGATAACACACATGGTACAATGTATCAAAGTATAAAAAACCAGGTTGACGTGGTACCTAGTGTAATGGAATTTGACACAACAATCAGATAGGAGTATTCTTGTTCACACTTGACATACGAAAACCTTGCTAGGATGTACCTAACAAAGAAAGTATTTGCCAAGTTATTTTACAAGAACGTCCAACAAGCACAACAAACAAAAGATAATGATTATTGCCCCCATTCCTATTTCTCTAAATCTGTTGTTTTGGGATATCATCAAGATGTCCTTGGAATGAGCAAAAAATAAGACAAGTTAAAAGATAAAGACCAAGTAAACAAACAAACTGATGCTCTTCAATACCGCTAATGAAAAGAGGATGTGTTTTCTAAGATGATAAGCGAAACTTATTGCCAAAAGATAATGCTCATTGTAGGAAGGATTCATCCTAGGACATGTTAGTGGATGGTGGCATGTCATTTCATTTATAAAGGATGATTGATATGGAACCA
>VDFB02058242.1:205375315-205567495 GCA_007258455.2 Sequoia sempervirens | reverse complement strand
CTTTCACTACGATGTTGGTCTGCCTGTTGTTTCATTCGATTTTGTGCCATGGCTAAATTCTCCTTGAGTCCTGAAAGTACTTGTTGTTGATGAAGAAAGTGGTCTTCTACTGCCTGAACTCTTGGGGACACCTTAATTGATGATGTGATGGAAGGAGGATGATATCCATAAAGTGCCAAAAATGGAGACATTTTTCATGAGCTATGAAAAGAAGTGTTGTACCACCATTCCGCAAGTGGTAGCCAATCTACCCACTAGGACTGTTTCTCTAAAGTGAAACAACGTAGATATCCTTCCAAACACTTATTAACAACCTCTGTTTGCCCATCTGATTGAGGGTGGTATGAAGAACTAAGAGCCAATTAAGTACCCAAACATGAGAATAAATCTTTCCAAAAGTGACTAGTGAAGATAGGATCACGATCACTAACAATAACTTTAGGTGTACCATGTAGTTTTTGGATATTCTCCAAAAAATCTTTAGCCACTGCACTTGCTGTAAAAGGATGTGCTAATGCAATGAAATGTGCATATTTAGTGAGCCTATCAACCACCACCATGATGACATTATGACCTTTAGATTTGGGAAGCCCTGTGATGAAGTCCATGGATATCTCTTCCCAACGCTGGCTAGGAATAGATAAGGGTTGCAAGAGACCTGGTGTCTTAATTGTCTCCCCTTTATGCCTTTGACACACCAAACATTCAGCCAAAAATTTTTGAACATCACCCTTTAGCCCTTCCCAAAAGAAATCTTGCTTGACTCGATGATATGTCTTCAAAAATTCGGAATGACCACCTACTGGGGACTTGTGCAACTCTGTGAGAATATTGATTTTAAGGTTGGAATTCTTGCAAAGATACAAACGCTCTCTATACCAAAGAGTATCTCCCTTCCAACAAAACTTATCTAAACTACTACGATCATTTTTTAATTGCTGGATGAGATTACTTGTCGCAACATCATTTTGCCACTCTGCTTTGGCTTCCTCCACCCAATTTGCTTGTAGTATTGAAAGGGCACACAATAAGGCTTCATCTTTCTCATCCTTCCTTGACAGTGCATTTGCGACAATATTTTATTTTCCTTTCTTATATACAATCTCAAAGTCATATCCTAACATCTTAGTGACCCATTTTTGTTGCTCTTCAGAAGATAGTCGCTGTTCCAAAAAATATTTTAGGCTATCATGATCTATCTTAACCTTGAAATGTCTACCCAATAGATAAGGCCGCCATTGTTTCACTGCATGGAGTATTGCTAGCATTTCCTTCTCATAAATAGGTTTGAGTAGATTCTTACCTTTTAATTGATGACTCTCAAAAGTAATTGGTCGACCTTCTTGCATAAGCACCGCCCTCTATCCCATTTTAAGCATCACATTCCACAAATGAATTCCTTAGTGAAGTCGAGTGGTAAGTACCGAGTTCTACACATAGCCTCCCTCCTTCACCTCTCAAATGTCAGACATGCACTGCTCCAATGAAAAGAATCCTTCTTCAATAGAGTGGTGAGAGGTGTCAGCTATACTACCATACCCTCACAAATCTTCTATAGTACCCTGTCAATCAAAAGAAACCCCTTAGCTTCTTAATGGTTCTTGGAATAGGCCATTACATGATAGCCTTAATTTTGTTAGGGTCCACCTTTACTCCTTCATGTGAAACTATGTGTCCCAAATACTCCACCTTTGTAAGACCAAAAGCACACTTGGATGGCTTAGCATAGATTTTATGATCTTCAAGTATTTGTAATGCTTGGTCCACATGTTGCAAATGTTCTTCCCAAGTCTTGCTATAAATCAATATATCATCAAAGAATACTAACACAAACTTTCTCAAGAACTTCTTAAAGATGGAATTCATCAAACTTTGGAATGTAGATGGTGCATTGGTAAGACCAAATGGCATCACCAAAAATTCATAATGACCCTCATGAGTCTGAAATGCTATCTTACAAATATCCTCCTCCTTAATCCAAATTTGGTGATAACCAAATCTAAGATCTAACTTGGTAAAAAACATAGCTCCATTTAATTCATCTAGCAAATCATTAATGACTGGAATTGGAAACTTATCTTTAATGGTGTACATGTTGAGCACTCTATAATCTGGACACATGCGCCAAGTATCATCCCTCCACGCACTACCACCAATCGGCCAGGAGTAAGCACCCTAATATGCCCAATGATTCCTCTCCTCTAGCATCTCTTTCAACAAATTTTTCTATCTCACTCTTTTGTATGTGTGGATACCCGTAAGGCCTGATGTTTGATGGTTGGCTCCCTAGAACTAATTGTATGTCATGATCATGATCCCTCTTAGGAGGAAGTCCTTTAGGCATATCTCCAAGAACAACTAAGTGACGATCAATTATAGCTTGCAAATCTGGATGAGTAGGAGTAATAGATTGAGAGACTTCTAATGAACATATTGGGCTACAACCATCCACCTTTCTTAAGCAACTTTTGCATTTGATGAGAGCTTTCTACCATTTGTGGAGATTTTTCCTTCAACCCCTTTAGCTCTACTAGCCTTCCTTCTGATTGAAATCTCATGAATAGTTCTTGGAAGTTCATCTCAATTGTTCCTAATGTAGTAAGCCATTGTACTCCCAAAATAATATCTGCTGCACCCATGGATATTGCATACATTGGGGTATCAAGTTGATAATCTCCCATGGATAATTTAATGCTATGACACTTCCCTGAACAACTAACTGTACCACCATCTGCAATCAAAACTTGAAACTCTGGAGCTGGATATATGAAATAATTTTAGACGAGAAGCTAACTTTTGTTGATGAAATTATGAGTACCACCCTCGAGTCGCATCAACACTCAAGTATCTTCAGCTTTTAGGAACCCCACCACCTTGAGAGTTTGTGGGAGTAATCAAAACCCAGAGAGTGCATGACAAGAAATGATTGGTTGAGAATCATGTGATTCCTTATTTGACTCCCTTTCATCTTCTAGTATGGGTTCCTCCTCTTCTTCCTTATTGGGACCTTCAATATAAAACAATTTCTTTTCACTACATTTATGTCCTCGACTGTATTTGCTATCACAATTGAAACACAAGCCTTTTGCTCTTTTCTCCTCAATTTGTTGGGGAGTCAACTTAGTAGGTTGTGTTGCATATCCTTTCTCTCTTGTCACATTAGCCCCTTGCTTCTTAGGAATCAAATATTTCTCCTCTACCCTGCGTGCTAAGATAAAAGACTCATTTATGGAACTAGGGCTAAACATGCGTACCTCATGTTGAATGTGATCCCTGAGACCACCCAAGAATAAGTCATTCAAGTTTTCCTCTCAGAATTGAATCCACCCTTAAGTATAGATTTTGGAATTGCTAAATATAATCCTTAACTAATCTTGTTTGTTGAAGTTTAGCTAGTTGGCTGAAGAAGTTGTCTGTCATGCTATTGCTATATTGTGCTTGGAGTTCCTCCGTAAAAATTGACCATGAGATAGTAAGCCCCTTTTTCCTTCGATGAGTGCAAATCCAATGATACCAAATGAATTGATCTCGCTCTAAATATAAGGAAGCCATCATGACCTTTGTCCATTTGGGATTTGGTGTACTTCAAAAAAATTCTCCATTTGGTTTATCCATGTTAGAGGATCCTTACCATCGAACTTGCGCATATCCACCTTTGGAAATAAATTCCTAGATCCCATAGGAGTACTAAAGCTTGTGTTAGTAGTAGCTGACCTAGAATTCTCACCTTGGTCGCTTGAGAACTCCTTTCTTGATTCAGCTATGTAGGTGCTTAACATGTTTCACATGTCTGACATATCTCCTCTTAGCTCTAACATATCTCCTCTTAGGTCACACATATCCATCTTAATTGAGGAAATTTCTTCCTTGACCTTATTGATTTCTTCATTATGAGTAATATCCTTGATTGTTTCACTATCCTTATCAGGAGTCTTCCCCGGAGTGACAGCATTCTTTTTACCCCTTGTTGCAGGCCCTGTCATGATGGAAACCACTAATGTTGAAATAAATCACACAAATGAAATTTAAATTCTCTCAAATTTTTACTGTAATCTCCTTTAGTATGTCTTCAAAAACCCAATAAAAATCAAATTTCAATTCAACAAGATGTGCGAGATATGTAGATTCCAAAAAAATAGTGTAGAAACCCTAATTCTGCAATAATTCGCTTAATTCTACTCCAATTCTTCTAAAATATGTACTGTAGCTTCTTGAATATGTTCTTCAAAAACCCTTTAAAAATTAGAAAAAAATTCGCCAAAATATGAAAGATATGCTCTTCCCAAAATCGCCTCCAAATTTGAGAAAAACCTTGCCTCTATGGTGCCAAGATCATGCTCTAATACCACTTGTTATGAAATAAATTGCACAATAGAAGAATATGATATGAAATATGCTGCAAATAATTGATAATAACTAAGAATAACAAGCCACTTTGAGGGGAAAACCTCCAAATATCTCTAATGAGAACACACACTTCACACTTGATGAGATGAAATAAGACTCACAACCCTCCTATACCTATTTATGCCAAGGATATCACCTAGGCCGACTTAGACACACCTATATAAGACTTAGGCTGACCTAAACAACTAAATAACAATATACTAATGATAATATGACTTAATAGAGAGTTAAGATAGCCACAAGCTGATTATTCATAACCCGATGTACAATAATATTAAGAGCGTAGCAATAGGATCCACCATTGGTGCCCCCAGTTCCACCTGGTCACAGGGATATCCCTATGTAGGATGAGCAGCGGGACCCACCAGTCCCACTAACAAAAGCCGTGGGTGAGGCTTGGCCTTGAGCATAGCCATAGGTACAGCCAGTAGGGCAGGTAGACGGATGGGATGCCTTGATCTTACAGTTATAAGCATAGGTTCAGGCAGTGAAGGATGAGAGGGACCAAGCACAAGCTAAGAGAGACTAGGTGGTCCAGTAGAAATAGGCTGCAGAGTTACAGGCAACCATAGAGCTAGGCCGAAAGCAGTAGATTGAGAGTATGACAGCCTCCTCATCCCAGGGTACTATTCTGATGAGGTCCTACAAAGAGGCTATTCAAGAGATTGAGTATTATCACCGAGCTTATCATGATTCAGTGCCACGAGTAGATTGGGTCCCAGATTATTCAGAGCGGGCCAGCCAGAGACCACTAGAGGGTCATGGTGACAGAGGCGAGGGCAGCATTCATGGAGATCGGCCATGATCCAGTTGATACACACATTTTTTTGTGCCTTATGGGCTCCTTTTTGATAGCCCGATGGGCGCTTTGTACTTATTGACATACATATATAGTGATCCGATTGATTTTTTTTTTTTTTGTACTATGACAGTAACCTTGATGATATATATGAGCCGATTTGGATGAGATGTGATGTATCCATGTATGCATGGATGGTTCATTTCTATATGCTTTGCAGTCTTGCTTTATGTATGTATTTATTTCTAATGATATATGTGATGCCATGATGTGCAATGATGTTATGTATATGATGATTTATTTTATGTCAATGAAATATGTGATATGGATTTGATTTATGGTATATGCAATGATGTGTGTAATAATGCTTAATTATGAGATGAAATATGTTGCGATGATCATGATATGATGTGAATGGTTTTATCCTAAATGATGTATGTGATGCAATGATATGTTGATGCTTATATGTCTATTTGCTTATGATTATGCGAAAATGATGATGGAATGCTTTTGTATATGCTATGTGATGATTTAAATGGTAATATGAAATGGTTATGAAACTGTAAATGAATGTTTATGCGATGTAATGCAATGGGTGAAAATGCGATAACATTTATGCACCTATCTATGAAAAATGTTTATGATGACTTATTTATATGATGATTAAAATGCAATGTGTATGTTTCCTATATGATATGTTTATGCAGTGTATATGATTTCTATATGATGTTCTTTATGCGAATGTGCTTGATGATTTTGTGGATGCAGGATCCATGATGGTGATGGTGATGATGATCAACTATCATAGTACCTTGTTAGCACAGTTAGAAAGAAGAGAAGAAGTCATTTCAACAAGATGCAAGATGACACAAATGAAAATGATGATGATGATGATGATTATGATTACTTGCTGAGGAATTGGGATTTTCAAAGGGCCAAATTTTCTTATTTTTGATAACACACATGGTACAATGTATCAAAGTATAAAAAACCAGGTTGACGTGGTACCTAGTGTAATGGAATTTGACACAACAATCAGATAGGAGTATTCTTGTTCACACTTGACATACGAAAACCTTGCTAGGATGTACCTAACAAAGAAAGTATTTGCCAAGTTATTTTACAAGAACGTCCAACAAGCACAACAAACAAAAGATAATGATTATTGCCCCCATTCCTATTTCTCTAAATCTGTTGTTTTGGGATATCATCAAGATGTCCTTGGAATGAGCAAAAAATAAGACAAGTTAAAAGATAAAGACCAAGTAAACAAACAAACTGATGCTCTTCAATACCGCTAATGAAAAGAGGATGTGTTTTCTAAGATGATAAGCGAAACTTATTGCCAAAAGATAATGCTCATTGTAGGAAGGATTCATCCTAGGACATGTTAGTGGATGGTGGCATGTCATTTCATTTATAAAGGATGATTGATATGGAACCATTTCAAATGATATGTTACCGATACGAAGAGATAACCAACTTGCTTACACACTTTACCTAGATTTTAAACCTGATGCTTTTGAGTTCTACTTTTAATCTGCTATACTTGCTTCTGACTGTTTTACCAAAGATTGAGGATGATGACCAGTTTATTATGAATGATTGATTATTGCGGGTGCCAACGAGATGAGGCAGATGGATTTTTTTTAAATATTTGGATGTTTTTGATATTTTTGGAATGTTTTGAGGCTGTTTTGGTGTTTTTCGGATTTTTCAAATGTTTTGATTTTTTGATTTTCTAATATTTTTGGGATTTTATGAGATTTTGACCAAAAAACTAACCTAAAGACCTATCCTAGGGGTCTTGGGGGCTCATCAATAGATTAGCCTTTCCTATGTTATACATGTAGAGACTACGTAGTTCGACTGATGACTTGACTGATTTATAGATGATGATGTACATGATAAGATGTTAGTTTATTATGACAAACTCCTATAGGACTGACCTAAATGTCTCAGGGGATGATCAAAGATCAACCTTGCCTACGTTCAAGCTCAGAGATGATGTAGTTCGATAAGACGACTCTATTTTTTGACATTTTGACTATCTTTTTGACTTGTTTTTGGGATTTTTGATATGTTTTGATTTTTTTGGATTTTATGCTTTTCTGATGTTTTTGGACTTTTTAGTTTTGTGATGTTTTTGGATTTTCTGATTTGAGGACTTTTAAGCTCATTCATGAATCCAATCCAATGAGAATGTGCCCCTAGCGTGATGCAATAGACTACTTCGATAAAGGCAGGACAAACTGACCTTGAGGATGGGTCGAGTAGTACTAGGAGGGATCATGATACGGAAACAAGACCAAGCTATGGTGCGGATGCGAGTGGATGAATGATGGATGGAGAACTGAATGCGATGAATGATGGAAACATAATGGATGGATGATGCAAAACAAGCCACAAAGATCCTGGTGGATGGGAAGTGCTTATTTACACAAGGCCCCTGTTTGCTACGTTTTCACCAAGGTACTTGCCCAAAGTGCCACCGAAGTGGTTTTCACTAGAGGACAATTTTTTCTCTTTACTATTTTTTATTCTTTTTCTAATTTTTTTTTGGATTTTTTGATTTTTTGATTTTTTTGTTGTCACCAAGATGCTTGTTTGCCAGGTTTTTGCCAAAGTAATCATTTTTTCAGGATATTTTTTTAGTTTTTTTGTATTTTTTTGGTTCTATACCTTGAAAGATTTAGGCATAAATTTTTTTGAGATAGGAGCTATTCATGGGCTCCTATAGAGGTTCCCCTTCGGGTGTTGATAACTGATATGCCCCTGATTTGTAACTTGTTGTGATAATGAAAGGTCCTAACCAATTAGGTTTGAACTTGCCTTTGCTACTTGGGTTTGGGACATTCTTCTGATTCTCTTTTAATACCAGTTCCCCAACCTGGAACATCCTGCCTAATTTTCTTATTGTAGCTTCTTTTGAGTCTATTCTGATAGACTTGTAAATGATTTAAAGCATCTATTAATCTCTCATCCAGTAGCTCTAGCTCGTTCAATCTTGACATCTAGTAGTCCTCATCAGTGATGAGGTTTTGCAGTGATATTCCGAGGGATGGGAGCTCGATCTCAATGGGGAGTACCGCTTTTGATCCGTAGACCAAGGAAAAGGGAGTGGCGTCCGTGCTGTGCGAATGATGGTTCAATAGGCCCAAAGGGCGGGATTAAGCTGCAGATGCCAGTCACGACCTACATCATTGACTATTTTCTTAAGGATTTTCAAAATGGTTTTTTTGTGGCTTCTGCTTGGCCATTGCCTTGGGGATAGTATAGGGTGGAAAAGTGATGTTGGATTTTGAACTTATCGCATAAGTCATGAACTTCCTGATTTTTGAATGGTGTCCCATTATCTAAGATAATGGCTTGTGGAACACCATATCGGCATATGAGATAGTTTGGGATGAACTTTGAGATCTACTTTCCAGTGATATACGTCATGGGTATGGCCTCCACCCACTTAGTAAAGTATTTGGTTGTGGTTATAATAAATTTGTGGCCGTTGGATGAGGTGGGTGTGATTTTCCCAATGAGATCAAGTCCCCATTGTGAGAAGGGCCATGGCGTGATGATGGGATGGAGCTCTTGAGCGGGAGCATGGATGAGGTCCCCATGTTATTGGCATTGTAGACACTTTCTGGCATGATCATGTGCTTCTCGTTCCATTGTGGGCCAATGATACCCCATCCTCAGCAATTTCTTGGCTATGGTCATTCTGCTCGAGTGTGAGCCACATATGCTGTTATGAACTTTGATTAGAGTAGTTAATGCCTCCTCAGCATTTAGACAACATAGTAAGGTACCTTCTATGCTTCTACGGTATAAGGTATCACCTAGGATCACAAATCTGGATGCCTTTTTGATAAAGGTTCATTTTAGGCTTGATGGTAGGTTAGCGGGTATGGCTCCTATGTGAAGATATGTATAGATGTCATGATACCAAGGATCACCAAGACCAACAATTACACACACATATTCCAATTTTGGTACCTTGAATGTGGGAACGAGAAGCTGCTTAATCAAAAATTCATATTTTGGTATGTTGTGAGGGATGTCTAATAAGGACCCAATTGTTGCCATGGTGGCTACTGCTCTATTATTGGTTCTTGGAATCTGCTCAAATGTTATGTCTATGAAGGACTCCTTAAGGGTCTTCACCAATTTCTTGTATGGAGTTAGTTTGTCATCCTTGGTTTGATATTCATTATTGACTTGATTTATGATCAACTGAGAGTCTCCATACACTTTTAGAGCTATGATGTTCCATTGCACTGCTATCCTGAGACCTATAGTCAAAGCCTCGTATTTCGCTATGTTGTTAGTGCAAGAGAATGCCAATTTGTATGACTTTGGTATGCAGTCTCCTTGTGGAGTGATGAAGAAGACACCAACTCCCAATCCATGTTGTGTATATGAACCATCAAAGTATAGTTTCCAATGATTAGCTACGTTGAGGTTAAAGATGGATTCATCTGGAAGTTCTGAGACAAGAGGATTTTTAGAATAAATAGGTGCTTCTACTAGTTGATCTATGATGACCTATCCCTTGATTTCATTTCTTTCCACATACTCAATGTCATACTTTGATAGTATCATTACCCATTTTTCCATTCTTCCTGTTAACATTGCCTTTGATAAGAGATACTTGAGGGGATCAATTTTTGCTGATGTAGTAGATATCCCTCTCCATTCTATTTTCATTGTACTGGGCCAAGAGAGCTCCAAGGGCTACTATTGTTGCTGACACGTATAATATTAATGGCTTCTTTGGGATAGGTGGCATTAAGACCGGCGGTGTCAGTAGATAATCCTTAATCTTGTTGAATGCCTTTTCACATTTTTTATCCCATTTGTATGCTACCCCCTTGTGGAGTAGGTGGGAATATGGATTCTGCTTTTCTACCAGTTGTGCTATGAATCATCAGATGGATTGAAGTCAACCTTGGAGACCTCTCAGTTGTCTTAGTGTTTTTGGTGCTTCCATCTCAAGGATCACTTTCACTTTTTCTGGATCCACCTCGATACTCCTCATGGAGACTATGTATCTTAGGAGTTTACCTAATTGTACACCGAAGACACACTTCTTAGGGTTTAGTCTAACTGTGTATTCTTCTAGTCTGTCAAAGATACCACTTAGGTTTGCTATATGATTTTGTCTTTTTCTGGACTTAGCTAGGATGCCATCAACATAATCCTCAACTATTCTATGTATCATATCATGGAAGATCAATACCATTGCCCTTTGATAGGTTGCTCCTGCATTTTTTAGGCCGAATGGCATCATGTTCTAGCATTATGTCCCCCATGGACAAGTGAATGTTGTCTTGTGTTGATCTTATTTTGCTATCATGATCTGGTTATATCCTAAGAATCCATCCATTAGTGATAGCATCTCATGCCCTGCTGTCATGTCTACTATAATGTCGATGTTGGTAAGTGGGAAATCATCTTTTGGACATGCCTTGTTCAAATCTCTGAAGTCTGTACATATTCGAATGGCTCCGTTGGGTTTTGAAATAGGTACTAGATTTGAGACCCATTCTGGATAATCAATTGGTCAAATAAATCTTGCATCTAACAACTTTTTGAGTTCCATTTTGACCAATAGAGCGATTTGAGGATGCATTTTGCAAAGCTTTTGTTTGACAGGTTTTTCTTTTGGATATACAGCTAGGTGATGAACCACAGTCTCTGGATCAAGTCCTAGCATATCAGCATAACTCCATGCAAAGTTTATTTGTCTTTTCCTTAGGAATGTTGCTAGGAGTTCTTGCTCTTCTGATAATAATGATTCCACATAGAATGTGATATGCAGGGTCTCCTCTATTCCTAGGTTGACGGGATTGCATTTTTTGGCCAAGACTGCTAACTTCTCCTGATGGATAGCTCTTAGGGGAAGATTGAATCCTTCATCCTCGGGTGCCGTAGAGAGGTTTTCACCATTGGATACATCCTTTATTTTTACTTTTGTCTTGTCAAAGAGTGCCACAATGTGGTTTTCACTCAAGGATTGGGATTTGATTCTTAGTTTCTCACTTTTGTGACTGAAGGATTCAATCATTTCCTTGTAATAGGCCTGTGTGTCTAATTCCATTATAAACCCTACCTTATGATCTCCATCTGGAATGTTATCCCTCAATCCCATGAATTCTGAGAGCACTTCATCATTTTTGAATGTGTCGAGAACTAGTGATCCTCGTTGGTCATAATCGATCAATTGGGGATACACTAAGTGGATTTCATGGTCTTAATGGTTTGGCTCAAAAGACAAGGTATTGATCATGCAAAGGGTGGTATCCTCAAATAACCTAGGTAGGTTGGTCAAGGCATCTTTTTCATCGCTACTAACATAGGGCTCAATTATGAAGTTATGTGTGTTGCTACTTGTGACCATTGGTGAGTGTATTTGTACTAGTACTGGCTGAGGAGAATCATTAACTACTCTAATCGGAGGACCTCGACCACGTATGGTTATCCTCAGAGGGGTACATCCAAGGCCAAGATTTGTTATGGGTTGTGTCTCTAGTATGATGGGTATTATAAGGCCATTATCATTATGTCCCAATCTTTGATTTCTTTCATAACCCATTGCTAGCATCATTTGTAGGCCCTTGATTGTCTCGTCCATTGGTAATTTAGGTGTTGGTCTTTCATCTCGATACAACATGTGAGATGGATCTGCTTCAATAACCTCCCATCCAAGGTCTCCCTAGCTTGTGAATTTAGGATAATTTTAAGGATACATTCATGATGTGGAAGCTTGATTTCCCTACGGGCATCCCTGTGATCTAGGAGATTGTGGTAACTCTCCTATCACAAAAGCTTTATTAGGGAGCTTGTAGCTTCCACAACCGTCTTCCTCGATGATGAGCTTGATGTCAGAGATGGTGGGGATGGTGGGAATGGTGGGTGTCTCTGTCGCAGAAGTGGACGTGAGAGTGGCGGGGTCGATGTATGATGTGGAAGGGCCCTCATCATTCTTTGGTACCTGGGGGATTTTGTAATATTTGGCCTCGATATTTTTACAATATGAGAATGGTTCAGGATCTCCATGAACGGTAACCTCTTGTTCATTATGTGTGAATTTCAGACATTGGTGGAAGGTTGATGCTACAACTTTCATCGCATGGATCCATGGGAATCCTAGGAGGATGTTATATGGAAAATCGAGGTCCAAGACCTAACAGGTAGTTTCCATGAGCGTTAGCCCTACTTGAATAGGGAGTTTAATTGTGCCCTGAGACACTCTTTCTTGGTCATCATAAGCTCTTATCATGATGCCCTTTCCTTTATTGATGGAATCTTTTGATATATTTAACTACTTGATGAGGCTGAGAGAATAGATGTTCAAACTTGCACCTCCATCTACCAGGACTCTTTTGATTTTTCTCTTATTTACAATGGATTCCAAGTGAAGTGCGCAATTATGAGATGGTTGGGTGCGAAAATCTTGGTCAGAAAATGTTAGGAGATTAAGTGTTATGATATTTCCAACCATAGCTTGGAATTTTTTTGTATCAAGGTCTACGCGGACGGTGGATGAGGCTAATGCTTCCTCAAGAATTTTCCTATGGGCCAATTATATTTTCAACAACTCCATGATGGAGATTTGTGTTGGTGTTCTCTTGAGTTGATCCACAACATTGTAACCATGCAGAATAGATCTAGATGAAGGGACTCTATTTGGTTGGGTTGATCCTGTGATGGTGACTTTGTCGCCTCTTATGGTGACTCCACAATATTTGGCATGGGTGCCCTTGATAGTGATGACCATGAAGTCTTCATTTAGGGAGGAAATGACTGTTTTGTACACATGATTTACACTACCCTTCCCTTTATCATTTTTATTCCCTTTGTTGCCATGATTCGGCATCAGATTTGTGTATATCTTAAGGTCCTAATTTCTTGTAGGTTGTTCCACGTTTATGATTCTCTTATCAATGAGATCTTGGATGATGTTTTTGAGTCTCATGCAATTTTTTGTGGTGTAACCTTTAATTTTTTGGAATTCACACAGTTGATTCTTGTTATACCAAGGTGGTTTAACATTGGGTTCTTGGTAATTTTGGAATGTAGGTGCTTTGATGAGTTTTTTCGTCGATTAGTCTTTTCATGATGTCCTCAAGTGGTTCTCCTAACTTGGTGTATTTTCGTTTGGGGTATGTTTTGCATTGAGGTGGTCTCCTTTTGTCATTGAGATTATTGATGGTTGGATTGTTGTTTGTGTGATGGGTGTTTTGATTTTTTGTTTTGGTTTGTTGTGTGGGTGTGTTTTGACGAGGGCCACTAATGACCACCTTGGCATCGATGACACCATCATTAGTGATGTTTTTATTTATTTCCCATGTACGAGGTTTATCATTGTAATTAGATGGTGGGTGGTTGTTTCAATGCTCGTGATATGATGTTGATTCAGCTGGTTGAGTCACAAGGGCTCTTTCGATGCTAAGTGCTTTGGGGATCAACTGATCATATGTGGTGATGCCCTGAACTTTAAGATGAAATGCCAAGTGGCCTTCAAGGTTAGCTATGATAGTACAAACTTGTTGTTCCTCCGACATGGTCCACTTGCTCCTATTGGCCTTGGATCACCATTGTTGAAGGAATGAAGCAAAATTTTCATTCTTTCCTTGTTTTAGAGCATATAGTTCTTCGAGACTAACATCCATTGCAATATTACATGCATAGTTCCTGATGAATGCGTCCCTAATTTCTTGGAATGTTCTAATTCCTGAAGGTAAGCGAGAGAACCATTCTATGGTGGGACCTACCAAGCTTCTAGGAAATAGCTGAATCAGATATGTATCGTCATATACGACTTCCATGCAATGAACCTAGAATTCCCTGATGTGATCTTCAGGGTTTCCCATCCCTTGATATTTTTCAAATTTGGGGATTTCGGATCCTTTAGGGAATGGTTTCATTTCTAAGCTACTATCAAATGGAGAGGGAGACAAGTTGCTTGGTTTTTTGGTTGTTCGCCCTGATTGAAGGTCAAGCACTTGTTCCGAGAGCAACCTGATTTGTGTTGTGATGTCATTTTGTGGATCAGGGGGTGGGATGAAGGTGTTTTGGAGTGTTCCAATCATGTTTTGGGTGGGTGGGTTGGTTGGTGTGTTGTTTGACGTGTTGTTCAATGGTATGTTTATGTTCTGTCAAGCTAGGTAGGCTTCGACTTTCTTTTGTATGAACAACACTTGTTGTTGTTCTTGTTGTTGTTGCACTAGGATTTGTGCTTTTTGTTGCACTTGTTGCTATTCCAACAACGCTTGTTGTTGGGATGCTAATTTTGTTGTTTATTGTTGCTCTTGATATTGCTTTAATGATTTTTGATATGCTTGCAATTGCGCTGCTTGTGCAAGAAGTTTTTCTTGTGCTTGTTGTGCTTGATATTGAGATTGTGCGTGAGCTTGTGCTTGTGTGACTTGTGCTTGTGCTGCTTGTTGTTGCAATAGTGCTTGTGCTTGTGCAACCTTGTGTGCTTGTAATTCTTGGGTGGCTTGCTGTTGTTGTTGTTGTAATAAAGCTTGGGCTTGTCACGCTTGTTGTGCTTGTTGCGCCTATAAGGCAGCTTGTGCAGCTTGGGTAGCTTGTGTAGCTTGAGCAGCTTGTTGAGCAACTAGTATATGGCTTTTTTTTTTGTACTTGTTGATATCCTCTTTGAAAAGAAGCTTGCAATATTGCATTGTATTGTTTTGATGTGGTGAACATTGGTGGTGGTGGGGGTGGTGGTGGATTTGGAATGGCGTTCGTAGTGGTGGTGAATGATGATGTCGTGTTGATTATTTGATTGGTGGATAGTGTTGTTGATGCGGTGGTTTGAGTGATGAGTGGCATTGTTGATGTAATCATGTTTTGCAATGTTATAGGGGTGTTTGCTATTGCTTGTGTGTTTATTGCTTTTTGTTGTGATATCAATGACAAATTTTGAGTGTTTGGTGCAATGTTTTGATTGATGGTTGGGATATAGGTTTGATTGATACTTGGTAAAGGGGGAAGCCCTAAACCAAGGAGTGGTGTGGATGACAATGGCAATGGTGGAAGTGGTGGAAAGGTAATGGATGCAAGCCTTTGTTAAAATGTTGTGGTGTCGAATATGCCCCCTAGTCCAAACATATCTCCCTCCTCTTGTGAATTTGTGAGAAGAGAAGTTTGAGGTCTGGCATAAAAAAGTGATGACGATGGATCATGATGGAAAGTGAGAGGAACATTCTTATGTAGTGGATTTTACGGCATGGTTTGTTCCAAGGTGGTGATTGCATCCAAGTTTTGATTGTTGACAAGGGGGTGAGTTTGAATTGCATTGAGAAATGCACTTCCCTTATTAACGTTGGGTTGGGTAGGAGCAAGAGATGTTGTGATTTGCAGAATGTTTTGGATAGTGTTTTGGGATGGGGGTGTGGGTGAAATGGGTATGGTAGATGAGATTGGAGTAAATTATGTCTCCACTATGGTGCTTATATCAAAATCCAAAGGCAACTTGGCCCCTTGTTTTGCTAGTTCAAGCATGTACAATGAAGGGTTGAGTTTCATCATGATATTGACAATCTTATGGTTTTCCAGATTTTGAAGCATTTATGTTATTTCGTCATGAGACATTCCAAAGGGGAGGTCTTCTCCTTGAGCCTCTTCTTGTGGATTTTGTGAGAGAGTCAAAGGATTGCTTGATTCAGCGGTATTTTCAACATTTTTTTGGCTAAGATTGCTTGAAGCAGGTGTTTCCTTGTTGGCTTCCATGCTTTTCTTGTATTGAGATCTAGTTTGAACAATAAAATAAGGACCAATCTTTTAAGAAGAGGAGGTGAATCTCTTGATTCTTTGGATTGATTCCTACTCTAAGTCCCAAAGTAGAAATTTCTAGGATATCTTTGAGGATCAAAAGGTGATGTGATGATGATGTAAAAGATGAATGATGTGGATGTTATGATCTTTTGGTAAGTCTTTTGAGGAAGATACTAGGATTTTGGGACTTTTTGATGATTTTTTTTTTTGATTTTGAGATTTTGAGATTTGTTCCTTGATTTTTATTTTGATTTTGATTTTGGATTTTGAACAAATAGTCCCTAAGATGTTTGATGATGATATAAGGGATAAATTTGATCAAAGGATGATAATTTGAATATTTGTGGGAAGAAGAATGCATCTACCCACTCCTATCCAAAAAATATATTTGTCTCACTAAGTACATGAAGAAGGATTCATCTACATACACTAAGCTAGACAAAATGATTTTGATAATTTTGACTAAGTATATGCAAAAGGATGCATCTACACATACCTAGCCAAAAGTGATTTTGATGATAATGTTTTCAAGGATTCCAATCTCAAATGTTTTGATGATTTTGATGATTTTGATCTTTTCCCAAAAAAGCCTAATATCACAAATGGTTTCAAGATTTTTCAAAAGGTGATTGGTGAGGTGATGCTTGTTTTCGAATGTTTTGAAGGATGGATGAAAAAGATTTTGATGTTTGATTTTGATCCTAAGATGAGCCTAAAAAAGTACACTTTGTTTTCCTAGACCCAGGTATTGAAGAGCATGTAAATGCTTCCTAAAGATCTTTGTAACCAAGAAATGATTTAATTTGAACACACATTTTTGGATTTTCAATCAATTTGGGATAATGAGTTTTGAACACACATACGAAAGTCCCTTTTTCTTAGCTTTGCTTAATATCTTCATTTTACCAAAAACACTTTCTTGGATTAGGTTTTCAAACTAAGGTGTCCAATGTCTCAATTTCTTCAAACCCCACAAGATGTGGAAATTTAATGAAATTAAGGCAAAGATTTCCTATTGTTTACTTTAAGGAGACAAATTGAGATATAATCCAATGCTTAGAAACCTCTAAGGATGTAAATCCCAAGGGAAAGAAATAGCATGTAGATTGAGTCAATTGTATTTGTCCTCAAAAGGGTTTGAAATTTGGATGATGTTAAGTGTTTGTCTTTGAGATGTTTTCGATCAAGCAATGCATTTTGTAACCCAAGAATAAGTACAATCCTATGGATGTGTAAGACAATATTTGTTGGATTCCCACTTGGACAAGTCCAACTACGCTTATCTCTAGTGAATGGTTAGATGCTTGACCCCACTGGCTCCCCTCCACGACACTCACTTATACAGGGCAGCCAAGCATCAACACCCATGAAACTCCCATGGCATGCTTTCCATTTCTACTAGAAGACTGTAAAAGTGTGGGTCAGCTTCAGAACGACTGTTCTTGCACCAATAAATAGATTAAGGATTTTGGAAAATTCTAGCACATGGGTTTTAGTAAGGACTTTCCATTCGTAGGAGTTGACCCAGCATGGCAAGAGTCCCCTTTCGGATCCGTCTTGTCAGAGTAAATCACGTGATATTGGCATGTCTTCCAATATCCACATTTATATCCCGGCTGGGAATACTCTTGGGTTCAGAATGTTATCAGTTGAGCCGTTCCCTTGGGTGAGTACTTTTTCCCCAAGGTGGGCCCTCTAAGTTAATCAAAAGCAAGCAAAGAAAAAATTTGTAACTCGATCAATCTTTGGTGGCCCAAAGAAAGAGAATATACGCGAAGATGCCCCTACTCACACTTGCACAAGATTTTGTTCATTTTTAAGCCCAAATTTGAAGTGTGGAGGTGATTGCTTTGTCTTAACCCAAAGTCATGGAAAAGGTCTTTTGATTATCAAGATCACTATAAAGTGTGAGAGAAGTGCATACATCCTTTTCCAATGGCTTTAGTCTAAGTAAGCCCTCACAAAAAACACAACTACACTTGTTCTTTTTAAATCCTCAAAGCAATATGTGAATTCATTTTAAAGCACCAAATGAAGTGTGAGAAATTGCCTTGTTCAATTTGTTAGTCCAAAAAACAAAATCTAGTAAGTTGTTGGTCCTAAGATTCTTTTTAATCCTTTTGCAAAAAATAAACAAAAAGAACTTTTTTTAAACCCAAATGAAAGCTAGTGTTCTAAGAAAAGAAGAAGATGACAAATTCCTAA
Organism: Sequoia sempervirens; assembly: GCA_007258455.2. Classification (NCBI taxonomy): domain Eukaryota; kingdom Viridiplantae; phylum Streptophyta; class Pinopsida; order Cupressales; family Cupressaceae; genus Sequoia; species Sequoia sempervirens. The sequence continues at coordinate 205,549,299 of VDFB02058242.1, read as the reverse complement.
GGAAGTGTTAAACAAACACTTAAGTGTTTAAAAACACTTTAATTAGGCAAGGTATCATCACCATACTCCTCCTTCCTTTTCTTTCATTTCCCAACCTACAAAGAAGAAAAACAGTTAAATTCTGGAAAAACACATAAATTAAAAAGCAGAAAATAGAGAAGAAAGCAATCATAAATTAAAACACATGTTAAAAATTAGATTCTCCCTTTATTCTATTTTCCAGCATCATAATTCGTGAAGGCGTCATTGTTTTTCCTCTCAACAGTGCAATTATAGCGCCACTTTACCAATCAGCGACGCTCTGTGTCGGGACAAAGAGCATGATTGCGTCCCATTTTTTGATCAGTGTTGAAGTTTGTGAAAGCATCGCTATTTAAATTTTTTTGAAATTTCTACAAATTGGTGAGTCTAGCAGCGGAGTTAAGAATTTGAAATTTCTGGTGGGATGAGTCCAGCAGTGCTAAAAGAGTGATGCTAGCAAGCCCGCGTTGCTAAAACAGGGATGCTGACGAGCCCGCAGTGCTAAAACAACGACGTTGGTGAGACCGCGTTAGAATTTCCTATGTGTCAAAAAAATGTGGAAATTTCAAGGAAAAGTTGGGAATAATGATGTCAAGCCCTCCTAGCGCCAAATGTGTGAACCCTTTTCCTAGTACCTGCAAAACAACATGAATAAACAAGTTAGACAAGGAATTACAAGCCTAATGAAGGACTCCCCATGAAATCCATTTACAAATTAAACTAGGAATACAAATAATGAAGAACACAATAAAATGGATGAACCAAAGATTAAATCCTAATTTAAATAGAAAACTCTTAATCCCATGGGGGAATTGGTGCCAATTTGATGTGAAAATTGGCCCTTTCCCAATCCCTAAGATGCAAGTTGATGATTGTTGAATAATGTTGATCCACTTTGATGATGAATATGAGAGCTCCAAGCCTAAAATCTGTAATACCCTAGCTAAGAACTCAAATGATGGATAGAAATGGCTAAGTATTTTAGCATGGTAACTTTGCTTGGATTGTGGATGATAAAATGAGGAGAGGAGCTCTTCATTTATAGGATTTCAAGATGGATGAAAGTCCAAATTTGAGCAATGTGGGACTAACATTCATCCAATGATATGGTGCCACTTGTCAAACTATGAATGGATGATGGATGTGCAAGATTTGGGGTTTGTGCCAATAAATGCCAATATTTGAAATTCAAATTTATTGAAATGACATGTAAGAGGGAAGGGAAAAATGCAATAAACTCCACTTGGCTCAAAGAAAAGGACATGTAAGATGGAGTTATTGCCTTGTTGGATGTACATGTTGACTTGGAATTTTTGAATTCAAATTGAGAGAATATTCCAAAAGATGCCATATGAGGGAAAATAGGGATTTAATAAATGAATTAAATCTATTTTCATGAGCAAGTTGCATTATCTAGAGGATGTGGCATGTGATTAGATTAAATTAATCAAGGGTTTAATTAATTTAACAAGAGATTATATGATGTGACTTATTTGACTTAGATTTATGGATTAATTTAAATCAGATAAGAGAGGAATATGGAAGAAGATTAATTAAATAAGGATTTGATTTATTTAATTAAAGGGGATGATGTTAAATTAAATCAAATAAGGTTTTAATTTATTTAATTTAATATATGAACTTTAGAGATTTAATCAAATAAATTGATTATTTAATTAAATAGGGATAATTAGATCAGGTGGATTGATTTAATTAACAGGAGAAAGTGACTTAATTAGATAAAGTGATTTATTTAATTAAGAGATGAATATTGATGAATTTAATCAGATAGGGGAATTTTATTAAATGGTTAGATCCAAGGATGATTAAGGAAGAAACGATGTTAATAAGTCATGATCAAATGCATGATGTCAATCAGTATATTTTGTGTGTCTACATTTGTGAAGAATTTATTCACCCTCTTTGTTACGAGTAAAATAATTGTCAACAGGAACTGGTAGTAGAAGAACCTAGTAATCTTTGATATTTTAGGCTTTGTTCTTTTGAATTGGAGGGCTATTCTTTGAAACATTAGTTTTGAGTGTAGTGAAGAGCTTGTAAGAAAGAGTTGAGTGCAAGCTGGATTTTTCAGTATGGAAGTTGAAAAAACTTGGAAAAATATTAATTAGAAATTGTATCCTTTGAGTTTATTCACTTTTGGTAGAGTCACCGAGTGTAGGATTCATGATACAACTAATCACGGTGAACTTGAGTGTGATTTTTTTTTAACTAGGGTAAGTTTGGCCATAAGTAAAGTGATTTTGTTAAAAAAAGAAGTTCTAATTGCTAAAAGAAAGGAATTTTTAACGAGAAAAAAATTTAACCCTAGTGGAATTGGAAATATTAAAAAATTAACTGATACATCAAAATAGTTGGAAAAATGTGATTATTATAAAGAAAACCCTAACATTTTGCATGGAAATAGGCGAGAATATCGAGATTCAGAGATATTTCATCACAAATGAGGAAACGACATATATGAATCATCATTCCCTTTATACATGGAAAATGTAGATAACGAGGAGTGGGAAATGCATGTATTTTGTTACAAGTTGAAAATTCACAAGCAATAAAGAGAAATTTTCCTGTATTTATACAAGATACAAAGTATCAAACTTTTACTTTTTCTCTCTCTAATGGCAATATAAATAATGATATATCTTGGTCTAACAAAATGCAAAGTGAAGACAGGGCTGAAGACATGAAGATTTTTAGAGGAAGAGAAGATAGAAAAGAAATGGACACAACCATTCATGGAAATGGACAAGGGCTAGAAGAAGGTAGAGTATGGTCACATCAGACAAAATGTGTACAATCAATTTCTAATGAGTTCATTTTCATACATATGAGCCATGTCATTGGTAAGTACACTTTTGAATTTATGATTATTAAATGCAGACAATTTAAGATAATTCATTGTTACAATAAAACATTGGAAATTTTGCTAAATGAATTTAAATATAAATCTGTTGTAATTCATACCAAAATCATAGAAGAAATAGTTGCAAAAATTGAAATAAATTTCTTTATTAGAGTTAATCTTTCATTATGTTAGAGTTAGGGTAGTTAGGGTTAGTTTTCTTTTTGTAGGGTTTTTCTTTGTTTTGCTTTTCCCTTTCATTTGGCCTTTGCATTAGCAAATTCTACTTAAATCTATCTTACACGTGAGGGTTAATTCAAACATTTATAAAGTTGAATTGTGAAAAGTGAAATTATAAAACCATGCATAATAGAAAACACTTTTAAACGCACCAAAAAAGAGATATATGTGTGTGTAATGCGTATATACATGAGATATCAAAAATCCTTGTTTCAAAAAAGTAAAAAAAGGAGTGAGAAAAGTTGCAAATGGTAGTAACCATTCAGTCAATGTGGGTTGCCTCTTCTATCAGGGCTAAATACCCTGTATGGGTGAGTTCTTGGTGAACTTAAAAGTCTTGGATATGGTGATCAATAAGAAAAGGTCAAAGTGGAACCACTTCCCCATGTTCTAGGAACTGAGGAATATCATCCATGGAGGGAATCCCAATGGTTAGATGTGCAATAGATAAAATAGTATCCACATTTTCTAGGAATTTAGGCTTCACTATCAAGCTGGTAGCAACACATACATCATCAACAGGTAGCCCAACATCCAAAAGTGACACTACAAAGTGAGAAGCCACATCAAAATAGAAGTGAAAGTAGTGGTTGGATACAAAAAAAACATTTTTGAGCCTCATCGGTGTGATGCTCCTTAATAACACATTTTGTTGCTGAGAACAACCTAAGAAAATTAGAGTATCCATGGCCAAGAAGAAAATGCAAATATAAAGATCAAAATTGTAGAAATAAAATGAGAAAAGTTGGAAAAGAAAGTGTGAAGAATTCGAGAAGAAAAGAGGAATTTATAGAGAGTTGTAAGAAAGTTGCAGTACACAATTCCCTTGAGTAAACTAGTTATTTAATTAAGCCTCTCTCTCTTTTGTTAATTAAATCAATCACATATGATCTAATTATCCCTATTTAATTAAATAATTGATTTGATTAAATCTCTAAAAGTCTATTCATTAAATTAAATAAATTAAAACATTATTTGATTTAATCTAACACCATCTCTTTTAATTAAATAAATCAAAATCCTTATTTAATTAACCTCTTATCATATTCTTCTCTTATTTGATTTAAATAAATCCATAAATTTGAGTCAAATGGGTCACATCATCTAATCTCTCTCATTAAATTAATTAACCCTTGATCAATTTAATCTCATCTCATATCCCATCCTCTAGATTTTTCAAGTTGCACATGAAAATAGATTTAATTCATTTATTAAATCTCTATTTTCCTCACAAGGCATCTTTTGGAATATTCTCCAAATTTGAATTCAAAATTTCCAAGTCAACATGTACATGCAACAAGGAAATAGCTCCATCTTACATGTCCTTTGCCTTGAGCCAAGTGGAATTTATTGCAATTTCCCTTCCCTCTTGCAAGTCATTTCAACAAATTTGAATTTCAAATTTATGCATTTATTGACACATTTCTCAAATCTTGCACATCCTCCATCCATTCATAGATTGACAAGTGGCATCATGTCACTGGATGAATGTTAGTCCCACATTTGCTCAAATTTGGACATTCATCCATCTTGGCATTCTATAAATAAAGAGCTCATATCCTCATTTTATCATCCACAATCTGAGTAAACTTACTATGCTCAAATCACTAGCAAATTCTATCCATCACCATTGAGTTTTTAGCTAGGTTATGCAGATTTTTGGCTTGGAGCTTTCATCAATCTTCATCAAAGTGGATCACTCTTCATCATCAATCAACAAAGCTTGCATAGGAGTTGGGAAAGGGCCAATTTCCACATCAAATTGGCACCAAATCCCCCATAAGATCAAGAGTTTGGATGCTATTAATAGGATTTAATTTGTTTTTCATCTTCTTTCATTGTGTTATTGTTTTATTCCTATTTTGAGCATTGTTAAATGGATTTTATGGGGAATCTTGGTCTCAACTTGCATTTCAATCTTCTAATATGTTTGTTTGTGGTGTTTTGCAGGTATTAAGATCTTGGTTCACACATTTGGCACTAGGAGGGCTTGAATTGCAAATCTAACACGTTTTTTTTAAAATTTCATTGTTTTTTGATAGTTCTATTCATTAATCCTCGTTTTAGCACTTCTGTGCACTGTTTTAGCGCTTATGCAGGTTCTTTTAGCGCTTATGTGCACTATTTTAGCGCTTATGCACATTCTTTTAGCACTTTTGTAGACTATTTCAGTGCATTTTCCACATATTTTAGCATTCTTGAAGGTTTTTTTAGTGCTCTTGTAGGTTCTTTTAGCACTCTTGCAGGTTATTTTAATGCTCTTGAAGGTTATTTTAGTGCTCTTGAAGGTTGTTTTAGCGCTTTTGCAGGTTCTTTTAGCACTCTAGCAGGTTTTTTTAGCACTCTTTTAGGTTATTTTTGCACTCTTGCAAGTTCTTTTAGCGCTCTTGAAGGTTCTTTTAGCATTCATGCACTTGTTTTTAGCGCATATGATCACTGTTTTAACGCTTTTATAATCAGTTTTAAAATGACCATATCTTGGTCATACGAAGGTCTTTTTTGATACTTTTTTTTTTGAAATAGGGTATAATTTTGTAAGCTATCCAATGGTTTAGGTTTTTCTTAACTATTAATGAGTTAAAATTTTAAAAATTGCATCTAAATTCAAAATACATCATAACTTGGTCTAAGTTTTAGGGTTTTTATGGTTAATGGTTCATTTAACCCCTATATCCTTTTGTTTCTTGATCTCATCGAACGTTTTGAGCACTTTTTTAGGTTATGAAATCAAAAAGGGGAGGAGGAAACAAAATCAAAGCTTCTTATAACATCATTTCTCTATTTTATCAAGTGTCTTTAGACACTCTTGGAAGCAATTATAATTCCAAGTTTAAGGATTTTATCGCTTCAAGCTTTTAGGACTCAATAGATTTCAATTTGGGCTCTAAAAGAACAAGAAAAAAAGGGCTTAAAATGAACATTAGAACTACAACTTACTAGATTTTGTTTCATGGATTAACAAATTGAACAAAATGTCTTTCACTTGTGATTTGGTGCTCTAAAACAAACTCACATTTTGATTTGAGGATTTAAAAAGAACAAGTGTAACTTTGTTTTTTGTGAGGGCTTACTTAAATTAAAGCCATTGAAAAAGGACATATGCGCTTTTCTTGTGCTTTATAGTGATCTTGAGAATCAAAAGGTTTTTTTCATGATTTTAGGTTGAGATAAAGCAATCACCTCCACACTTTGATTTGGGTTTAAAATTGAACAAAATATTGTGTGAGTGTGAATAGATTTATTGCATGTGTTCTCCCTTTGTTTCTAAACAAGGTTTGATCGAACTGTGAATAGGTTTATTCACTTCTATTTATCTTAGGGGGCCTGCCTTGGGGAAAAAGTACTCACCCAAGGGAATGACTCAATCGGTAACACTCTAAAGCCAATAGTATTTCCAACATGTATATAAAAGTGGGTATTGGAGTAAACACCAATATCACGCGATTGATTCCAACAAGATGGATCCAAAAGGAACTCTTGCCGTATGGGTCAATCTCCACGAACAAAAAGTCCAAACTAAACCCTTGTTTGTAGTGGCTTATTAGCCCATTCACCAAATTTATCAAAGTGGTGCATTGGAACTTAGATTCCAAGAAGTTACTTTCCATGTCTGATCTCAGTTAAATTATAGAGGTTAAGACTTCATTCTTAACATAACTTTATACTCTTTCCTTGGTTGCATGTAAAATCATCTCTTCTTCTACGAAGGGCATGAGGCAAGCCCACTAAGAAAAATGTAACAATTGATTGAGCTAGGGTATGATATTGCTTATGAATCAAACACTTTGCTTGTTCGAAAACATTGGGAAACAAATACTTAACATCTTCATCAAAATTTCAAACCCTTTAGGAGACAAATACAATTGAATCAATTCAAGTGTTATTGCTTTCCCTTGGGATTTATCCTTAGAGGTTTCTAAGCACTTGGATTACATCTCAATTTGTTTACTAAAGTTAAAAAATAGGTAACCTTTTGCCTTGACTTCATCAAATTTCACATAGCATACTTTGTGGGATTCGAGGAAATTAGGACATTGGACATCTAGTTTCAAAAACCTAATCAAAGAAGTGTTTGTGGTAAAAACAATTCACTAATCAAGATGAAATCAATTGAACCCCACACATGTGATTGTTTATCTATTTCCTTATGGCCTTCTGAGAAAACATTGATCTTTTGGTTTGAAGGGAAAAGCATGTTCTTCAAAACCTTGGCCTTGTAAACAAAGTCCTTCTTAGGTTTATTTAGGATCAAATCAAACACTTCATCCATCCCAAACATCCATCAAAAATCCATCCCACCAAACAACTTTAGAGATTTTAGACTTAGGTAAGTCATCAAAATCAAAATCACCTCATTTAGTTAGATGTATGGGAATGAATTCTTTCTCATACATTTAATTGAATTAGCAATCCTTTGAAAAAATTAATCCTAAGATCACATCCAACATCTTAGGGTTTACAAGTTCAAATCAAACCCTAAGTCTAACAGTAATCCAAAGTTCCTAAACATTCAACATCCATATCATTCACCCCTTTCATCATTCATCTCACCATTGGTCCTAAACACCTTAGAGGTCACTTTTACAACAAGGTCAAAACACAAGAGGAACATGGAATATAAACTTGATCCATACATCATGAGTAATCCAAGTCAACCAAACTATCAAAGCCTTGCAATGCCAATTGATTTTCAAAACTCACACTTATACAATCCATACATGGGACCATTACCTTCTACAAATGTCAATGGCACAAAAAGTGTGAGTATGCCCAAATCAAAGATTGGAACACATTTCCCAATGGTAGATCTAAATCCAAACCTACAAGTCTGTCAACCGAATGATGAATGAATGATCCTTCAAAAAAACAATGTCATCCCACCAAATACCTACATGCCAAATGAGAATGTGCCAAATACAACTTTTCCAAACATGAACATTTCAAATCCACACTTGGAAAACTTTTGGATAGATATGCTTGCAAATAATATGAATATTGTTCAAACTTCAAACAAGATGTTAACAACTCCAAGTCAAGGTAACACCATACAAAATCAAAGCAATATGATTCCCAACCACAACATTGTTCAGTTTCAACCTATAATGCCGAATATGAACATCATCCCAAATCAGAACATTGTCCAAAATCAATTTTTTGATGATCCCATTCGAACACCACAAGTGTACATCCCAAATCTTCTTGAACAAAATCCAAATCAAGGGATTCAAAATCAAAATCAAATTTTCCTAGAGAAACTTGCTTCACATGCCAAACTAATTGAATTATTGAGCCAAGAGATATCTTCACTCCAAAATCAATACACTCTTCCATTGGTTAAATCATGTCATCAAAACATTGAGTTGTGTCCACAACCACATCAAGAACAAAATCTCCAATATCAAGAAGTTAGATATCAAGATCATCATCGACAAAAAATCCAATTATCCCATCTTGAAGATCAATCACCACATTTAAAAGATTAGTCACCACATCTTCAAAACCAATCACCACAAGGTCAAGTACAAATCTCACAAAGTAACAAATGAAAATACACACCACTTGGGAGACCAATCAAATCAATCCTACAACAATTGGTACAAGAAAATATCATCAAGCTCCCCATCTATGGGAACTATCAAGAACCCCTAGTTAAACCACTAGGATATAATGAGGAGCACCATTGCAATTATCAAAAAACAAAGGGACACACAACATCAAGTTGTATTCAACTCAAAAATATCATCCAAGACTTCATTGATCAAAATATAATCACTATTGGGGATAACAATGAAAATTCAACCACTAGTGATAGCATCCACAATCTCCCCACCACAATTGTTGGAAACAATGATCAAAATCTATCTATTGATAAAGATGTTTTTCCCTCATCCAAAGATCAAATCAACATACATCAAGAGTCATTTTCCAATCATGATCAAAATCCACCAACAATACCCAACAATAATACAATTCAAGAAATGTCAACATCATTTGACCTTATGGTAGAAGAAATTGGAAATCTCCCCACCATAATTGCTGAAATCAACGATCAAGATCTATCAATTAAGGAGCACATTGAAGATATTTTTACCCCACTCAATGATCAACTCACCATACATCAAGAGCCACTTTTTAGCGATTTATTTCAAGGAGTGTTAGGATTATTCAATCCTATCTACATAATGCATGATCCATCGACCAATTATCTTATTGAAAATGTATCTACATCATCTTATGAGTTAGAGGACATATCTCAAGAATTTATTCCAAAGCAAGATCAAAATCTTCTATTAAGGTTTAGCAATGGTCCTTTCCAAGACATGTTGACCCCCTTTGACCTCATGGTTACAAATACTGAAAGAACCCTGAACTCGACACTTGAGGATATTGAACCACTTACCATGTCTAATGACAACATCCAAGAACCCTTTGTAAGCAATCCATCCTTTGAAACTAACCCATGTCAAGAACTTGATCCAAAGAATGTTGAAAGCAATTATGAAATCATTCAAGATCAAGAATTTATATCTTCAAGATACTACAATGAGGTAATGGACACTCTCCTATCTATGCAAGATGTCACAAATGATGATCACATCCATATAGCACATTCTCCTCCATCTACCCATGAGATGCTTTCTATGGATGGACACGTAGATGATCTTCATTCAGAACATGATTCCTTTACTCTTGATATTATTACACAAAAAAAGTGGGTTATTGATTCGTACAATCAAACAGGGTTGTCAACATCAAGATCAAATATATCCAAAATCTAGACTAAAGACATCATGTATGAAGATATCCAACATTATCCAATCAAGGAAGCAAGCTAGAAAAAACAAGATATTACAGAGTTAGCAGAGCATCCAATCGAAATAACATCATCTGCAGTGGTCATTTATCAGAGAATGCACTCTAAACAAGAGCTCTCGAAACAAGTTAAATCAAAGCATGAAGGTACTACTTCCACAATACTAGGGGAAACTTTTTCTCAAGCAAACATCAACATAGGGAGCACAAAGAATCCTTATGGTGAAACCGATTCCAATACTACAACCAGCCACATCATGAATATTCATCCACCTATCAACCCATCCACGAATTGGGACCAACGTCAAAAGAAAGAATTGAATCAAAGCATAATAAATGTTATCAAAGCAAAAGAAGCTAAAGAGCATATCGGACAAAAAAAATACATATGGATACCAAAGAATACAAAGAAAGATCATCCCTATAAAACTCCATCAATCAAAGAAACTATGGGGCAAAATGAAAAAGGGAAAAGTATCCATCAAAGATGTCCACAAAAGAAAAAGTAGGCTTTTCAAGCGACGTACAAAGTGTATCAAGTAGTTGGTCCTAATTCCACACACACTTTCATATCCACTCATCATTGCTCATCTTCCCAAGTTTAGAGAGTCAAAGGTTCCAAATTGTCAACCAATCCATCTATTATCCCTAAACACACTCCATCCATGCCTCCACACATGATATCCAGTTCTCACATTAACCATGTATTAGCAATGACCCTTCATCATAAGGATTCTGAAGGCAATCTATCACGATGTATGCACAAAGACAAAGTTAACTCCGATATCGATGAAGCAGATCAAGAATCTCAAAATTTGTATTCAAGTGCACATATCTTAGCAAAGCAACTTCTTCAAGTAGGATATCGATGGCACATTATGACAAGGGCATCTACATTGACAACACCTTGTGATTTAGAATAAGCTTATAATCTTTTAGAAAAATTAAAAATAAAATAAAATATGAAAATCCAATAAAAAATCAGAAAAAGGATTGAAAATAGTAAAGAAAAAAATCATCCTCTTGTGAAAACCACTTTGGTGGCGCTTTGGGTAGGTACCATGATGAAAACCTAGCAAATGAGCATCATGTGTAGAATTGGGCATCTATGTGTGCCACTTCAGATGAAAGAATCTCATCCTATCCATAATAAATCCAACATTTCATCAATCTCATCCATAATAAAGCCATCCATCCATAAACCATTTATCCAATCCATCTTTATCCATCTACATCCATCATCTAAGTTATCTTGATCTTGATGAAATTTTGGTGCACATTTTATGCTTTCTTATGGTAAACATCTTGACATGGGTCATTTTCATTGGTCCTATCCTATGCAACATTATCTGAGCCATGAGGTGTTATCCAAATGAGCATTCTTTATCCAAATACCTTATATTATCACAAGATAATCCTTGGCATCCTATCTGAGCATCCATCCATGACATTCCATACATTGCTAAACAATGGGGGCAGATATGTACATCTTACTTCGAGAATAAATCTTGGTGCATATCCTCCAACTTATGTGGTGATCCGAACATTGGAAAATGTGAAATCAAATTGGTCAAAGCATCTGTAATCCAAAATCCAAATCACTAGACCATGGAATATTTTGACAAGAAGATGTTCCCTATTAGGATTCATCTTTCATCAAACATCAATCGAAACAATCACTATCAGTCGCATCTAACATGTGCTTCAAACATCACACCAAATAATTTGAACAACTTTTGTTCCAAATCAAGCTTCATCAAATCCTGATCGATTAAAATCCAATCAATCCATCATCTTGGGATATCCATCCTAATCCTTTTGTTGCTTAACACTATCCTTGCATTGTTGTGCATCCTCAACAATGTTATCATCATCAATCCCATCAAAATCTCAATACTTTTGTTGCTTAACACTATCCTTGCATTTTTGTGTATCCTCAACAATGTTATCATCATCAATTCATCGATCCGATCAATCAACCTTAGCTTGGTTTTCAACAAAATCCAAAACGGACACATCCATATCCAAATTGTCAAAATCATGTGAAAATCCAAAAACATTCAAAAAAACATCAAAATACAAAAACATTCATAAAATCTCAGAAAACCCCAAAACATTCAAAAAATAAAAAGAATCAAAACATTCCAAAAATGTCAAAAACATATTGTTATTTGAAAAAAAATCCATCCATCCCCATCTTGTTTTCACCCACAATAATCAATCATCCATAATAAAATGATCGTCACCTTCATCCTTTGGCAACACAAACAAAAACAATCACAACAATTAGCAAAAGCAAGATTCAATCATAAAATTAAAAGCAAACAACAAACCGTTAAATGTAAAATCAAACTCTTGATCATTTTCAGACATGTCAGTCAACCTTATATCAACAGCCTATGAATCAACTTATCAATCCATCATCATCCTATACAATGCATGTCCTAGGATATATCGTTCCAACAATGGGCATCATTTTGGATATCACCTTGGATTCTTATCCTATCAAAACACATCCCTTTGACTGAAGGTATGAAGAACATTGGCTTGTTTGTGTACTTCATCTTTTCTTTTGGTTTATCTTATTGTGCTCATTCCAAGGGCCTCTCAATGATGTCCCTAATGAAGGGATTTACAAAGAAAGGAATGGGGTATCGATCATTATCCGTTTGTTTGTTGTGCTTGTTGGATGTTCTTGTAATATAACTTGGTGAATACTTGCTTTGTTAGGTACATCCTAGCAAGGTTTTCATATGTCAAGTGTGAACAAGAATACTCCTATCTATTTGTTGAGTCAAAGTCCATCACACTAGGTACAACTCCATTCTGGTTCTTTATACCCTGATGCATCGTGCCTACATGTGTTATCAAACATAAGGTAATTGTCCCTTTTAAAATCCCAACTCCTCGGCAAGTAATCATCATCACTTGCATATTTATCATCTTGTGTCTTGTTGAAAGGACTTCTTCTCTTCTTTCTTATCACACTAACAAGGTACTCTGACAGTTGATCATCACCACCATCATCACCATCATCATCGATCCTGCATCCACAAATCATTAGCATATTGCATCAACATAACATATACAAAACACATGCATTACATTTCCATCATTATATAAACATATTATTATGATAATTCTTTATAGATAAGCACGTCCATTTTATTACATTGCATCCATTTTTACATTGCATTTCATCCATCACATTGCATAACATTGTATTTATCACATAAATCCTCACATAACATTCATTTGCATGTCATAACCATTTCACATTACCACATATTGCATAATCATTCATAATAGGCACAAAAGCATTATCAGATAATCCATTGCACACATTACGGTCATATTACATTACGCATCATCATACCACTTTCCATTAACATATCATTGCATCATATAAAAATCATCAGCCCATATATATCATCAATAATGTAACTGTCATGGTACAAATCAAGATCAAGTGGGTGTAATATATCAAAAATAGGCATGAGGCTACCCATGGCTGATGACTTCCTACATCATCAAATTTTTCTACATCAAATATTCGAGTTGGAATGATCTTGAACCTCTTTTTCGAGAGATCGGCCCTCAAATCAAACCTCTTCACCTAATCTCTCAAGGGGGCAGTATACTAACATAATTCCTTTCATTGGGGCAATAGTGGGGCATCCAAAAAATTAGAGAATTTTTGAACTTTGATCTCAACAAGATTATTCTTTGAACCAATGCAACAAGTGCATTGCTTCAAAGAGGGGAAAAATGTAGACACATAAAATGTGCATACACTCAATCTTGATCTACTAACATCGTTTCATCCTGAATTATCCCTCGATCTAACCATTTAATCAAATCTTTGTATCTGATTAAATTCATCAATATTCCTCCTCTAATTAAATAAACCAGTTATTTAATTAAGCCTCTCTCTGTTTTGTTAATTAAATCAATCACATCTGATCTAATTATCCCTATTTAATTAAATAATTGATTTGATTAAATATCTAAAAGTCTATTCATTAAATTAAATAAATTAAAACATTATTTGATTTAATCTAACACAATCTCTTTTAATTAAATAAATCAAAATCCTTATTTAATTAACCTCTTATCATATTCCTCTCTTATTTGATTTAAATAAATCCATAAATTTGAGTCAAATGGGTCACATCATCTAATCTCTCTCATTAAATTAATTAACCCTTGATCAATTTAATCTCATCTCATGTCCCATCCTCTAGATTTTTCAAGTTGCACATGAAAATAGATTTAATTCATTTATTAAATCTCTATTTTCCTCACAAGGCATCTTTTGGAATATTCTCCAAATTTGAATTCAAAATTTCCAAGTCAACATGTACATGCAACAAGGAAATAGCTCCATCTTACATGTCCTTTGCCTTGAGCCAAGTGGAATTTATTGCAATTTCCCTTCCCTCTTGCAAGTCATTTCAACAAATTTGAATTTCAAATTCATGCATTTATTGACACATTTCTCAAATCTTGCACATCCTCCATCCATTCATAGATTGACAAGTGGCATCATGTCATTGGATGAATGTTAGTCAGACATTTGCTCAAATTTGGACATTCATCCATCTTGGCATTCTATAAATAAAGAGCTCATATCCTCATTTTATCATCCACAATTTGAGTAAACTTACTATGCTCAAATCACTAGCAAATTCTATCCATCACCATTGAGTTTTTAGCTAGGTTATGCAGATTTTTGGCTTGGAGCTTTCATCAAAGTGGATCGCTCTTCATTATCAATCAACAAATCTTGCATAAGAGTTGGGAAAGGGCCAATTTCCACATCAAATTGGCACCAACTCCCCCATAAGATCAAGAATTTGCGTGTTCTTAATAGGATTTAGTTTTTTTTTCATCTTCTTTCATTGTGTTCTTGTTTTATTCCTATTTTGAGCATTGTTAAATGGATTTTATGGGGAATCTTGGTCTCAACTTGCATTTCAATCTTCTAATATGTTTGTTTGTGGTGTTTTGCAGGTATTAAGATCTTGGTTTGCACAAAATCAAATTAATTCTTTGCACATATGTGGTGATGAATTACATCAAATCTGAGTAGTACAAAGATTGCAGATCAAGCAAGCTAAAGATTTCTAAATTAATAGTGGTCATTTAATTTTTTAAGGTTGTATTCATTATGGAGGTGCTTATGTGTGCAAAATATACAAGAAAATGAAGTCGGCAAGGCAATACACGTCATCACCTGAGTAAATTGAGAGAATAATATGTGCAGAATAAGGTGTACAAATTTAATGCAGAATAATTTGATCGTGTTTCAAGGCAATCATGACATTTCAGATCCATTAATGAAGTGCAACACCATCAAATTAAATTGCTAGTAGAAATTTTAGTAGTTGCTATAAAATTTAATCGAAAGGGTGGTAACTAATGTTTCTAAATTTAGATTTAAATTTGGTGATTAAATTATCTATTGCTAAATTTTAATTTATGCATATTTTCTAACATATAGTGAGTTGCAATTAGCTAGGATTTAGCATAAATTAGTAAAATTTAGCTAGAAACACACACTTACAAGGAATTATTAAATGAGTTTTTGGGAAGTAGTGAATTGATGAAGGGATTTGCATTGAATGAAAAATCAAAAAGTAACTTTCACTAGCACTATAATTCCCAACCTAATAGTGTTGCTTCATTGCTTACAAGTTGATAAATGAGATATCATTGAAATATCAAAAGAGAAAAATGAGCTATCATTTCTATATCTAAAAAAAGAAGATCAACTCTTTAGGCTATCCAAATAACTCTACCAGGGCTATGGATGCTTGACTAGGAGCAAGGATCTATCCCTAGTTGGATTTGGAGGATTACTATATTATGTAGTTCAATGTAATGAACTAATTCTTTTCACTAAGTTCCAAAAACTGGAATTAATTAGAGCACACATGAATGTTTCTGGTGGAGTTTTACTATTTCATGCCAAAATCTAGGTAAAGGTAAAGGCTATTGTTTTAAAATATGTATAAATTTTAATTTACAATAGGTGATTTAATTTCAAATTTGGTTTTATTGGTTGTAAGTTGTTGTGTGGTTTCAAAACACACCCCAAGACTGTAAGACTTGGGGACCCAAGTGAAAATAACTCTTATGGCAGCAGCTAGAAAATTGAAAGATCATTAGAAGTAAAGAGCAGGAAGAAATATTTAATATAAGGTACTTCCTAATGTAAGTGTTTTGGGAACTAGATACCAGGTATCGAAAATAGTTGAAAAGGAAAAAGGTAATGCGAGTTCAAATGGAAGGCTTTGGTCCAATAATGTAGAGTCTATTAAAATGGAGTTCCAATACAACTGAAGTCCAAGGAAGTTCGTGGGTAAAGCTGAATACTGGGTACCGGATTGTAATGTGAAGTGAAAATGTTAATTTTTTTAATATTATCTAATGGTTCTGATAATCCAGTATATATGTGAGGATTTTTTATATGCTTGGAAGTGTGTTAATTATGAGTTTTTGTACTAATATTTGGATAATGGTTTTATTTACATGAGATGTTGTGAATGTTTTCTTTCTTTTAAATGGATTTAATGTGTGGAATTTGTGATTGTAGGAGATGCAGATTGCAATGCAAAATCTAGGTATGGACAATCAAGAAAATTTGAATCACTGATTGGATTACATGCAATCCAGTTTGCTTATTCTAAGAGATCATAATGGTGAGGGATTTGAGTCCACTAGAGTACTGGAGATCTCGGTATTCCACCTACAGTGGAAAAAAATGTCAATGTTTGGGAGAGCCCATTCCCAAGAGTGGTTGAACTAGAGCCAAGCAATGTGTGGGGGTGAAAATTTTGTTTATTCATTTTGAATGTATGGAAAGTCCCTACACACTTCTGATTTGAAGTATCATCCTAGTGAAGATTAAAGATCAACACTTGAAGAGCTTCAATGTGTAATTGGAGTTGACTTTTGTTGACTTTGATTGCAATTCTCCTATTGGTCACCACTTTCCATGTTCCTTGATGTGATTGGTCACTTGGATTTCCTCTCATGTAATATTCTTATCGTATCTGAGCCTTGTGTTCTATAAAAGGCCAAAGGATCCCCTTTTTTATTTTAAGTTCAAAATTTTTGGATGTCGAAGGAGCATAATATTTTCTTAAGTTTTGTTCCTTTTCCCTATTTTTTGAACCATTCCAGCATAAAACTTTGTATGCACGTAGAAATTGATTTATATCAAAGCTTATTAGATAGCTACCTATCTTAGTATCTTTTGTAGTTGGTTTTCTTAATTCAACCAAACAAGACTATATGCTACACCTTTTAAGGGTGCATACAGAACCTACTCGGTTTCCAGGAATGAAACCCCTCTCTTTAAAAGCTTGCACCATTTTATATGTAGTTGTGAAGCAATTTGGTGAAGTATAAAGTTGTTTGTTCTATTTTAATTGATTCTTTGGGGCATGGATGGAGAATAATTGGGAGAAACTTTTAATAATTAGTATTTTTTTATGCTTTATTTTAGAGTAGATGTTTAAATTCTTGAAAATGTTCCAAAATTTGAATGAATGGATGGAATTTTATTGAAAATATTTTATTTTTTGTAAAATTTGCTAAATGCTTAATGCTAAATCTACTTAAGTGATAGCAAAGAATATGTGATGTTCATGAAATATTGTTGCAAATATTTTGATTTCATGATGCTTGTCTTTGTGATTCAATTGAAAATCCAATGTCTAAAATATTCAATTCAAAATAGTAGTCCCTTTGAGATTAACATAAAAATATCACATAAGTACTAGAAAGTGACCCTAGTGCAATCATGACCTGGTTATCAAAGACTTGGGATTGAACTAAAGCCAATATATTTTTCCCTGTTAATGCAGAATTCCCCTTTAGGTTGTCTTTTTTCCATATCTTTCAAGAAGAATAGGCTCTTTGCAATCTTGTCTATGAAGAATTTATTCACCCTGTTTGTTGCGAGTAAAATTATCATCAAAAATTTCATGGGTGGGGGTAGGTTGGGTTGCTATAGTTTCTTGGAATATAGTTGTCATTGATGTCAAAAGTGAAAATCATGCAAGGGTGATTGTTAGCATGCTAATAGAGAATGAATGTGAGAGTAGTGGATCTAGTTTTGAAAGTGTGTGGTAGGTTGATGATGTTGAAGTGCATATCTTGCAAATATTATAAAGATGAATTTGTTACAAATGCTCAAAATGAAGTTTTAGAGAGGTTTCCATACAACAAAAGAGGAAACATGATGCAAATTCAATATGGGTATTTCAAGAGCATTCTAGTGATGTGCTCTACAGGTCTAGAAAGTGAAGGATATGCCCATAAATGAATTATATTTTCCTTCAATTTTCTTAAGGTTTATCTCTTAAACCATATGGTTGTTGCAATCATGGTGATCATATAGGTTTTGTATTTTGTAGGTGACTTGTGTTTGGCGATTACAGGAAGCTTAAGTAATAACTTAGGTCACTAGATTCCAAGATTTTCTAACTTAAGTCATGGGGTTCTAGAGTTTCATAACCTCCCAACTTAGTGGCTTTGAGGTTCTCTTTGTTGTTAGCAAGTTGCGGGTTTTCAAAATTTCATAAACTTTGATAAAAGGTTTTGAAGTTTGGGTTTTTAGCAACTTTGTGATGGAGCAATAAGGAGGAAGGAAGTGCTTTGAATGAGAACCATCCACAATGACGTGGATGATAGTAATGACAATGCAGACATGTGGCATGATGGGATTGAGTAAATAGTAATCCACATCCTTGTTGTGGATTACAAAGATGATGGAAATGTGACAACAACATGTGGACCCCACATTGGAATGATGTATTGGGGGTTATTGTTTTCATTAGAGTGACATACTATCATCAATGGGAGTTTCAAGGTTGTCTCTTCGATGTGGCGATGATAATCCTTCATTAGGAAAACAATGTGATATTGCTAGGACTATGAAGCTAGTCTCTATGATATGGCGATGAGAGAATGTAATGTTGATCGCTAGAATTGACAAGAAGGAGAAAAAGGTGGATGGATGATGACTGTTGATGAAGATGGTGGGACCAGTTAGTCGAAGATGATCTATGCCATGAATTGTTGGTAGCGGTGAATGGTAGAGATTGAATGAGGAATATCTAATGATGCTAGTAGTGTATTTAGTGGGACCTGACAAAGGAAGAAGCAAAGGTGATGATGGTGAATGATGACATGTGATGGTATGCGATTGAATAGTGCATCAAGTCACATAGGTGATGGTTGTTGCATGGTACTGAAAAGGATGACATGTGGATGGTGGGAACCACCCACTTGATGGGATACAATAGTGTATGTGTCAGCATGTCTAGATGGTGAAGAGAGTTTTCTCGACAAACCAACTCACATCATTATTGTGAGTTGTGTGGAAATGATGTCAATGAAAAATGACAATAGCCTACAAGCCCTCCAAAGTTTGTGTGGGCCTCTTGCTAGAGCTTGTGGGATAGTGGGCTTTGGATGTGTGTCTTGTGGACTTTGCATATGGTAAGCAGTGTATGGAGGAGATTTACAGTGAAAATTGTTTGGCGATTGATCCAACAGTGATCATCAATTAGTGGAGATCGACAATGGAGATTTGAAGACCATTTATCAAATGGTTGGGTCTTAAAGGTGGTGAGATGAATGGAGATTAATTTAGGTTCATGGTGTGAAGGTAGGAGATCAAAAGTTGGAATTTAAAGATTAAAATTTGCAATGGTTACGATAGTGTGAATGTGGGTTTGGACTACAAATTGATATAGAGGAAGAAATTAATTGGTCCAACTACACCAATGACCAATGTAAATGAAGATTTTCTCTTCAAGGTGGTGGAAAAGATCACAGATGTGATTGATATCAAATCATATTGAATGGAAAATAGAATGCATTTGATGTGTATCTAATTCTAAGGTTTGACATAGAATGAATGAAGGAAAATTATTTGTAACAGAATTAAATTCTAGGAAACTCGATGCAAGGTATGGTGATATCTGTTAAACTCTATCAGATACATTAATTATGAGTTGGAAAATTGTGTGTGTGGCTTGAGGTAAAGGAAGCTTGCTGGTGAAGTTAGTATGTAAAGAAAACCCTAATAGTAAGCTAGAGATGATCTAAACGGTGGAGAGAATCTCAAGGTAGAGATTGCAGGTCAGTGGAGAAAGAAGACAATCTGATATTGTCAAAAGGTTGGATCTACATAAATTCAAGGTGCTTGAGAGAAAGTGCTACATTTTTAGAGAGTGAATGCTGATATATGTGTAACCTAGACACAACATAGATTATTATATAGGTTTGCATTCAAGTGAGTGTAGATGTATGAGACACTACAAAAAGGGAAATAAGAGAAGTGCTACTAATAGTGAATGCATTTGTGAAGTCCTATACTATAATAAATAACATCCTCTAGGTGTTTGCATTCATTGTGAAGAGATTGTGCAGTGCATCAAGATAAAACTATGATTGCTCTATGTGTAGAGAAGAGTGCAGTGCAGAAAATAATGGAGAGGTGGAGAAGTATATGGTGCTAATAGTGCATCTTCGAGAATAGAGTGTGATTTGTAGAAAGTGCAACAATTTACTGAATGTAATGATGCATGAATAGGTTTTGTAGAACCAAGTCTTATGCATACCTTTTCTTATTGGTTATGTGCAGGATCATGATGGGCCAAAAAGTGGCGATATGATGGGTATTTGTATGGTATGTGGCTGACAACTTCTTTTTTACCCAAAATTGATGAAATGAAAAGGTTTTCAAAGGAGATTCTTAGCTTTCTACCATTATAAATTATTCTTTACTTTGAATTTAATAAATAATTATTATTCATTTTCTATTTGAATTACGACTAAAGTCTTGATTGATAGGCTGATTGAAAAACATCTATAACTTTCAAATGGTATCAAATTTTTGGAATCCAAAATATGAATCACATTCTATTATTTGTATACTATAGGATTAAAAAAAGAAAAAATAAATTTCATGAAGTTTTGACCAAGTTAAGGTGGTCAGACATATGAGTTTTTATATTTTTTAGAATTTGTAATAAAAAAAACATAATTAGTTATTTACTTGGAAAAAAATTACAAAAAAATGCATCACATCCAAACATGAGTCCCTCTACTTATATTTAAAATATTATAAAAATATTATCATTTTATTGTGGTTAGGGTGGTCGACAGACACCTACTTATTTTTTCCCTAAAATTTAAGTACTGCTGCATTGAAATTTCAAATTTTCACCAAATAGATTTTTTATAAAAAAAATAAACCTAGTAGTTTAGAAACTACATTCAATTTTCTAAATGTTCTATTCTTACATATTTTTTAAATAATATAGATAACTTATTCAAATTTTTACGTCAAGCTGCCTAACTCTGAGTTTTCTAATTTTTTTGCCACTTAAGGGTCTATTTTCTCCATGATGATCTTGCACATACCCTATTATCACAGAGGTGGTTACCTCATTATCCTAATTTGTAACTCATATTAGGGGTCCATGTTAGTCTCCTCGAAGTTGTTGCTTCTAAATTAGGGTGTTGTTGCATCCTTGGAGTTATAGCTCCTAAAATAGGGTGTTGTACCATCCTTGAAGTTGTAGCTTCTAAAGTAGGGGGTTGTTGCTTCCTTGGAGATGTTGCTCCTAAATTAGGGTGTTGGAGCATCCTTAGGTTGGTGCCCTAAACATTGTAATAGAGATTTGGATTGTGAGGTTAGATTTGAGCAGTGAACTCAAGCAACATTTCTCATAGTGGTTTTTCCCATCTTGGTTTTTCCATGTATATTTTCTTTTGTGGGCATTTATGTTGATTATTTATTTTATGTTTGCATCTTTAGTTTTCAATCTACACATTAAGAGTTGGAGAAATAAATCTGCACAAAGTATTTGAGCTAAGGAAGTAATATGTATAAAGGTTTTTAAGGGCTAAAGTTTTTAGTATCTACTGATTCACCCCCTCTCAATAGATCATTGTGTTCTAACAATTGGTATCAGAGCCCTAGGTTCTCAAGGAGAAGATTAATCAGCCTGAGTAGATCTTGGTGAGTGAACACAACAATGGATAGAAAAGATGGCTCATTTTCACTAGAAGTACCTCACTTTAATGGATCAGATTATACTCTTTGGAGTTTTTTTATGAAAATATATTTGGGATACATAGGGTTTGATGTGTAGATGTCAGTGGTCTATGGATATACAAATCCTACTACACCTCCAACTACTATGGCTGAAAAGATGGCATATGAGAAAAATGCTAAAGCAATGGATACAACTCTTCATGGGTTATCAAGTTCCATGTTTATCAAAGTCATGCACTACCAAAATGCACACGAATTATGGAACAACCTAAAGAGAATGTATGAAGGAAGTGATGTTGAGGTACAACCATTGATTGAGAGATATCATAGTGAATATGGAAGTCTTGAGACAAGTAAAGATGGGAAATATGCAAATTGGTTCTAAAGTGAAGCTACAACAAGAAGTGATGAAGAAGAAACATCTAAATCTGGATCTAAAATTTTTGATTTCATAAGAAGAATGAGGTATGGTTTTAGAAAATATAGGACTAAAATTTCTTTTCTTGCTTCTCAATGTTCTCATGATGAAAAGGATAATTCTAAGGATGAGAATTTAGCTAAAAGTTAATAGTAAAAAGGATAACCCTAAGAAAGAAGAGGGTAGTAGGAGAATGAGATGAAGAATTTGCATGCAAGTGAAGAAAATGGGTCATCTAATGTTAGCGACCAGGTATGTGTAGGATCATCATAGGCCCTTAAGTGGTGAAAAATTCAAAAAAATCAGAGTTAGGCAACTTGATGTAAAAATTTGAATAAGTCATCGATATTATTTCAAAAATATGTAAGAATAGAATATGTAGAAAATTGAATATAGTTTCTAAACTACTAGGTTTAAAAAAAAAAAGAAAAATCTATTTGGTGAAAATTTAAAATTTCAATGCAGAGTACATAAATTTTAGGAAAAAAATAATTAATTATGAATTTTTTATTAAAACTTTTAAAAATATTAAAACTCATATGTCTAACCACCTTAACTTGGTCAAAACTTTATGAAATTCAATTTTATTTTTTTAATCCTATAGTATGTGAAGCATAGAATGTGACACATGTTTCAAATTCAAAAAATGTAATATAATTTGAAAGCTATAGATGTTTTTCAATCAACCTATCAATTAGGACTTTAGTCATAATTAAAAATAGAAAATGAATAATAATTATTTATTAATTTCAAAGTAAAGCATAATTTTTATTAGTGGAAATTTGAGAATCTCCTTTAAAAACCCTTTTCATTTCATCAATTTTGGGTAAAAAAAATTCGTTAGCCACATACCCTACTCATACCCATCATATCGCCACTTTTTGGCCCATCATGACCCTGCACATACCCGACCTAGATCATATGATGAAAATGAAAGTTTCTATGGATTTGACCCATTTGGAATGACCTATGATGAAGAGGTAGAGAGGTCTAACAATGATGAAGAAGGTAAAAAATATGGTAAAGAAGAAGAAGTTGACCTTGAAGGTAAACTCATTAGTGCTCTTGATGAGATTAAAATTTTGAAGAAAGAGAATGAAGAAAAAAGGTTGCAAGCACAAAAAGAGATAGAAAGACTAATTAAAAGCCTTGAAGATTCTAACCAAATGATAGTTTGAAAACATAAGTTGAGGAAGCTAAGAGGATAGAAGATGTAGTTAAATTTGAACTTCATTCTAAATTAAATGGGTTCATGAAGCTAGAAGTAGAGATATTTGCTCTGAGAAGAGATTTTGAAAAATCCAAGGAGTAGATTGATAAAGGCTTGAAGTTAAAGGTGGATCTAAAATATTATATGAATTGGTAAAATCACAAAAGCCATCAAAACCAAAAGAAAAGGGGTATGTGTAGGATCATTATGGAAAAAATAGGCCCTTAAGTGGCAAAAAATTCAGAAAAATCAGAGTTAGGCAACTTAACGTAAAAAATTGAATAAGTTATCTATATTATTTTAAAAATATGTAAGATACAATCTGTAGAAAATTGAATGTAGTTTCTAAACTACTAGGTTTGTTTTAAAAAAATAAAAATCTATTTGGTGAAAATTTCAAATTTCAATGTAGTGGTAGTTAAATTTCAAGGAAAAAATAAGAAGTAGGTGTCTGTCTGATCACCCTAACCACAATAAAATGATAATATTCTTTATAATATTTTTATATATAAGTAGAGGAATCATGCCCCGATGTGATGCATATTTTTTTGTAATTTTTTTGCAAGTAACTAATTAATTATGAATTTTTTATTCCAAATTTTTAAAAATATAAAAACTCATATGTCTGACCACGTTAACTTGGTCAAATCTTAATGAAATTCAATTTTTATTTTTTAAATCCTATAGTATGTGAAGCATAGAATGTGAGGCATGTTTTGGATTCAAAAAATGTGATATCGTTTGAAAGCTATAGATGTTTTTCAATTATCCTATTAATCAGGACTTTAGTCGTAATTTGAATAGAAAATGAAAAAATAATTATTTATTAAATTCAATGTAAAGAATAATTTATATTGATGGAAATATGAGAATATCATTTAAAAACCCTTTTCGTTTCATCAATTTTGGGTAAAAAAATAGTTGTTAGCCACATACCCATCATATTGCCACTTTTTGGCCCATCATGATTCTGCACATACCCAAATGTTGGCCTTGGTTTTGAGAAGGGAAAGAGTCCCTCTACCAATGCTTATACAAAATTTTATGATAGATTTAAAGAAAAAGGAAATTGTTGTACAAAGAATGAGAAATCCTACATGAGTTTTCCAAAAGAAAATGCCTTTGAAAATAGAAAACCAGATAAGGATGTTGCTGCTAAGATGAAGAAGCCAAATGAGGAAAAGGAGCCCCATACTATAGAATAGAAGAAGAATAACCATTTAGTTTCTAATTATCAGAAGAAGAACCTCATAGCAGATAAGGAAGTGGAGAAACCGGCCCCTATAAACCTGAAGAAAAAACAACATACTAAGGGAGTTGATGAAAAAAAATTTACTAGAATGAGATATGCCAAAATGCCATAGCAAAGAAGACCACCTCATCTTGCTCAAAGGAATTCTATGACTAGGTACTCCTCATGTTTTTATGGTCATTGTTTTACCTATAATCAAGTTGGTCATAAAGCATGTGAGTGTACAAAAACACCTAGTAGGAGCACAAAACATATGCATATAAATTCATTTTCTCCTATTGTATACATGGTGTGATGTGTTTTAACTACCATGATTTTGGTCACTTTGTGAAACATTGTAGAATGAATCATGTAAGACCTAAATCACATAGTGAGAAAAGGAATATGTCCCCTAAGGTGAAAAATGACTCACATATTCCTGAGAGGAAGGTTGGTCAGTTAGAGAAAAAGGAAAATAAGGTTTGGAAAGAGAAAGACTAGTAGGAAGTGCTCCATGAGGCTACTTCTACTTTAAATCACTAATTAATAGTGATGGGGCATGAATCTAGGGGAGTTAAATTGGTACCTCATTCATCCCTAGAAATGGATAAAGAGATCAAGTTAGGTAAAACATGTTTTACAAATTTCTAACAATTTGATAGTTGTAGATGTATGGTCACATTCTTGCTCTTTGAAATACTCATCAGAGGGTAAGAAAATTAGTAGAGAAGTGGATAGTTAGCTGCAGAAGTTGATATCCACTTTTGGTATTAGCTATTGAAGAAAAGGTGGTGTAAATGCTATGTTGAGATAAATGCTCCTTGACTGCAAGGAGAACATATATGTCTTAGGGGGGCTGTTTTGTAATTTTTTTTAATTTGGTATTAGACCACCATAAATTGGTTCAAAATAGTTCAATTAGCATATAGCTTGGAATGAAGCAAATGCTTAGGCATACAGGAAGAGAGCATGGAGCAAGGTCTAAGGGGGAGTTGCTATTGGTATCAAATTAGTGTTATACTTTGATATAGTGCAATCCAGGATATCAATTGATACATAGCATAAAGTAAACACATTCACAATTGGTATTAGAATGATAATCAGTATCATGACATGGTATCACTAGGTATGTGCAGGATCATCATGGAAAAAATAGGCCCTTAAGTGGCAAAAATTTAGAAAAATCAGTGTTAGGCAACTTGACGTAAAAAATTGAATAAGTTATCTATATTATTTCAAAAATATGTAAGAATATAATTGGTAGAAAATTGAATGTATTTTCTAAAATACTTGGTTTATTTAAAATTAAATAAAATCTATTTGGTGAAAATTTGAAATTTCAATGCAGTAGTACTTAAATTTCAAGGAAAAAATAAGTAGGTGTTTGTCTGACCATCCTAACCATAATAAAATGATAAATTTTTTTAATAAGATTTTTTATATAAGTAGAGGACTCATGTTTGGATGTGATGCATATTTTTTTTTTTAAAATTCCAAGTAAATAATTACTTATGAATTTTTTATTACAACTTTTAAAAAATATAAAAATTCCTATGTCTGACCACCTTAACTTGGTCAAAACTTCATGAAATTTAATTTTTCTTTTCTTAATCCTATAGTATGTGAAGCATAGAATGTGATGCATATTTCATATTCAAAAAATGTGATACGATTTGAAAGTTATAAATATTTTTCAATTAGCCTATTGATCGGGACTTTAGTCATAATTCTAATAGAAAATGAATAATAATTATTTATTAAATTCAAATTAAAGAATAATTTATATTGGTGGAAAGCTGAGAATCTCCTCTAAAAACCCTTTTCATTTCATCAATTTTGGGTAAAAAAAAGTCGTCATCCATATACCCTACAAATACCCATAATATTGCCACTTTTTGGCCCATCATGATTTTCCACATACCCCACCAATTGGTGTTTGGAATATGATTCAGTTGGTACATAGTGTGAATTAGAATATCTACAATTGGTATCTGACCTGATTAAATCAGAGCATGCAATGACACTCCAATTGGCATCATATATTGTTAATTGGTAGAGGGTAGTTGGAGCATATGGTTTTGTCATTGCAGTAAAGAGGCTAATTGCAAAATTTGGTATGAGAGCATAAATTATCTTCAATTAGTATCAGTCAAAGGGGGAGCTAAGTCCCTTTTCCATTGCTAAGTAGAAATGAAAGCTAGAGTAGTATGGAAATTGAGACAAAATGTTCAAAAACATGACACTTTTCCATTGATGTCAAAGGGGGAGAAAGTTGTGCAAATTCTCAAAACAATTGAGCATGGGGGAGAAAGTTGTGTTGTTTCTCATAAGTGTGAGCAAAGGATAAGGTATGTCAAAGGGGGAAAATTGAGAGCTCAAATGTTATCCATCATTGGTATCAGACCTTTGGTAGTTTGAGCATTTAGGTTTTTCCATCAATGAAAAGGGAAAGATTGTTGGCATATAGTTGTCATTGATGTCAAAAGTGCAAATCATGCAAGGGATATTGTTGTCATGATGATAGAGGATGAATGTGAGAGTAGTGGATTTGGTTATGGAATTGTGTGGCAAGTTGATGATGCTAAAGTGCATATCTTGCAAATATTATAAAGCTGATCAATTTGTTGCAAATGCTCAGAATGAAGTTGCAAATAGGTTTCCATACAACAAAAGAGGAAACATGATGCAAATTCGATATAGTTTTTTCAAGAGCATTCCAGTGATGAGCTTTGCAAGTCCAAAAAGTGAAGTGTGACATCCTTCCACGTAAACCCCCTAAGGACAACCACAACTAACAGATCACCACACTAAAAAAAAATTAAAGTGAAAAAGATCACAACTACATAATAACAATTAACTAAGTAACCATACAATATTACATAATGAAGCCGAACTAGTCCCATGGGGTTACATGGTTGCATTACACGTAAATGTTCCCAACCAAAAACATCATTAAAGTTAATGCCAAGTAGATAATGATAGAAGAAAACATTCACAAGATAACATAATGATAACACACAACCATCCATGATCAATAGAGATGAAAAGGATACACACATCATTTTATTACATTTCAATTCATAGTTCAATATTACATTTGTGGAGCATATTTCCACATATACAACACATCATGGATACAATAATACATAACATGATGATTCCCTTATATCAACAGGAAGAGTACATCAAGTACAAGAATAATACATTAATGAAGAATAAGGTACAAAGCGTAGAACAATCTTCATCCACTTCTAGAACAAAAACACAACCTGGGAATCCAATGGGGTGCATAACAAGTTCCACCTGACCACGTGGACCCAAAGGCCCACCCCCATGCTAGGAGATGACAAGCAAGGACCCACATCTAAATAGAGGTCAAGCAGACAAGGCTAACACAATACCAACATAAAACAAAATCAAACAAATACAACTGACATTCCTAGAGGCAACCAAACAAGGGAAAATAAATGGATATTGTAGGAGAGTGTCATCACATGGCCTTACATGGATTATCTAGACAACCTATCACAAGGTTTTGCCTCCATCAATGGTTATATTGACTACCTATCTCAAGGCATCACTCCATAGGGTGACTCATGTAGAACCACTTACCTTTCCTGAGGACAAGGTAATGATCTTACCAACTAGGTCTTCGCATGCCATCCTTAGCCTATGAAAGCACTAACAGTATGGGTGAGGCACATAATTAGTCTTATTTAGTGTTTAATTACCCAAACCCACCAACTCATTAATTAAATTATTACTTGTTAAGGAAACTCTTCCATGGGTTACCCTAACAACCCCCTTGTGTGCCAACCCCCATGAAGAGCCACTCTCCCTACAGGCACCAAAACCAAAAACATAGAAGGGGTGTACCTCATCTCACATAAAATCAAGGTGTACATAACACACGACATGCAAGGTAAGAACCATCTCACAAACCCATTCCATATCACTAAAAAAAGAGCAAAAGAGGTACCACCCACCACATAAGCTGCATAAATCAACCCATGCACTAAAATCATGAGAATCAAGTACGTATGTGAGGCATGAACCTTCTTGACCAACATCCACATCACAAGTCAACACCATAGTACAAGGTAACACCCACAAGAGCTCCAATTAAATATAAGATCAATGAATCACAAAGGTTCAACCATGGAAAAATCAATATAAATCAAGTTTCACCATTGCCTCTGGAAGCCTAAAACACTAAAATAAACAAATCCCTACTGAAGGTAATTCAAACACTTTGGGTTCCCAACCATCTCAAAATATGTCTACAAGAAAGTCATTGCATAAAGCCTCCTCCATCAGAATTAACACAAAAGGAAAACTGACATCATGGAACCACAAAATCACTATATAACTTCCATAATCACAAAATCACAAGTGAAGAGTAAAGGAGGCAATATCATAACGAGATCCTCAAACTCACTCAAAGCTAACATAATCAACTACCATTACCAATAGTAAATTCAACCAATAGGGCATACAAGGGAGACCTCAATTTTCTCCACACACATGAAACCCTAACAACTAGCAATTTGGCTCAAAACCAACTTTAACCAACTCAAAAACACAACAAAAAATAGAATCCAACCCGTTTAAAAGATTATCATCTTCATGCAAGGTCGAACACAATAAACAATATCAAGGTCACTCGACAGTACATCTAAGAGAGACATGACAGGAAATCAAACAAGCAAAATAGCATTTCATCCAAGATCTCAAACTAAAGGTTACAAATGAGTTCAACATTAAAATGAGCTATTTACTTGATCAAATTAAAAGGAGATAAATTGATATTTCAAGAAAACTCTATCATCTATGAAGCAAATTTCTCAAAACCCCAGTATTAAAAATTTCACAAGTTACAATAATGCTAGGGGTTATATGAAAGTAAAGTTCACTAAGAATTAATTTAAAATAACTAAAGTTATTTAAGCATATATTCCCAAATATTACAATAAATGTCTTAAAACATTTAATTCATCTCTTAAGTTTCACTAAGACACCAAGAGTAATAAGTTTCAAAGAATGTTTGAATCATCATTACATTTTCCTAGGAATAAACCATTAGGAAACATTTTAATAATCAAAACATTAAAGTGATGAGTTATAACAAACAATTAAGTCGTCAATAACGATTCCTTCACACACCCATTAAAAAAATATCAGAATAATAAAAGAGCTTTATATAATAATCCGTTTTAAATTCTATAATTCAATAACATTTTTGCTCCACAACCCACCATTTTATACCTGCAAATATATTCATATATGTTATCATAGGTTTCAATCTAATTGTTGATTATAAAAGTATATATAAATATTTACGTTAACATGTCCCATTCTTTTCTTTTGTAATGGAATTACACAAGATTGGATATGATAATTTCTATTTTATTCTATTTTTATTTGATCTCCACTTAGTTTCCTTGGTACAATAGAAATCAATTCTCTAATTTAACTGAATTTAGTGAATCTAATCAACCAATTCAACTACTTATCTCACTTAACTAACATAGTTACCTATTCGTCTAAAAAAATCATTTATTAAAAAGTCTTTTAAAATAATTACTACATTTATCCATTCATTTAATAAGAAGTAATTTAAGATAGCTAAAGAAACTAAATAACATAATTCATCAAAATTTTGATGCATATATATACACAGTCAAGGTTGTTTGTCTTCTATTTTATTATAAATCATGGTTTAAAATTTGCACCAACTCAATATATATAAATACATACATCTTTATATATATTTATGAGGGATAGATTTATAAAAAATATAGGTAGGTTCTCCTAAATTGTTGTTTGACCTAAAATTGAATCAGCAAGACGGCTGACCATCAACATTACAGGCTACACCAAACAAGGAAAAACACACATATACCAAATATTCTCCAAAATAAAATATCACTCCATCTCTATTTATTCAATTACCAATTTCTCTTTCATATATTTTATTTTCCCTTATCTATATAACTCTGTGAATATGTATTTATTTATACATTTACTTAATCTATTTACTAAAAAAGAAATAATAATAAATCATTTCAAAGAGACTTTCCTCCTTCTAAGAAAAGAGTGCTATTAGTACTAATTATTATTATTATTATTTTTATTTCCTTTAAATTTTAATTAATACTCTTACTCTCTTCTCTTAATGCCTTTAATTCACGTAACCCTCTTTTTACTTTACCTTTCTTTTTGACTTACTTGAAAGTTCCTTAATTTATTTATTTTTAAAAAAACCATGCATTCCTTTATTTAAGGATATTTTATTTTGTCTTTTCTTGCTAATATTATCTCAAATAAACAACCTTACCACATGGCCATGTTTTTCCCATTCCACGATTTTCTTTCTGGACCACATTACTATGAATATGCACCATTTTTTTGCAAACAAAACCATTCACAAATTTTCAAGGGTAGGGGCATCGAATATGGGTACGTGAATATTTATATCCGTTTGATTTTGTTCACATTTTCCTCTAAAAAACGGTCCTATCATAGCCCTATCATTAGAGGCATTATATTTACTTCTGTTTTACTTACACATAGACATTTTACTTAGTGCAACTGCAATTTGACTTTGGGCGGCAACTGGTAGAAAGGTGATGAGGGAAGACTTTATTAATCCCAACTTTATATCATTTTAAGTCCATTTCGAAAATGGAAGCACCCTAAAAGCATTGTTGAGTTTATTTCTGCTTGTTCATTCTTAACGTGCAGGGGCAGCACAAGTCTATAGCTACAGAGAATGGAATGGGGTAGAAACAAAAGAAGCAAAGATGGGCAAAATTTCTTGACAGCTGAATGTCTTTACTTAGGGAAAACCATGGAGGAGAGGAGCGATAGCTCAGACTAATTATTTTAATATCCTCCCAGTAAATAGTATTCGCCTCTCGCCTGGAGAGAAGGCGTTGAAATCAGTTTTCTTTCCACTCAGAATCAAAATCCAATAACATGTATCTGCTACCACTAAAACTCAGTTGAAGTTGAAACTGCCCTGGAAGATAAAAATGAAAAAAACGGGGACGCAAAGACACTAAATATACCTAAATATGAAGGGAAAAAGGATGTCGTAATGTTAAAACCTAAATGTGCTAATTATTGTAATTTTCATATTAATAAACATTCACAAAGACCACCGAGAAAACCTTATTTTTAGGCTACAGATTTGCCAAAATGGAGAAGAGGGAAAGAGTTTGGAGGAAAAATATTACGAAATGCTACCGAAGTAAAATTTAAGAACAAGAAAGAAAATAAAATAAAATGAGATGAATCAAATCAGTCTCCCTACAGCTGTTGCTCCAAACTATTCACAATAAACAAATATCTTTAGAGCTACAAGATTCTTGGGCTCGATAGAAGATTTTTGCTACTTTTTAAGGGAAAATATCGGTTGTGAGTTCCAGTTTTTCAAGCATGGGATGCCGACTATTTCAACTCCAGGACAAGGTGCATATACTGTTTGGAAAAATGCTTCAAATGAATGTGGTCTCATGGAGTGCTCCAACGTATACCCAACTCCTTTTGATGAAAAAAGCTTAAGAAAATTTCAAGCAAAATGCAATTAACAAGTGTAAGGGTAGGCTGTGCTATCTTGCCACCAGTCTTCTTGCCTGGGAGACACATGAAAAATGTGGAAGCAAAGAAAAGCACGTGTCCGATTGACAGAATGCCTCAAAGAAACGTGGTAATCATTCCCATACCAAATAACTCTCTTTGATTATAAAATGGATATTCAATATAAGAATAAATAAAACATACTTAAATATGTATTTTAGAAAGGTTAGGTTTCTATTGTGCAAATTTTTGTGTTATGTTTACTTTGTAAGGTGAAGGAAAGTGTATTGCAAATTATAAATTTATGTCAAATGTAACTCTTTTCTACTTTTTGATAGCAAACTAATCAATAATATAATATTTCAATAAGTATAATTCTAAATAATTATAATTGTATTTCATAAAAAAAAAATAGTTGGACATAGAGAAATTTAAATCATATAGAGGTCTCTACATGATTATGTATCTTCTATATATGAATACAATCCTATCCATAAACTTTCAAAATACATCATACATTCATTCATCACTTTAGAATGCTCTATACATTACAACTCAAAAATGATGAAAATATTGTTTTCTCCTAATAGAAAATTCATATACATGCAAAATTGACTTGGTATCCTTGTTCTATTATAGGTGATCTTCCTCAAATTTAATTCCATGAAGGAATAGGCTAAGAAATACCCTTTAATTTTGTATTCAAGACTAATTTCAATTACAAAACCTATCAATTCATAAATTAATTAACTCCCATAATGATGGCCCATGCCTAAGGATATTTATCTATAATAGTTTCATACATTATCTTCTTATCTAGAGTTAAGTTCCCCATATCTTGCATTTACTGTCCTCAAACATCATTTATTTTAAATAATTAATATCAACTTTTTATAAACACACTTCTTTTAATTATTATTTTAATTTAATAATTAATAATCAAATACATATAATATCATTTCATATACATAGTTCATTTAATTATCACTTCACTTCCCAATTAATTTAGGTTACCATATAAATCAAATTTAATTTAATTAAATAGGTTAATCAAGGTTGGATAGGATATTAATCTTAATCGCATAATTCAAAATCCATTAATCAATGTAAACTAACGAATCCAACATGACACACAATTCAACCCAACAACTTACTTAGTTATCATGAATGCCAAATGCAAAGAGGCAGGCCAAATGCGAAGAGGCACTACATGAAGGATACACCCATAAATGAATTATATTCATCTTCAGGTGTTTTAGGGTTTATCTCTTAAACCCTATGGTCATTGCAATCATGGTGATCAGGAAGGTTTCTATTATGTCGGTGACTTGCATTTGGTAGTTGCAAGAAGCTTAAGTAATAACTTAAGTCATTGGATTCCAAGTTTTTCTAACTTAAGTCGCGAGGTTCTAGAGTTTCATAACCTCCCAACTTAGCAACTTTGAAGTTCTCTTTATTATCAGTGAATCATGGGTTTTCAGAACTTCGTAACTTTTGACAAAAGGTTATGAGGTTTTGGTTTTTAGTGACTTAGCGATGGAGCGATAAGGAAGGAAGCACTCTAAGTGGAACCCAACCATAATGGCATGGCTGATAGTAATGATGATGTAGACACATGGCATGATGGGATTGAGTAAATGATAATCCACATCCTTGTTGTGGATTACAAAGTTGTGATGTGGCGATGACATGGATATGTGATGACAGCATGTGGATCCCACATTGGAATGATTTATTGGGGGCTATTTTTTTCATTGAAGTGACATATTATCATCAGTGGGAGTTTCAAGGATGTCTCTTCGATGTGGCAATGATAATCCTTCATTGGGTAGACAATGTGATATTATTGGGACTATGAAGCTAGTCTCTATGATATGATGATGAGAGAATCTAATACCGATCACTGGACCCAATAGGAAGGAAACAAAGGTGGATGGATGATGACCATTGATGAAGATGGTGGGACCAGTTAGTGGAAGATGATGTATGCCATGAATTTTTGGCAATGGTGAATGGTAGAGATTGGACGAGGAAGATCTAACAGTGCCTACAGTGTATTTGGTGGGACCCAACAAAGGAAGAAGTGAAGATGATGATGGTGAATGGTGACATGTGGTGGTATGTGATTGACTAGTGCATCAAGTGACATAGGTGATGGTCGATGCACCATGCTAACAACGATGACATGTGGATGGTGAGGACCACCCACTTGATAGGAGCCAATAGTATATGTGTTAGCATGTCTAAATGGTGAAGAGTGATTGCTTGACAAACCAAATCACATCATTGTTGTGAGTTGTGTGGTGATGATGTGGATGAAAAATGGTAATAGCCCACAAGCCTCGCAAAGTTTGTGTGGCCCAGTTGTTAGAACTCACAAGATAATGGTCTTTGGATGCATGTCTTGGTGGACCCTACATATGGAAAGTAGTGTATGGAGGAGATCTACGGTGCAAATTGTTTGGTGATTGATCCAATGGTGATTGTCAATCAGTTTAGATCAACGATGGAGATTTGAAGACTATTTATCAAATGATTGGGTCTTAAAGGTACTAAGATGAATGGAGAATGTAGGTTCATGGTGCGAATGTAGGAGATTAATGGTCTGAATTTAAAGATAAAAATCTACAATGGTTATACTAGTGTGAACATGGGTTTTTACTACAAATTGACATAGAGGAAGAAATTAATTGGTCCAATTGCACTAATGACCAATGTAAATAAAGATTTGATCCTCAAGGTAATGGAATTTATTGCAGATGTGATCGAGATTGAATCAAATTGAATGGATAGAAGAATGCATTTAATGCATATCTAATTCTAGGGTTTGATAAAGAATGAATGAAGGAAAATTCTATGTAACAAAATTAAACATTGGGCAGCTCGATGCAAGGTATGGTGATATCTAGAAAACTCTATTAGATATCTTAATTATGAGTTGGATAGTGGTGTTTGTGGCTCGAGGTAAATCAAGCTTTATGGTGAAGCTAGTATGTGAAGAAAACCATGATAGTAAGTTGGAGATGATCTAGACGGTGGAGAGAATCTCAAGGTAGAGACTACAAGTCAGTGGAGAAAGAAGACAATATAATTTTTTCAAAAGGTTGGATTTGCAATAAGTGGGGGTGCTTGAGAGAAAGTACTAAATGTGTAGAGAGTGAATTTTGATATGTATGTAACCTATACACAACATAGATTATTATCTAGGTTTGCATCCAGGTGAGTGTCTAGATGTATGAGACACTGCATAAAGGGAAAGAAGAGAAGTGTAACAAATAATGAATGCATTTATGAAGTCCTAGACTGCAATATAGAACATCCTTTATGTGTTTGCATTCATGGTGAAGAGAGTGTACAATGCAACAAGATAGAACAATGATTGCTCTATGTGCAAAGAAGAGTGCAATACAAAAAAGAATGGAGAGGTGTAGAAGTATATGTTGTTAAGAGTCCAACTTCAACATCAAAGTGTGAGTTGCAGAAAGTCCAATAATGTACTAAATGTAATGATGCATGATTAGGTTTTGTTGAACCAAGTCTTATGCATACTTGTGTTTGTTATCATAGAGGTGGTTGCCTCATTATATTGATTCATAGCTCATATTAGGGGATTGTAGTCTCCTTGAAGTTGTTTCTAAATTAGGGTGTTGTTGAATCCTTGGAGTTGTAGCTCCTAAAACAAGGTGTTGTAGCATCCTTGAAGTTGTAGCTTTTAAAGTAGGGGGTTGTTGCTTCCTTGGATTTGTTACTCCTAAATTAGGGTGTTGGAGAATCCTTAGGTTGGTGCCCTAAACATTTTAATAAAGATTTGGATTGTGAGGCTAGATTTGAGTAGTAGAATCAAGTAGCATTTCTCACTGTGGTTTTTCCCATCTTGGGTTTTCCATGCATATCTGGTATTGTGAGAATTTGTGTTGATTGTTTATTTTATGTTTGCATCTTTAGTTTTCAATCTACACATTAAGAGTTGGAGAAAGAAATCTACACAAAGTATTTGAGCTAAGGAAGTAATCTGTATAAAGGTTTTTGGGGGCTAAATTTGTTAGTATCTATTGATTCATCCCCCTCTCAATAGATCATTGTGTTCTAGCATAGTTGTGGTATGAGTGGAAATCTTGGTGGTGTTAAAGGTGGTGGGATTTGAGTTCCACTTGTTCTAGGTCAAGTAGAAAATTGGAGTTCTAAAAATGACTCTTTGTTGGGAGTAGATCTCAAAACCTGTTCAAACTTGTTCAATGAAAATGACCCAATTTTCTCTAGTTTGTTCCTTTAGGCCCTCCTTCTAGCACCAGTTCTAGTGATGGAAAAATTGACACAAAAAACTTTAAGTAGAATATTTCTACTCTACTTCTCTTGAAAAAGATAACTAATAATAGAATCACCTATCTTCCAACGTATCGATAGTTGGTTCACAACTATATTATATTACTCAGTGGTCAATATGACTATAATATTCAAGGAGCCTATGCTGGTATAAAGTAACTAATTGATATTTTATATTTTCCAACAACAAACTTTAAACAAATAGAAAAAAGTTACGCCACACGTTTTAGAACAAAAAAATGTGAAGACATATTATTCTCTTACTCAAACGTGCAACTCTATAATAAGATTTTCATTAAGTCAAAACTAATGAATGAAACCTAATGGGAGATATAAAAGACTTTCATTTAAGGAATTTTATGTTTAAAAAGACTTGTTTTTATTGATTAATTGACATGACTGGTGGTAGACAATAGACTAACATATTTGCTTATTAAATACTTTATTTTAAACTAAATTAGCAGATATTTTAGAAGTGATAGCTTATGTTAAATGTGTTGCTTAATGATGAATTTGGATGAGATGATTATGTTGCATTAATCTTTATTACCATGATTGTTGTCCTTTTCATAAGGGATTTTAACAAGGTATGTTAAAGGTTGATGAGATGGTTAAACTCTCTATCCAATCATGAGGAATGACTATGCCATAGATAGGTCCTGCTAGATGATGAGTCACTCAAAGTATGAATCAACTTCTTCATAGTTAGTTGAGGAACTTTTACTTCCAGCGCTAATCAGGCGTAGTTCTGGCATAGTCCTCCTTGGTCAACTTCAATTCTATTTTTAGTTTCATTTTGTAATATGTAGTTGGTCACCTTAAGTTTTGGTAGTTGGCACCATGTTAGAAGCTAATAAGGATATTTTATAAATATCCACATTTAAGTCTTAGTTAGGAGTTAGATAATTTACAATTAGAATTATGTAATCACAAGCAATACATTGTTCTGCGCTCTACTTTTGAGCAATGAGAAAGGAAGCAAGAAGTTAATTAAATCACTATGTTGAAGGATCTTACCTAAGGAAGAGCAGGGCCCACTCAACCTTTGGAATGATCTTATGGTATTTTTGTTAAGTGTTGCTATTTTATAATTTATTAATTTTAGATCTATAGTAGAAACTAATTTTGAATTGTTCAATCATTAAAATCATCTTCTATCTTGGTAAATGTTAAGATCAGATAATCACTTCTATTTACAATTATGTTTCAAAGTTTCAGTTTATTATGTTTAAGATCGAATAGTTGGAATGTTTAGAATTGTTTATTAGAAATTTTGAATTGAACCATTAGAATTGTTAAACAAGTTTCTTTTATAAATTAGGTTTAGATGTTGTTTGAATAAGTTAGAATCAATGTTTGTTTGTTAAGCTTCATTAAAACAATGTTAGGAATTTATGGAAAGATGGAGTTGAAGTATGTTCAGAATCTATTCATGGAGATTAGTCTTTATGCTTTTTAGAATAATCATCATTTTCCTGCAATTCATTCCTACTCTTAAATTAGCATTTACTTTCTAGCAATTAAGTTATGGATTTCTTTTAAAAGAAAAATAGAATTAATTTGGAATTTTGTATTTTAGATTAGGGATTAAAGTAATCATTAATTGTCTCCATGAATTGGTCTAAATCAAAGTCAATAAAGTCAGAATTAAGCTAGAAAAATTCTATATTAGAAGTTAAAGTAGATTTAAATCTTTGGAATCAGTCGCTATAGTTTAGCTCTTGAAAGCTCTTGAAGTAGGAAAAATGATACCTGAAGCCATTTTTTACAATACAAACCCCCCAAAAAGAATCTGTGACAACTATCCTTATCGCATATTGCTCTGAGACACACCCAGTTTGATAAAAGAATTAATTAAATGATGCAAGTTGTGACATCAACGACCTTTCCCATCAAAACCACTCACAATAATTTATGCATCCATATCCATTCACAGTGTAGATTTAATAAGCATACTTGCAATTTGTTTTTCCAAAATTAATTTTCATAAAATACATATTCAATTAACTTACCAAATATTATTGTAGATCAACAAATAAAATGAAAATACCATTCACAAATGATACCACAGACAGTTTTAAATTCAACTTCTTCTATTGATTTCTTTCAAATAAGTAACATTTTCTCCTAGCAAAACCCATTAGTGCACAAAATCCAAAAAATTAAAATGATGCCCATTATACAATATATAAGAAATATATCATAAAAAATATTCTTCAAAATCCCTATCCACAAAAATAGGGCATCCCAACTACAAATCCACATTTATAGGAAACGTCCCAATTCAACTGGAGTGTTCACAAAAATCAAAGTTGCATGCGTTGGAAGTGGTGGTTCTTTCATTGTTGGCTGGAGATGGTGTTTGGTTCATAGTTGCACCTTCCTATTAAATATAGGAACTACAAATATCACACTTTGACTCCAAAACTGATCAAAATAACATATTCTTCTTTCAAAATTTGAACTGTACCTTCATTATACTTTTACTTATGCTTATAATTTTCATAATTAGAGAGAATTTTTGTTAACACCTCTTCATCAGGCCCATCTAACCATTTCATCATGAATTTTTCTTTTTCATATCCATCAGTGGCCACTTATGTAATATCCTTCAAGTTACTAATGTCACCCATAACATGATGGGTATCAAATTTAATACATGTAAACCTATTGAAGAGTGTGCCCTCAATGTGAATGCCACCATTGTCTTCCACCTACTACTCTAGGATTCCTTGATGTTTTCTAGCTTTGACAACTTGCCACTTGATGGTAAATCTTGAGTGGTAACCAAACAAAAAACCTCTTCAAACAACCTAATTTGTTTCAATATTTCATGTTGTAATCTTAGCAATATTATTCTTTGTTCAATCATTACTTCCATCTTGAATACCATGATCTTGTTGCATTTAATTAAATAATCTATATTTTCATCCTCTAGAATCCATGCTTCGTTGAGCTCATCTACACTTAGCTTATTTACTTCCTTTATCTTTTCCAAGTATTCACAATACTTTTCTTCCTCATCCCACATGGTTTTAATCAATTCTTTTATTTGTATTTTTATGTAACATGCATCATTGTATAGCTTATAACTGGTTTCAAGCAAAAATTCCACATCAACCTTTATTTGGTTGGTAAAATGATATAATATGCATGCTTTTCTATTCATTTTTGTGAGGTCCTCAACTTCTTTTCTACTAACCAAAATGGGTACCTTGGAGGAAGATGGTTTTTTAGACAATGGAAATGTAAGGTCTTTGACAAACCTTT
This sequence comes from Sequoia sempervirens, assembly GCA_007258455.2. Lineage (NCBI taxonomy): Eukaryota > Viridiplantae > Streptophyta > Pinopsida > Cupressales > Cupressaceae > Sequoia > Sequoia sempervirens. The sequence goes on along the minus strand of VDFB02058242.1, from coordinate 205,509,250 downwards.
TCATTTGGTCTAGTTGAGCCTTCAATTCATCTTTGGTTAACTTGTTCTTCTCCATTCTAGAATTTGTTGAAGTACCTGCCAAATCTAGAAGTGAAATCATTTATTTTGAGTTTTCTTATCCAAGTTGATTGTACTTATTTGATAATCTAAAACTTGTAATTCTCTATCATCCTTACTAACAACTAGAGTAGCAATTTTTGGAATTAAATCTTCCTCGATAGTTATCTTGGTGGAATGTATAACCATGGAATTCTTCCTAGGTTTGTCCACTTTATCTTCTCTAGATTGAGCTTAAGCAATGTGGGAGATGTAGTAGTGGTTGTCATTTTTTCTTCTTGTTGGGGTTTCTCTTCTTCTCGACTTACCTCCACTTGCACCCGTTTGACCTTTTCATGTTCCAACATCTCTCTCTCAAGTTTCTCTTGATTGAGCTTCTCTTTTTCAATCTTTTCTTGTTCAAGCCTCTCCTTTTGAGATCTTATTTCTTCAATCTTCTTCATTTCCACCTCCTTTTTATGATCTTCCTCTTCATCTCTCTTTTTCTATTTTATCTCTTCTATCCAATCTTCCTCTTCTACAACCTCAACCTTAATAACTTTCTTTTTAGAACTTTCCATTATCTCTCGTTGCTTATCCTCTATCATGACATGTTCAATTTTTACTTCCTTCCAAATATTTCCTACTTTAAACTCTACACCTTCCTCCTCAGATTCCTCTTCATCTTCTTCATTTTCTTCTTCTCAGAGAGAAGACTCCTCAAAATTCAAGGGACAGGACATTTTGTAATGGTTATTATAGGAGTCTCTTCTTCTTCTCTAGTTTTTGTCTCTACTGTTGAAGGAGAAAAAGAAGGAGCTTCCTCAATTTCAATTTTCTCAGTTTGTGAAGGAGCAGTAATAGGACCTTCTTGAATAGTTTCTACTTTAGGATACATGGTGGAAATGGGTTGAGTACCCAAACCTAAGACTACTCCAGCAATAGTAGCTTGGTAAGTGACTGTAGCCTTCTAGAAGGCTATTGTGACCTTTTTTATTGTAAAGTATCCCTCTCATGCTCTTGGAGTATAGTTCTTAATCCTCTTATATTTCTTAGGTGGAGGAGAGGAAGATGTTTGTACTTGTGTCTCTTTCCTTTTAACCTTGCTCTAACTATCTTCTTTTTTTTTAGTAACCATCCTCAAAATTCATTCTACAATAGTGACAAATATATCATCAACATCACATTCTTCCTTCTCCACCCAATTGATGGGTACCAAAGTTTGAGTGTCCACTTGCTCCCTATCATATTGAGGATCCAGGGTTAAACCATTGTCTGGAATATTCTTAGGTATATCTTCTTTCACCTTAAATGCCCTCATTCAAGGGATGGCTAACCTCTCATATGTCCTCTTTCTAGCTTCAACCTCTTCTTGTAAATATTCCTAGAAATCTTCTAAGTGGGGCTCATGATGTGGGAACAAGAATGCATACAAGTTATTCATCTTCCCCTTTCGGTCGAAGTCTTTCCCCACTGATATAAATTGAAGTTAACAGCTTGTAGCTCCCTGATTGTTGACTTGGTAGCTCCAATAGATGGGCATTGATAAAACCCAAGGTCAATCAGACACTTAACCTCTCCAACATTATATTTGCTACTGAACTTGAGGTTAACCTCCCTCATTTTTTAGGAGAACTTAATCAAAATACACTTATTGATGCAATATATGGGTAACAAAAATGGTGCTCCATCATATCCCCATAAGCAAATGTAAGTTGACTTAGGATACTAGATGAACTAGTTCTCCCATTGTTTCACCAATTTCATGGATTTGGTAGTAAACCTAAACCATACTTCTCATGATACCTGAGTAATTATAATGTATCAGAAAGCATCATTTACTCTCTTAAAATTCTTTTCTAAGGTTTTGAGCTCTAATTGATCATAGTATTCCCAAATCTTACTTTGTTCAAGCCCTTCATCTCTTATTCCTACAGTGTTCAACCCTAGGAAGTTTCCCATCCTTGTTGCACAATATACTACATATGATGACATATAGAATTCTTTCAAATTCTTTACCTTTGTGAGTTGATTGTGTATATGATTGGAAACAATATGTTCCCAATCCAAATACACTAATCCATTTAAGACCACCTCAATAAAATGGAACATCCAGTGTTCATACTTATGGGAGATTTCCTTACCCATTGCCTTGCTCAATAATGTAATAATGTCCCATACCTTTGAAAGGAAATTAGATCTCCAAATTCTTTTAGGAAACTTGGTAATAGATTTCTTACTAGTCTTAAGCCAATTCTTATTCATGTGTTTTTGGCATGTGCTCACATACTTATCATATTATTGAAGTGCTTGAGCTTTTATTACCATTGTTAGATGAGGATAGGGTGGTAAATAAAATACTATTATGATCATGGATGGAGATAAGTCATTTATTTCATTTCCACATTGGTCAATACATTTGTGTTGAATGGGGTTGTATGTTTCTGCCATTGCTAGGATAAGTTTAGGAAATTGGACAACAATAGGGAAATATGCCACATGAGGAAGCCCTGAAGCTGTTATCTTCTTGGATCTTGGACTAGCATCATCAACAAATGTATCATCCTTGAATTCTTCCATATCAATATTCTCGAGCATTTTATCTATAATTTTCATAACCTTAGAGGTGAATTTAGACACCACAAGATACCTTTGGTATTTATACTTAATTATTTAATGAGTTTGATCTAGCTTTGTCAACTTAGCCTTTTGCTCCTTTTCTACCTCCTCAACACCAGGCTGCTCCTATGAATCAAGAATTTATGATACCTGAGCAACAACATAAGAGAGAGCTTCATCAAGAATGCATTACAAATTTTACCTTCTAAAAACCCTTAAAACATGTTCTATTAAAATTTTAAACCCTAACATAACTTCTTCAAAATAAGCAGTAAAACTTTTCTTTCAATGTTAGAAATATAAACTGGAAAAGGACTTAGAACATGAACCTTGGATAAAAAGAGATATCTTCACTACAATAATTAAATAACTATTACACTAAACTATGCATGTATCTAGCTGAAATAGAGTTCTAATCTCAAAACCCTTAGTAATAATCAAATCTCCTCTAACCATACTAAACCTTTCACTCAAGAAAATAACCTACACACCTATATCATTAAATTTACTTATAGAAATTAGGTTTCGTTCCAAACCAAGGATATGTAGTACCCTATTGATTCCATTTATTGTTTCATTAAGGAATCAAACCATGTTTCTAACATGACCAACAATATTTAGATGAGGAATTTCATTAAAAAGTGGAGCTCTCTTCAGGCAGTGGTACTATTTTTTCAAAATTTTAAATGGTTAGAATTCCTGGTTCTTGATATTGTGTTAATGGAGGTGGGCATGTTGATGGTGAGGTGGTGTTAGAAGGTTTTCTAGATGATGGTTGTGCTAGTGGGACATCTCCTTTGGATGTTATGAAGTTTTTTTGGTCTCTTCGAATTATGTAGTTGTTGGTACTTGCAATGACCATGTAGGGCCACTAAACCCTTAGCATCTAGGGGCTTGTTGTATTGTACAGTGTTCAAGATTTTTGTTGATTTTGTTGATGTTGATGGTCATAGGAATGTTTATGTATTTTTTGATGGTCATAGATGGTCTAATATTTTTGGTCCTAGACCAAAAGGTAAGATTTCTTCATCTTTGGTTAATTTTTTTCTAATATGAGCTCTGGTGATTATTATGTTTCCATCCTTGACAATATCATTGAGAAGATTGTCGAGTCCATGGATTTGTCTCTTTTTGGAAATTTTTTAGGCCCTCACTTGAATATTGATTTTTTTTGTAACCTTTATCTTAAACGATGGTGGCTTAAGTGTCAAGTTGAGGTGGAAACTATGGAAAAAGGGGTTTACTCATTTTTTTTTACTTGTGAAGAAGACTTGTTGGGTGTTCTAATTGGTTTCCCATGGATGATTAGTAAATCAAAATTTGTTTTAAAGAAGTGGGAACCTAGTTTTAACCCTAGTACTTGTTTTTTTTCTTCCTTTCCAATCTAGGTGTGCTTTCCTGGTCTCCCCTAAAGTTTTGGGATGAGAAATTTTTAAAGTAATTGCCAGTACCTTTGGTAGTTTTATCTCCATTGATCAAATGAATTTTTCTAGGAAAAGGCTGGTGTATTCTCATTTTTGTGTGATTGTTGATCAATCTACCAATTTTCCTATTTTGGTTAAGATTAATTCTAAACTAGGGGTGTGGAACCAGGTGGTGGAATATGAATCTATCATGTTTTCTTGTTTTCACTACAAGAAAGTGGTCTAGTGGGCTAAGAAATGTTTGTATAAGCCTCAAAAACCTCATCAAAAAAATTAGCAACCTCCTCTCAAGGAAGGGAAGGAGAAGGGGAGGAGATTAGAGCTAAATCCCAATGGCTCTAGTCCAAAAGAGTGGAACCTACATTGTTCTGAGAATATTGTGGCTTCTTTTAATGAGAAAATAAAGGATATATTAGTGTTGGTTTGTGAGAATTTCTAGTGTCTGGTGGATATTTATGAGGATGTGATTGCTTAATTGTTTGTGTAAAGGGTCCTTTAGTTAACTCTAGTTTTTCTGCATCTCCTCTTAGGGTGAAGGTGTCTAAACTTGGTAATAGTAAAAAGGATGTTTTAGAAATGGTGATTGAGGAGTTTGGTAAAGCTGGTAATTAGGGAAAGGTTCTCTTATATTATGGCAATCCTAAGATTATTTTTGAAGGAATTACTAGCCTAAAATAGAGTGGCCTTCTTGTAGCCATTGAGAGTGTTGAAGACTCTATTTTTCCCTCTATGGAGGAAGTGATCACCTCTTCTATCATTGGTGATGATAGAAAAATTACTTTGTATGAGTTTTGTAAGATTGGGGACCATCGTTATACCTCAAAAAAGAATAAAAATATGAGGAAACCTATTTCTCCATTTGAGATGTCTACTAGGAACCATCAGCGAATGGATTGTGGATGTGAACTTAGAGGTGGAGGCCAACTTATGTTATAGTAGCTCTGAGAAAAGGAAAGTGAGTTAGATATTGTTGAGGGATATCAAAAGACCTTGTTTGAGATGTACTTGAAAATAAATTCTTAGAAATCTTCATGAAGATTCTTTCTTTGAACATTAGAGGGTTGAATACCCCTCACAAATAGGATCTTCTTGCCAATTTGGTGAGAGATCATTGACTTGATATTATTCTTATTCAAGAAAATATGATGGTTGTGGATAAGTTGGATAAAATTAACAATAGGTTGTTTAAAGACTATGGGTTTCATGGTTTTGATGTTGATGGGGCTTCTGGTGGTATTTCTACTTTTTCAAATGCAAAGGTTGTGAAACATGTTGCCCTATTTGGTGAATAGAATCATATTGCTACATCCTTTTAGAATGTTAGGGATAAATTTTCTTCGATTATCTTGAAAATTTATGCTCCCAATCTAAAATGTACTAGAAATCATTTTAGGTTAAGTTTGAACTCTTTCAAGTCTCATTTTTGTATTGCTAATTGGCTAGTTATGGGGGATTTTAACACCCCTCTGAATTATGTGGATAAGCAAGGTGGGAAACACATTGTAGATATAAAATTTGATTTGATGAGTTTGATTAATGATAATGCCTTGCTTGATGCAGATCTTTGTGGGGCTTTCTATACTTGGTCTAATAGAAGATCTAGAGATGCTCTCATTCAAGTTAAGCTAGACAATGCTCTTCTCTCACTAGATTGGCTCCTTTTGTACTCTTGTTCTCTTTCAACACTCACTAGGGTGGGGTCTAATAATTTTCTAATTTTCGTTTTAGAAAACTTGTTCAAACCATTCTTTTAGATTTGAAAGATGTGGTTGAGTCCTATGGACTTAAGAGATATTTTTTTCTTGGTGGAACATTAGGGTTGATGGGTTTGTTATGTATAGAGTGGAGAAGAAACTTTCTTCTATTAAGCTTAATGTTTTGAAATGGAATAAGTCTTCCTTTGCTCATATTTTTTAGGTAAAATCTTGGATCAAGGAAGATCTTAATTTGTTGCACTAAATGATTTAGAATTGGGTATGTGTAGGATCATGATGGGCCAAAAAGTGGCAATATTATGGGTATTTGTAAGGTATGTGGCTGACGACTTAATTTTTACCCAAAATTGATGAAACAAAAAGGGTTTTTAGAGGAGATTCTCAGCTTTCCACCAATATAAATTATGCTTTAATTTGAATTTAATAAATAATTATTATTCATTTTCTATTAGAATTATGACTAAATTCCTAATCAATAGGCTAATCGAAAAACATCTATAACTTTCAAACGGTATCACATTTTTTGAATCTAAAACATGCATCACATTCTATGCTTCACATACTATAGGATTAAAAAAAGAAAAATTAAATTTCATGAAGTTTTGACCAAGTTAAGGTGGTTAGACATACATTTTTTTATTTTTAAAAGTTGTAATAAAAATTTATAATTAATTATTTACTTGCAAAAAGATTGCAAAAGAATATGCATCACATCTGGACATGAGTCCTCTACTTATATATAAAATCTTATAAAAAATATTATCATTTTATTATAGTTAGGGTGGTCAGACAGACACCTACTTATTTTTTCCCTAAAATTTAAGGACTATTGCATTGAAATTTCAAAATTTCACCAAATAGATTTTATTTATTTTTAAATAAACCTAGAATTTTAGAAACTACATTCAATTTTCTATAGATTCTATTCTTACATATTTTTGAAATAATATAGATAACTTATTCAAATTTTTACGTCAAGTTGCCTAACACTGATTTTTCTGATTTTTTTGCCACTTAAGAGCCTATTTTTTCCACGATGATCCTGCACATACCTAATTCTAGTTATGATCCTATTGAGATTCAACAAGAGATTATTCTCCTTTCTAGGTTGCATAATATTGTAGATCAAGAGGAATAATTTTAGAAACAGAGATTGAGGGATATTTGGATGAGGAGTGGGGATAGAAATTTAAGATTTTTCCATCTTTTGACCTTGAAGCATTGGGCTTCTAACAGGGTCAAGAAATATCTTATGATTTGGATAGGTGGTAGACATGGAAGATGAGATGAGGAATGCTTCTTATTTGTTCTTTATTGACTTGCTTTCAATTTATCAAGATACCTTTTTGAATTTTATTCCTAATATCATTTCAGAATAACTGAATAAAAATATTGTTTGAATTTCCTCTAAGGAAGACGTTAAAAGTGTTGTCTTTTCTTTTGAAGGTAATAAGGCCCTAGGTCTTGATAGTTTCCTAGTGTTCCTTTTTCAAACTTCTTGGTATATTGTTTCTAATGATGTTTTTGATGCAACCAAGGATTTTTTTAGTAGTAGGAACTTGTTGAAGGAGAAAAAATACACTTTTATTTTCCTAATTCCTAAGAAACTGGGTGCTTCTTCACTTAATGAATTTCATTCAATTAGCTTGTGCAATTCTATTTATAAAATATTTTCAAGATTCTTGGCTTTGAGGTTGTAGAAGGCTCTTCCATAGATCATATCTCCTTAGCATAATGCCTTTGTTTTGAGGAGGTAGATTCTTGATTCCATATTAACTATCCATGAGAATATTCACTCTTTGATGGTTAACAAAAGGGCTAGTTTTCTTCTTAAACTAGATCTTGTGAAGGTGTATGATTGTGTGAATTGGCAATTCTTGCTGAATATTTTAAAAGCTTTTAGTTTTGTGGATAGATGGTTATAGCCTTTTGGGAAGTTGATGTCTACTCTTAGTTTTTCTATGCTAGTTAATGGATCTCCCTTTGCCTTTTTCAATAGTTCACATGGTATTAAGCAAGGTGATCCTATTTCACCTTTCATCTTTATTATTATCATGGAGTCTCTTAGATTTTTTTTTTTTTGAAAAGTTGTTAATGAAGGTTATTTTAGGAGTCTTCAATCATCTTCTTCCAATCAGACTTGTTCCCATTGTCATTTTTTGGATGATACCATCATCCTTGGAGAGGTGTTTGTTGCAGAGGAAAATATATACAATCAATTTTTCCAAGGTATGAAATTTATTTTGAGCATAAAGTTATCCTTTGTAAAAGTACTTTTTTCTTCCTAAACACTCTAGAGAGAAGAAATCATAGAATAGATCAGATATTGTAGTGTGAATTTGAGGATTTTCCTTCTATTTATCTAGGTCTACATATTTTTACTAATGTCGTTCCTAACTCTTTTTGGATGGATTTTACTAATAAATTTAATTCTAAATTAGCAAGCTAAAAAGGTGCTTTGCTTAGTCGGGAGGGTAAGATTCAACTGATTAAATCAATGTTGCAAAATATTTAAGTTTAAGCATTGAGTCTCTTTTAGATTCCTAAGAAATTATATGAATAGATTGAGAGTATTTAGAAAGAAAAATTATGGTCAGGGGTGGAGAAAAAAATGAGAATGCATCTTGTTTCTTGGGATGAAGTTTGTAGATCTAAAAAGCAAGTTGGATTGGGGTTAAGGAAACAAAAGGAATTTAATTTGGATCTTCTTGCTAAGTAGTTATGGAACCTTCATCTTGGGGGTAAGGAATGGCCTACAATTATATCTAGCAAGTATTTGTGTGGTATTGATAAGTTGAGAACTCTTTTGGTGGAAGGTTTCTCCCCTGCTTCAAGTTTTGATTTATGGAAATTTATGTTAAAGACTAGATCAATTGTCCAATTGGTCTTTCTTGGTCTCTTGGGAATGGCAAGAGCATTCTCTTTTGGGATGATTGGTGGAATGGAAATGGCCCCCTTAAAGATGATCCTTTTGTTCTTCCTTTTCAATACATCTACATTCATTCCTTTGGAATATTGTTTATTATATTTATGAAGGCAAGTGGAGACTAATCCATGTGGTTCATAGGTAGATTGAGTCTCTCTATCAATTTTTATTCTTGATTCATGTTTCAATCTCTTCTCCTATTGATAGGGTGGTTTGTAATTTATACTTGAATGGTAATTTTCTAGTGGCCTCTACCTTATATAATTAGACTAAATTTCTTTTCTCCTCCTCCTCTTTGGCCTAAGCTATGGTTCCCAAAGTTAATTCCTAAAGTTAACTTTTTTTTTTGGTTATTCTGCCAAGATAAAATCCTAACTATAAACAATCTCAAGAAAAGGGGTTTTATGATTCCCAATAGATGTTACTAGTGTGAGTAGGTTGTGGAGGATGTATATCATTTAATTGTTGTTTGCAGTTATACTTTTGTTTTTTAGGCCCATGTGCTTCATATTTGGAATTTAAGTTGGGTTTCCCCTCTTCTATGGCGGACTTGTGGTCTCAATGGTCTACTCCTTTTACCAATCCATCTCTTTCTTTTCTATAGTCACTTATTATGCCACATATGGCTTGGGGCTTATGGCAAGAAAGAAATAATAGGATTTTTTGTGATGCTTCTCTTTCTCCTTTTAGGCTTTCTTTCAAGATTTATGTGGCTATTAAGGAGAATATTCTCTTTGAAGTGGCTTTTGTTAAGCCTTTTGTTTCTGATTATGATTTTTTGGTGGTTGATCATTGGAACCTTTCTTTTAATACTTCTCAACCCTTGAAGAAGGAAAAATATTTAATGAAGAATGTGGTGTGACAAGATCCTCCTCATGATTGGTATAAAGTTAACTTTGATGGTGTTGATAAAGGAAACCCAAGACTTGCAAGTTGTGGGGGAGTATTAAGTGATTCTCATGTTAGGCTAGTTTATGTGGTGGTGCTTCCTTTGGGAACCTAGAAAAAACACTTTACAAAATCTTCTACAACCTATCATGGCCTAAAGCTCACTCAAGAGAAGGGTGTTAGAAAAATATGGTTGGGGGGAGATTCTTTAAATATTGTTAATTATCTTAAGAGGGTGCATCCTTCTTCTTGGTCAATTGAGCATATTATTGAGGATATTATTTTCATATTGAACTCTTTTAAGGAATTTTATGTATCCCATGTTTATTGAGAAGCTAATTGGTTAGTTGACTACCTTTCCAATTTAGGGGTGTCCTCTACTAGTTGTTGGGACTCTCAAGATATCACCACTATTGATATTTAAAATCTTATTAAATATGATCAAACATCACATGATGGCTGGTGTTTTAGGATTTAGATGATTTTGGCCTCATAATTTCCCCATTAATATGAAAAGATATGTGAATCTCCACACATGTCTTGATAATTATGGAAAAGGTTATGTAAATATTTTGATTGTAGTATCCATGATGACTTCTAGTCCTTAGGTTTTCAGATTTATATGGATTATGGGTGTTTGGTTCTTCCTCCTCATTTGTATCTGAAACTTTTATTTTCAATTTTCAGTGTTTCTTTTTAGGGAGAAAGCTATGTTCAGTCATGTTCTAGTGATCATGGTGGATGATAGGTGTAGATTGGAACTTGTTACCTATGAAAAATTTCAAGAAAATGACATTGTTTAGGAAATCCTAGAGATGAGTGGGGTTATCCTTTTCATGTTGAAGCTCATGGGTTTGACTCACAAGTTTACAATGATTTTTTTATTGGTTGGAATAATAGGGTGTTGAGAGTCTCCGGGGTGGAGATTAGTATCATGGAGGACCTTATTGTGGAGATTATGGGGTTTTCTTCTAAGGGAAAGAAATTGTATAGGGAAAGGTCGACATCTAAGTTAGCATTGGTCAATTTCTTTAAAGGGAAGGAAAGTGAAAATCTTAAGGGATTATCTTGTAGAGGTTATGACTGACATTCCAATAAGCCCATTTGGAGGGAAATTTCCATGGCTATTATGAGGTATTTCACTCTGGATGGAAAATTCTCTACTATTTATAGTTATCATTTATTGTTGCTTAACCACTTTAGGCATAATAAAATGTTGTAATTAGTCCCTTTTTATTTTATCCTTTCACTAAAAAACAAAATTGTGGAATTTAAAAGAAACCCCAATCACCCCTCACTACATGAGGGTCTAATGCTTCTGATAATGGAATATGTAAAAGCTAAGCATGTGTTAAAAGTATCTAAATTAAATAGAGTTCACAATCTTAAGTAGGTCCCTTTTGGTTATGAAATGGGTAATGACTCTGAAGGAAAGTATGAAGGGGATGAAGAGTCAGGTTCGTTTGAAGAGGATTTTGTTTATCTTGAAGATTTTGAAAATCATCCTATGAAAAAGGGGAAGAAAGAGGCTATCCCCTCTTGTTCTAGTGGTTTTCATACATATTTGGAAATTGAGGAGTCTCTCTCAGTTATGCTCAATAGTAAAGGTTCAACTAAGGTTAAGAAAGGGAGCCAAAGTTCTAAAAAGGAAGAGTTATCTCTTCCTTTAGGTGTAAAAACAAGAATTCTAGAAGTGGAAGGAAAGAAAGGGGTTGAGGGAAAGAGCTCAATGGGGAAGAAATATCTGAACATTGGGTTGGGTAAGGATAAGGATACTATCTCTATGGTAGAGGTAACGACTGGTAAGGAGAATGTCTAGGGTGTTTTTGTGGGTGTGAAAGGTAATATTCAAAAGTTGGAGGTTCCTAAAGTTGTGCTTAATGTGAATAGGGTAGATATTGACTTGGTGCAATTGGATGTCCCCCTATTGGTATGGAGTCTATGGGTAAAGGTAAAGAAAATTGGATTCTCTTGGAACTATTTTCCAAGATGTTCAGTCCAAGGGGTCAACTAGTTTACAAGAAGAGTCTATCAATTAGGAGAATGTTGACCTTAATGTTGTTATCATATTAGCGAACGATGGTACAAGGAACCTCTTCAAACTATTTAAATGGATTCTATTTGAAGTAAAATAGATTAATATCAAGGTGAATTCAATGGCTAATATCAATATTGGAATTGTTAACAATAAAAAATTGGAGATGTTTATTTTTAATAGGGTCAAGAATATGAATATAATTCTAAATAGGGTTATGGATGATGCTACAAAATTGGGGCAGAATCATGAATCTAGATTATCTACTCTTGAGGATAAGGTTACCACAATTCATGAGGACTTGAGCACTGTCATGCATGTTAGAAAAGCCTCTATTCATACTAGTGTGTAGGGGTTATCTATGTTGAATGAGAAGGACCATAAATGGATTAGGGGACTGCTTATTAAAGGGAAAGAAGTGTATGAAGCAAAGGATGTTTTCGTAAAAGGTGATATGGAAAAGGGTATGGATGCAAGCCCTTGTATCAGAACTAGAAGCAAGATGAAGAAAAGTGTAGTCATTTTGGCTCAGGAATTGGATGATGTTGTGGAGATGCATGAGGTCATCTCTAGGGATTTGGAAGTAGGTGGGATCTTAAATAATTTACAATAATTTGTTATCTTCTTTTTTGTTTGTTTTGGCTGATTGTATGCTATTGGTGTGGTAATTCTTATTCTTTAACAACGTTTTCTATATGTGGTTGCTTGTTTTAATTGTCTTTTATTTCTAGTAGCCTATTTTTTTTGTAAAGGGTTTTGAGACCCCTTCAAAACCTACTTTTCAGATAATCAAAAATAATATTTATATGAGAATCATCTCCTAGGTACACCTTCCCACCATCATATATTTTATATTTTCTAAACCAAACTCAATGAGAGGTCATTTGTAAAGAGTCATTGAAATCTATTAACCACATACCTTCTAATTCATGAGTATCCAAGGAAGAAAAAAATTCATCACCTTCATTTTTATAGGATCTCTCAGACTCATCATCAAAAAATTTATTTTTCTTATTCTTCTCATTCTCCTTGCAATCTCTTCTTATATGTCTAGATTTTCCAAAATTCCAACATTTTATCTTGAACTTACTAGGAGATTTGGATCTCCCATGAGATTTAGCTATAGACTTGTCTTGATTCTCACCTATTTATTAGAATCTTCCACAAATTTCTAGGGATTCCTTAGCTAATTTAGAAAATTTTCTTCTCATTTCTTCCATAAGAAACAATGAAACAACTATTTTAATCTTGAACTTGGTTGTAGTGCTCACAATTTCCATAAAAAAGTGTTTCCATAAATTTTGCAACGAACCCAAAAAAGTGATACATTGATCTTCTTCCCCCGTTATTATATTTGAGACGTTTGGATGTTTAGAAACATGCCCACCACCCTTCATATTGAGGGTATATAACTTCTTTCTTAGAAAAATATTATTCACTATAGGTTTATCTTAAGAAATTTCTCTAGGATTATTCCAAATATTTTTTATGGTAGACTCATGCACATTCAGAAACACTAAATCATCCAAATTAAATCTAATATGATTTTTCACCTTTCTATTCATCTATTCCAAATCTTCTTGTGATGTAGTTACAGGTTTGGATCCAAATAACATAGCTCATTGATATCAATCTACATTATATGAGAACATCCTCCATCTAGAGACTCCACAAATCAAAGTTTGTACCTAATAAATTTTCCATCTCTATCCTTGGTGTGCTTTCCATATCTTCCCACAATAAAATCAAATCCCTTTCTACACAAGCTCCCACTTAAATGAATATTAGTAAAACAAATTCCTCTACACAACACCTAGAATTTGAGGTGATAAGGATTTGATGCCAAATGAAAGGAAGTAGGGTATATGAAAATGAATTGTACACTAATTTTCAAAGGAGAGTATTATGCAAATTTTAATTTGTTAATGATTATAAAGAAAAAAACATATTTAACATAAAATAAACAATAAATACCATAGCATAGATGTACATGAGGAATGCCTTTCAAGAGAAAAACCTCACACTCTAAAAAAGATCAATATTTTATCTAGTAAATCATTATTACAATACACTTGCAATGTAAGACTTCACAAGGGTACCATAAACTAGATATTTGAAGAAATTCTTACAACTTAACTAGTATCTACAAAACTCTACACCTCGCCTCCATCTCAAGAATCTAATATATAAACGATACAAAAATTGAAGCCATCAAATGGTATTTCGTAACCTATGAATTGAAAGTTCCCAAAATTGGTGCCCAAATTATGCCTCGATCAAAGATGTGTTATGGTGTGTTATACTATATATCATAGTTTGGTCGGTAGGTGTAACTCTAGTGTAGGGACACCATGGAAATTTTGCTTAAATGATGATGATAGGTTTCTAGGTTTGTGTTTTGTGTGTTTTAACACTTGGTTTATGTAATAAGGTCTGATTATGACCATATTTTATGTATTTGTGTCATGTAACATCCTTTAGGTGTGTTTTGTTAATGTTGTCAAAATGGTACAAAATTTGCTTTACAACTTGACAATTTTTTCTTTAAATGGGAAATATGAATAGTCATTTATTTGAATGGAAGTTGTAGACCATTGGTATTTATTTAAAACATGTTTAAATGGCCTAAAAAACTTTGAGGAAACTCTATTGAAGCATTTTGGAGGACAAGCGATAAGAAAATACTCTATTTTATGTTGATTTTGTGTGTTTTTTTATAGTTTTTGGTTTTGTATGGTCTCGTATAGTTGTGTTGTGATCTAAAATTCACGCGAAAAGAAAGTACAAAGAATAATTTTTTTTTTGAATGTGGTTTTATTGAATTTAATTAAGAAATAAGGGAGTTTGAAGAAATTCTTTGTAAACCATCTGTAAAATCCTAAGTTTAAGGGTTTTTAACAAAAACCATGATTAATAGCCCATTCCACTAGTGAATCTCAACCAAACTCGGTGGAATGGAGGTTTATAGTTTTTTTTTAATGTTTTTTTGGTTGTTTGGAGTATGATATGGAGTTGTGGGTGGTTTTGTCCATGCACTAGCCTAACATCTTCATGTGTTAGGCTTAGGTAGGTTAGAGATATTGTAGGATAGCAAAAATGTGGTGAGTTCGAGTGGGATAAACTACATAGTTGGAACCTATATAACATGTCAAATATTTTGGAGTGAAAATTTGGTGTTTGGAGTTTTAATTTCTTATAAGTGCTTTGGAAAAGTGGCCTAATTTGGCCTTGTTTCAGCGTAACAGGTCTAGTTTGATGAATTTTTTCCAAAACAACCTAAGTCCCAAAGGAGATATGTTTCAAAAGATCATAATGGGTGTTTGAAAAGGTGTTGATTTGGTGGTGAAATGGCCTTCCCTAAAAGACATGTCAAGAAGATTAGGTTTGTAGACTTAGAAGTTAAAGACAAGGGAGATTGAGTAATCCACCATAGTTGGGGTTTAGAATCTCAAGGTAGTTATTGAATTGTGTTAGTTGATCCTATTCCACCCCTACTTTTCATCAAATGGTATTAGAGCATAGGTTATGATTGTGAAGTGGGAAAGTGAACGAGAATTGGCATAAGCAAGATGCCTCTGAAGAACAATCCAACAACTAAAGAGGTTAGGGAACTAAGGGAACAATATGCAAAGGAGGTGAGGCTCTATAAGGAGTCTCATGAATCTGCCCTTTCTAGAATAGTAGCCCTGGAGGAGAACCACATAAGAGGAATGGTCAGTGGTGACCAAAGTGACAAGGAGGATGAGGGTGAAAGTGAGAATCCTCCAGTAGGAGTCCATGATGATGAGGACTTGGACCCTAAAGAAATGAGAATTGTTAGGATTCTAAAGGATATAATGGGGGATAATACTCCAAAGGTGAAAATTGAAGTATCTATGTATGGTGGAAAGATGGATAGTGAGGAAGTGTTGGCTTGGATAAATGCTTTGGATAACTTTTTTGAATTTGAGGAGGTACAAGAAAATAAGAAGGTGAAATTTTCAAAAACCAAATTGAAGGTCCCTACTCTAACATGGTGGAACTATGTTCAATAGGAGAGAGTCAAGAAGTGCAAGACAAATAAATTCATGGGACAAAATGGTAGCAAAAGTGAAGACCTAATTTCTACCTGCAAATTATGTAATACAAACCTTTAGAAAGCTGCAAAATTTGAAACAAAAAGAGTTAGATGTGATGGAATATATTGAGGAATTCAATAAATTGATTATAAGGGAAATACATACTGAGGATGAGGTAGAAAAGGTGGCAAGATATTTGAATGGGCTTAGGCTCAATATCTAAGATGAAATTTCTCTCAATACACCTAGGACAACCTAGGAGTGCTTCCAATTGGCTGTCAAGGTAGAAGAAAGAATGGAAATAAGACAAGAGCAGCAAGGAAGAGGTAGGGATGAAAATTTTAGAGGTAGAGGCAACTTTTGTGCAAGAGGGAAATCACAAAAACAACTAGGTGAATCAAGCAACCACCAAGAACAAAGTGGTGATTCAAGTGGTAGAGGTAACTTTGGAGGAAGAAGGTTTGGTGGTAGAGGAAGGTTTGGTGGACAAGGGAGAGGATCCAATATCTTCTCAGGAATATGTTAAAATTGTAACCAATTTGGATACCCAACATGGAAGTTCCCAGACAAACAAGCATCAAGTTCCCATGGAGGTGAGCGAAGGAATCAAATTATGCATGAAGAGGATAATGAAAGTGTTAATTCACCATCTCAACATGTTTCCCTTGAGGTAGGCGAGTCATTTCCAATGAGGAGAACACTTATTAAGGTTCCTACAATCAAAGAGCCTCCACTAAGGAAATCTTTATTTAGGACCACATGCAAGTCACATGGAAAGGTATGAAAAGTAGTTGTTGATTCAGGCTCTACTAATAATTTAGTTCCATTAGAAATGGTTGAGAAGTTAAACATGAAGAATATTCCTCACCCCACACCATACAAATTTTCATGGTTAAAAAAAGGTCAACAAGTCTT
This sequence comes from Sequoia sempervirens, assembly GCA_007258455.2. Classification (NCBI taxonomy): domain Eukaryota; kingdom Viridiplantae; phylum Streptophyta; class Pinopsida; order Cupressales; family Cupressaceae; genus Sequoia; species Sequoia sempervirens. Next base: position 205,492,634 of record VDFB02058242.1, on the reverse strand, counting down.
GGTAAATGAGTAGGCATGGGTAGAGTTTAATATTGGGGGTTATAAAGAAAAATCCTTTGTGACATCATCCCTATGGATGTTTGTCACTTGCTGCTAGGAAGGCCCTAGCAATATGATAGAAAGGCCAAGCATGATGGCCATAAAAATGTTAATGTGATAGATAAAGATGAGACTTCCTTCACTTTGACACCCCTACAAGATGAAGAGTTTGAAAAACAAGTTGGTTCTAGTGTTATGGTGTAAACGATGATTTTGGGTTATCCACACAATGCTTTACTCCTCCTAGGGTTTTTCACCTAAAAGGAGAAAATGAATTGAATGGGGTCCAAAAGGCAAGGCTATACACTCAAAGTTAATATAAATGAGATGTATTATGCCTAATTAAGATTCTCTAATCCTTTGATCTAAAAATGGAATGATCTAATGATGCAAAACTTAGAAAATATAAAGTGTTGGAAAACATATTGTGATTTGTAAAAATTCCTAAAAATGCAACTAAATGATGAAATAACATAAAAAAATGAAAGAGGTTCTCTTAGAATCTGAAACTTGATGTTGGAAGATTTTGGAATCTTGAAATTTTGACTAAAAGTGTTGACTGTGACACTTATGCCAGACTAGGCGATTTAGTTCCAGTTTTAGGAAACTTTTCTAGAACAAGAATTTTCCAAATGGGTATCCAAAAATGTCAAAATCACTTTTTAGGCCCAGAAGTGGGACTAATCTGCCAATAGTGGTGACTTATTCATCCTACAAGTTTGGAGAATCTCGGGACAAAATCTTGAAGCCTTAGCTCTACACTTTCTTTTCTGATAGGTGTCCGCACTTGATTCTACAAAAAATGGAATAAAAAGCCTCTCCAAGCTTGAATTAGGGTTGTGTTGACTTGATTGATTTTGTAGTCTTCTTCATCACTCTTCAACACCTATTGCTTGACAAATCTACATACAAAATTTTGCAAACACACATGCAAAGGGGAAAATGGTTGAGGGTTAGAGAATAGGGTTTTGCCTTAGTCAAACCCCACTTTTTTTATCAAACCCTAAACAATGAAATGAAATGAAAGGAGAATGATAAATAGATAACATGAAAATGTCATAAACTTACCACACCTTTGATGTTCAAAATTTGAAGATATGCAATGAAGTGCTCCAATGGATTGACTTGATGATGTTTGATTACTTGAATGCTTGTGAACTAGGAGAGTGTAGGAGATGTAAAATGAAAAGAAAAACCATTATTTATTCTTGATTTTACTAAAATTTCCTGAAAGTAACACATCACATGTTGACCTCAAGGGTTAGAGGACAAAATCCTGCTATAAATTTAAAATTATTTTGAGTTTTGTGCCAAAAAGGACTAAGTCACCCCTATTGGTCACTTAGTCCCACTTAAGCAAATTAAGTGGGTGTTAAGAATTATGGGGCACTAAATTTGTTTAATGGGAATATCCTCAGAAAAACACTTAAAAACGGTCGAAAAGTGCATTAAGGGATCATTTAAACATGAGAAAGGGTTGAATTAGTGAAGAAAAGTCTAGAAAAGCATGAAATTGGGTTACAACACTTCACAACACTTTGAAATAAGACTTGGTAAGTGATAAAAAGGAGTTATTTAAGTGAATTATAATGAAAGGGTCTTAGAAAAGTGTGAAAGTTGGTTACAACACTTCACAATACCTTTACAAGACATCCTAGAAGTCTTAATGATTCACAAGGGTCCAAGACCTAATGTGAATGTGTTGACCACATTACAACATTAAATCTAGGAAAATTCAAGCCAAAGTCCACTATAAATAGTCAAGTGAGCATAAAAATTTCAACTATACATTTTTTGGTGACACATTAAGCCCCCACTTTAGCAAGAGGATGAACTTGCTTCAAACTCTCACAAAAGTAGCCCAACATGCACATTGAGAGGGATCCAAATGCACTCACATTGGTAGGATGAAACAATAGTATTCAAGAGGGATGATCAAGCCCCCAGGATCACAATCTCATTGAAAACCAAACATAAGGACAAAGGAACACACATGATGATGAAAAGGAATGAAACCTTAGATCTTCTATCCAACTCATTGTGGATTAGATCTAGGATGACTGTTTGAAATAAGAAATGTGTACTCATTATGGGGTGATGGAACTTATGGTTATCCATCAAGTGAGAAGTCCCAAGTATACTCAATCAGGGCCATAAAACTTTTGGTTGTCCATGGGTTGAGAAATTCACAACATACTCACTCTCGGGCCACAAAACTTCTGGCTATCCACAAGGTTAGAAATCCCAAAAGGTGGCTATGGGGAAAGTCGTGCCTTAGAATGCGCTTCCCACTCAACCATAACAAATTTATGCCTCTTGGTAACTTTAATAAGGTGCCACAAAGAGAATGTTGGTTTTTGCTTCATGAGATAAGAAAAGCTTCATATTCTTAGAACTCATAAACAAAATACAAAGGTATAACAAGAATGCAAGTTGTGTTATGCAAGGTGGCCATGTAAAATGGAAAATTTAAAAATTTAAAATGCAAAATATATTCAAAGGAGTCTTTTTTAGTTCATGCAAGGTCTATAAATTAGGGAACATTGTGTCTAATGTCTCCAAGAGAGGGCCAATCAAAGAATATAAGATTTACAACTTAGGGGATGTAGGGCATCACATCAGGCCACCAAGAGGAATGTAATATGCTAATATGAATCATGCTCATGAAGGAAATCATACCCATTGTCATCCACAAAGTGACAAACACATCGTATAAAGTGACAAGGCTACACCAAGAACCAAGAAAAAGAAAAATGCAAATGAATAATTCCAATGTATGCCCCTACTTTAAATGAGTTGCTACACAGTTTTGTGAGAAATTACTTTAAAGTAGAAAAATGAAAAATGCAAACAATAAAACAAGACATGAGAGCCAACTTGGAAAACCTTTATGCCAAGTCATACGTTTTTTAGTAAGGCTATGTCATGTATAAGAAAAGAATGAAAAGAAAGAATGGTTACCCCAAAAAAGGAACACACTAAACACATAAGGGATCTATGTATTTTGGGTTAGTATGTTCTTTGTTCTAATGTTTTTATGAAAGAGCTATGAACTATCATCATTCCATAAATACATAGAACTAGAAGAATGATGCAAAGAGAGTGAAAACAAAAGAAAAAGACAAGTTTGTTTTAAGTCAACATGGAAGAGACATTGTGGTCTCAACACTTTTCATCATCCTCAAAAGGAAAACACAAACGAAAAGAAAATGAAAAGGAAAAAGCAAAGGGAAATATTTTGAGTCAACATGAAGGATACATTGTAGTCTCAATGCCTTACATCATCCCAAAAAGGAGAACACAAGAAAAGACAAATTAAAAAGGGAAAAGGGATCGATTGGGTCAACATGGAAGAGAGATAGGGTGTATCTACACTTTACGTCATCTTCAAAAGGAAAAAACAAAACAAAAGAGAAAAAGGACCTTGTGGGTCAACATGTAAGAGACATAGGGCATCTCTAAGCTTTGTGTCAACCCAAAAAGGAAAAGACAAAAAAAAAGTGAAAAACAACCTTTTGGGTCAACATGGAAGAGACATAGGGCATCTCTACACTTTGTGTCATCCCCACAAGGAAAACACAAAAAAAAGTGAAAAAGGATCTTTTGGGTCAACATGGAAGAGACATAGGGCATCTCTACACTTTTCTTTATTCCCAAAAGGAAAACATAAAACAATGTATGACATATAGAAGAATAGAGGGATGAATAGAAGAAGTATACAAAAAAACATCAAATGATACACATGACGGGGGAACATGACACATATATGAAAAAGGAAAAGAAAAATTCTATTAAGGAAAATGCAATTCAACCATCTAACAAGTCATTTGCCTCCCAATCATGTTCAATGTATTGTGAGGGTGGTTGACTATCCAAAGGAAAAATGACAAGTGTCAAACTAGGGGAAGTACTAGGTTCATCACTTGATGTAGAAGACTTATCTTAAATAAGATCATGGAAGAGGAAAAGAAAGAATTCAAATCATTATCCACCTCTTCATCTATTTTAGATATCTCCACGTCATCATCATCATCCAAATTAATCATGATGGGAGGAAAAAGAGTAATTTATAATGAGGGGTGTATTAGGAGTTGTATTTGTTGTATTTGGTCATTTTGTTGTGATTCAGGTAGGATCATTCTTTATTGCTTCAGTCAAAGGTGGGGTTTGGTCTTCATTTTTGTATTCAGTTTGCATTTGAAAAAAAAGGAGACAACACTGATATCTACACTCCCTAGCACCATGGTTTCTTTTGATTCTATTTTGAAGCTATGTGGGTGTTAGAGCAGATTGATCCATCATAGGCTCCTTTGCTTCTTGAGGAGGAATAATGGAAGGAATTGGAGGAGATGGGCCAATCACTTTCTCTTTGGCTTTATAAACTTTTTTAATGCAAGGTGGCATGATAGGGTTGGTTTTGTTATCTCTTGGAAACTTAAACAATGAAGGTGAATTTTTTATTGTTGGTTGTTCGTGAGGTTGTATTGTTTGGTTAGGTTTGGAGTTACGTTGAAGCATGGTTTCATCAAGGATGGGAATGTAAGAAGTGGTTTGGTATTGGTTGTGGAGGGACAAATCGACAATTTTCTTCACTTTAAACTTTTGATAGGAAATGAAAAATAAATCTTTATGAGGCATGATGGGCTCCATGGGCTCTAGCCAATAAGCTTCTAAGGTGAAATTTCCTTTAGAAGATAAGGGGTGAAAGCCACTATTGTTAATAGTAAATATGTAATTTTCATGTAGAAATATTAGACTTTTGTGTAAGATGAAAGGAACAACTTTCATTGAGCAAAGCCATGGATGGCCTAGCCATAGAAAAAACTAATCAGATTGTGAAATGATGAAGAATGTAACATCTAGTGTCTTAGGTCCTATTTGTAATGGAAGAATGATCAATCCAATCATAGGGTACACAAAACCATTATGTGTTTTAATCCATGCTCTTGGTTTGTCATATTTATCTTGATAAATATCATGTAAGACCAAAAAATCCTCCATGATCACATTCTCACCACAGGTGGGATCTATGAGTATCTCATTAGTGGGTTTATCATAAATGCGTTTGGCATTTTAAAGAGGACCATTGGGAATATTTGGAAGAATATCTTTAGAAGTGAAAGTAATATCAAGATTATTTTTATTTGGGCCCTTATGAGGGATGATGTCTATCACTCCTACCATTTCATCCATGTGATTAATAGAGGGTGTATCAGGATGTTCAGTCTCTTTATTAACAATCATCACATTATTGCTTTTAGTTTCACTGGCATTGAAAAATGACATGTTATGTTTAGGCATGGGGTTGGTAAATATTTGTAAATTTTGGTTAGGTGTTTCAATAGATGCATTTCATTTAACATTAACGTTAACATTAGAAATAGATAGATGGCTAGAATCGATGAGGTCTTGCACTATATATGTTTAAGAAACTTACATTGCATTGTGTCATGTTCATTTTGTCTATGAAAATGACAATAAACATTAGGTTGGAAGCTTGGAGGCAATGGTTTGTTTGTATCTAATGGTTTAATAGGAGGTAAGGAAATCATTTTTTGCTATATAAGTTGGGTTATGGTGTTATGAAGGGAATTGGGTAATGGTGTAAATTGTCGTTTATGGTCTCCATAATTGTAAGGGAACGCAACTTTAACAACTACTTGGTTGTTTATAGGTTGAGGTGGTTGTGGAGGTGGGGGTTGAATTGTAAAAACCCTTTGTTTGGATTTCAAATGTTTGTGAGTTGTTTTGGTTTCTTTTTTCATTCTTCGCAGCTCAATTAGGAGTGGATTTTGTATCACAACTAGTAACTGAGTTATGATAGTCAAAAAGGGCTATGCATAAATGTAAGAAAGAAAATTTTTTCATTAAAGTAAATTTTTCTTGAATATGAACCTTGCAATTTTTCTATAAACATCTTTTGGAGATGTGCATCAGGAACCTTGATATCTATTTGAGCATACAATGATAGATAGCCTGAAATGAAATCAGTTACTTTTTCCTCCACATTTTGTTTACATTGCATTAAATCAGCCATTATCTTTTTGGGAGTCATATGGACTTGGAAATGAATTATATAGGCATCAAAAAGCTCATTAAATGATCTTATTGAATGATTAGGTAAGTTTGAAAACCACTCTAGGGTAATGTCTTTTAAGGTCTGAGGAAATAACATAGCTAATAGTTTATCATCAAGGACAAAATCACTTCACAAGGTTGTATAAGCATTGATATGATTAGTAGGGTCTCCTTTACCTCTATAATTCTCAAACCTAGGCATTTAAATTCTTTGTGGCATTGGGATTCTTAAGATGTATAAAGATAATGGACTACTATGGACATAGTAAGTGGGTGGTGTGGTTTGGTTTTGGTCAATGGTGGAGAGTTGTTGTTGCATGGAGGAAATAGTGTGGAAGAGTTGCATAATGAGAGGGTCAATGTAAGTGGCATGAGGTGGAAGAGATAAGGGTGATGGAGTGTATTTAATGTTGGGACAAGTGATGGGGACACTAATAGGGGTGAAGGTGGTGGAGGACGGAACAGTCGATGCCATAGAAGAACTGAGAATGCTAGTTAGAATAGTAAAAGGAGTCACTTGAATAACTTTTTGCATAGTTGTTGTCACTTGAGGAGTGATATAGGTGGGTATGGATGCTACAGTTGAAGGAGGGATGTGAGATCCTCCTTGGCTAACCATAGTGTTTTCTAATTGAGATGTATTAGAGGCATGCTTTTGTTATATCTCAAAAATTTATTTCATAACATATAAGCCCTCATCACTTTTAAGAATTTGATGGATGTTGTCTATAGCAGGAATCGTAGTGGTTGATATTTTTTCAAGACACAAGTTTTTCTATAAATGTGCTAGATCTTCATGAATGGTAATTACTTTTGCTTGCAAAATGTGAGAATTAATGTTTTTGTCAACGTGAATAGTGTGTGAAGGTAAAGGAAAACTAGTGGTAGTATCCATGCTTAATTTATCATTGTTCATACCAGGAGTAGAAGCTCAAGACAACCCAAGGTCCTCAATGAGTGTGTTATTGCAGGATGCCATGAGTTGGCATGATCCCACAATAGTGGTTTACAATTTTTGGCCAAACTAGACACTGAAATAATTTTTTTTAACTAAATCTATGCTTTTGGGCACCTATAGCAGCTAAACCATGAGGAATTTAAAGATGATGCAAACTAGAGTTTTTTGAAATTTTTTCTATAGATTCTAAATATATTTTTTCAAAAATTTTGGAATCAGATTGCACTTCGTTTTCCATCTCCCTCGAAAACTAGTTTTTTTCAGAAAATAACATTTTTAAAAAGTGATGCTCACCGTATAATGCATAATTTTTTTTCCATGAAGGATAAAATTATAATTATTTTAAATTTAGATTTTAACTCTGATATCTAGTGCTTCCACTTGGTTAGATAGTTTTTTATTAAATATTTTTTCTTTAATCAAGTTTTGAATTCAAACAAATTATAATTCAGACATAGCGATTGTATAATGCGTAACTTTTTTTGTATGTATCAAAATTCAATTTTTTCTTTGTTGGATCAAGGACTTCAATATCTATTGCACTAATATTTTATTTATTTTCTTTTAATAATCTACTATTTTTCCATATGTGCAGAATAGAGAACTTGGTTTTCGGTGAAAAACCTAAATTCACGAGAAATAAAAAATAAATATAATAATTAAATTAAAATTATTTAAAATTATACTTTTTGGGAAGCTTGTAATAAGGAATACATACTTGCAAAAAATAAATTTTAAATGAATTCACTTGATTCCCCAAAAGGTAAATAAAAAGTGGTTTTTTATCAGCATTTTGATAGGTGTAAAGGAGACTATGTTATAGGTATGGTTTAAAACTAGTGGGGTTCTATCCAAGGGGGTTTGATTTAAGGTAGTTTGATCAAACTATCTTCAATTGGAATTATTTAAATGGAAACTTTTAAGGCTTAAATCATTATATTTTCTAAAAATATGTGATTTCAGTAAAAATCAGTTCCTCCCAGAAATTGTAAACCAGCTTTGTGGGATCACCCGTCGGGAACTTCGTCTCACTAATGTATTATCAATAGGGCACCAAAAACTCATAAAAATACCACAAGATATGGGATGGATGAAAATAGAATGAAAATAATAGTAATTTTGTAAATTGAGATAAAAATGCAGTACCGAAAAATAGAAGTACAAAAAATACCCAAAAATTATCAAAAAATACAGTGCAAAATATGCAAAAGGACTAAGTTGCCCAGGGTGGTGATTTAGTCCCACTGATGATTTTTTTGTGATTTTTAAGAATTTTTAAATGCAATTCTATGTATTTCAGAGGCACAAGTGCAACTATAGTATGAAATGTAGTCTTTTTGTAATTTTCAATGCAAAAAATGATGTAAAAATGCAACCTAATTGATCTTTTTCACTAATGCAATATGAAATGCAAATTAAATCTAGGATTCACTTTTAAATTAGAAAGGAATATTTTTAAAATTCAGGTTCACCAAAATGTAAACAATGACTGTGGGTTACCCACACAATGGTTTACTCCTAGGGTTTTTCACCTAAAAGGAGAAATGGGATTGAATGGGGTCCAAAATGCAAGGGTCTACACTCAAAGTTAATATAAATGATATTTATTATGCCTAATTAATATTCTCTAATGATTTGATCTAAAAATGGAATGATCTAATGATGCAAAACTTAGAAAATGTAAAGTGCTGGAAAACACAGTGTGATATGAAAAAATGCCTAAAAATGCAACTAAATGATGAAATAATAGAATAAAATGAAAGAGGTACACCTAGAATCTGAAACTTGATGTTGGAAGATTTTGGAATCATGAAATTTTGACTGAAAATGTTGATTGGGACAATTATGCCAAGTTGGGTGACTTAGTCCCAATTTCGAGAAACTTTGCTAGAACAAGAATATGCCAAATGGGTATCCAGAAATGTCAAAATCACTTTTTAGGCCCGAAAGTGGGACTAATCCACCACTAGTGGTGATTTAGTCCTACAAATTTTGGGAATCTCAAGGCAGAATTTTGAAGCCTCTCCAAGCTTGAATTAGGGTTGTGTTGACTTGATTGACTTTGTAGACTTATTGATCACTCTTCAACACCTATTGCTTGATAAGTCTACAAAAACAAATGCAAAGGGGGAAAATTGTTGAGGGTTAGAGAATAGGGGATTTCCTTGGTCAAACCAAACTTTGGTAATCAAACCCTAAAAAAATAAATGAAATGAAAGGAGAATGATAAATAGATAACAAGAAAATTTCATAAACTTGCCACACCTTTGATGTTCAAAATCTAAAGATATGCAATGAAGTGCTCCAATGGATTGAATTTATAATGCATGATTGCTTGAATACTTTTGGATGACTAATTTGATGAATGCTTGAATTCTTATGAACTAGAAGAGTGTAGGAGATGTAAATGAAGAAAAAAACCCTTATTTATACTTGATTTTACTAAAATTTCTTGAAAGTAACACATCACAGGTTGACCTAAAGGGTTAGAGGAAAAAATCCTGCTAGAAATTTAAAATTATTTTGAGTTTTGAGCCAAAAAGGACTAATTCACCCCTATTGGCGACTTAGTCCCACTTAAGAAAATTAAGTGGGTGTGGAGAATTATAGGGCATTAAATGTTATCCAACATGAATATCCTAAAAAACACACTTAAAAATGGATAGAAAGTGCATTAAGGGGTCATGCAAACATGAGAAAGGGTTGAATTAGTGAAGACAAGTCTACAAAAGCATGAAAGTGGGTTACAACACTTCACAACGCTTTGAAATAAGACTTGGTAAATATAAAAATGATTTATTTAAGTGAATTATAGTGAAAGGGTCTTAGAAAAGTGTGAAAGTTGGTTACAACACTTCTCAACACCTTTACAAGACATCCTAGAAGTCTTCATGATTCGCAAGGATCCAAGACTCAATGTGAACGTGTTGACTACACTACAACATTAAATCTAGGAAAAGTCAAGCCAAAGCCCACTAGAAAGATTGAAGTGAGCATAAAAATGTCAACTATACATTTTTTGGTGACACATATGGTAGTGGGAGAGAAAGAGTTTTTGAAAAATTTTAAGGATGAAGGTGGTCATGGATTTTCCTTAGTGATTAGACCTAAATCCAAATCTTTTTTAGCAACAAGTAAAGTTGAGGGCATACCTAGTGAAGTTCAAGCCTTGCTAGAAAAATACAAATATATTGTAGTGGATGAGTTGCCAAGTTCTTTTCCTCCCATGAGATATGTCAACCATCATATAGACTTGATCCCTAGTACCAATTTTCCAAACAAGCCTACATATAAGATGACCCCTTAACATAATGAGGAAATAAGGAGACAAGTTCAAGAATTGTTGGATAAAGGCCTAATTAGGGAAAGTTTGAGCCTTTGTGTTGTCCCTACAATTTTAGCACCTAAAAAGGATGGGGATTGGAGGATGTGTATGGACTCAAGGGAAATAAACAAAATAACCATCAGATATAGGTTTCCAATACTGAGAATGGAGGATCTAATGGGCTATTTGAGAGATGCATGCTATTTTTCAAAGCTAGATTTAAAAAGTGGTTAACATCAAATTAGGATAAGGGAAGGAGATGAATGGAAAACTACATTTAAAACTAATTAAGGTCTATATGAGTGGATGATAATTCCCTTTGGACTGTCAAATTCTCCAAGTACATTCATGAGGTTAATGAATGAGGTTTTGAAGCCTTTTATTGAATTTTGTTGTTGTTGTATATTTAGATGATATACTTGTGTTTAGAAAAACAAAGGAAGAGAACTTGCAACACCTTGAAATGGTTTTACAGAAATTGAATGAGGAGAAGTTGATGATAAATCTCAAAAAGTGTGGATTTTATGAAAGAAGAGGTAGTATATCTTTCCTTTGTGATCTCCAAGGGTTCATTGAAGATGGATCCCACCAAAGTAGAGGAAATAATCAATTGGCCAACTCAAAAGTTAGTAGGAGAGGTAAGAAGCTTCCATGGGCTTACAAGTTTCTATAGAAAATTCATCAAGAATTTTAGTCACATTTGCTCACCCATAATTGACACCATTAAGGCATATAAAAGAAAGAAATTTTAGTGGACTAATGAGGTAGAAAGGAGCTTTGAACATCTAAAAAATAGAGTGGAACAACAACCAATACTTACTTTACCTGATTTCAACAAGGTTTTCACCATAGAATGTGATGCAAGTGGTTTTGCAATTGGTGTAGTCTTAAGTCAAGAAGGTAGACTAGTGGCTTTCTTTAGTTAAAAACTTAATGAAGAAAAGAAAAGGTATTCATCATATGATCTAGAGTTGTATGTAATGGTGCAGGCCCTTAAGAAGTGGAGACATTACCTTTTTCCCAAGGAATTCATAGTGTTTACCAACAACCATGCCTTGAAATTTTTTAACAATCAAGATAGGTTAAGCCACAAACATGTAAAGTGGGTTGAATATTCATAGAGCTATAGCTTTACCATTAAACACAAAAAAGGCCAATATAACAAGGTAGCAGATGCTCTCAGCCAGAGTTCAATGGTGGTGCATGAAATCCAACTTCAGAGTGTGGGAATAGATGCATTGAAGGACATGCATGTTGAGGATGATGACTTCAAAGAGGTATATTTTGTTTCTGCTTAGTGTGTGGTCAATTTTTGTGAATGTTAAACATGTAAAAAAAAATTGAATTAATCACACCAATAAGACATTATATCAAGAAAAAAATATTAAACTAATAAAGTTGCAAACTCTGTATTCTATCATCGATTGTCATCCTATCATCCTCTATCTCCAATATTTTCATTGATTCCAGCTGGCTCTCAGATTGTATGCTAGGCTCGACAAACAGTCTTCCTAGAGAACGAGATTAAATATTGAATGCATGTAATTGCTAATGTTAAGACATGATTATTCTAATGCTAAACATGATTGTTGAAATGAAAGACTTGATAATGCTATGAATAATGAAATTGTAATGCTATAGTGCTAGAATACAATTAATCTCTAATTACTCTGATGTGTGTGTTGTGTTGTTGTAACCCTTGCTTGGATCAATAGTGCTATTTATAGAGTTTTCAAAAGCTTTTGATTGGTTGATATGATCAATGATTGTGAAAATTTCTAGTAGATCGAATGGTTGAAGATGGATGAGAGTGAAGAAAAATAGAAGAAAGTAGAAAGCAAGATTTGTTTTCTTTTCTGTAAAAGTGGTAAGATAAGATGATAAAGATGATTTAAAAAAAATCATCCTTTTTGTGAGATTATGGAAAGATTTTGAAGAAGAAAAATAATGAATTATTAAATTCAATTATTTATTTATGGGTGACACAAAGATTCTTCTTAAAATAGAATATTTACCCTGGATTTGAAGAATAATGGAAGATTTCATAATTAAATAAAATATTTAATTATGATTTTGAAAAGATATGGAAGATATTTAATTAAATAAAGATATTTAATTAAACTTTTTAAGAAATAGTATGTAAATGAAATTAATTAAATGAGATATTTAGTTAACTAGAAGAAATATTTGAAAAGAAATAATTAAATTTAATTAAATCAAAAGACTTAATTTTTTATTTTTATTTTTTTTAACGAGGGGAATCGGGTGCAGCATAGTCCCCCATATAACCCCCCACCGCCGGTAAACTTTTTACCATGACCGGCACTGGCGGGACACACCAACCAGTACCACGAGTGCGAGGAGTTGAACTCATGGTGGGCCTACAGGGAACAACAACCACGAGCTAGGGTGCCCAATCAAAAGACTTAATTAAATTCAAAAGTAATAATTAATTAAAATAAAGTGTATTTATTTAATTAATTAAGTGGACATATGAATATGAAATTAAATAAAAGTCAATTTTTTAATCATGATAGAAGAATAAATTGAATGAACAATATAATTAAATTAATTAAATTTAATTATATATAGAAGAGAGATTAATTAAATAATAAATACTTAATTAAATGCCAAGATTAATCAGATATGACCAATTTTATGCATCTACATTTTTCCCCTCTTTGAAGTAATGTGTGAAACGCATTGCTTCAAAGAAAATATTCCTACTTTCAAAATTTGTTGTGTTTGACCATGCCCCTTTTCTAAAAAAAAAAATATGCCCCTAATCTGATTCTGATATGTTTTTGCTCGAAAGATGTTGCTAGTGTTAATGATGCCCCCTCGGAAGGTAAATCATTGATGATGATATGAGTTATTGATACTGTTTGATTTGATGAGGAGAGTTTGACGTTGACGTGAATTCAGTGATTTAGCTCACAAAAAATGATGTATAAAAATGCCCTAGTGTGGAAATAAAGTCAAATTTGGATAAAAAATATAAAAATGTCACAAAACTTACCTTTGGTTGACCTTTAAAAGGTAAAAAGGTAGAAAAAGACATCATTTGCACTTTTTGACTTTTTGAATCTTATAGCTCTGACAATGACCTAGCAAAATGGAGATTTTGTATCACTGTAATAGATTCAATCAATCTCACCGATATCAGAGACCGGTTGCTTATGGACCACCAGTGAGTCAATCTAACTACTTGTGCTTTCAATTTTTTTTGTTTTGAGTAAAAATTTTCATGTTTTTCCATGGATTTAGGTGTTAGTCCATTTTAGTGCATTTAGAAAAAATTTAGCACTTTTGATAGAAGTTTTAGTTCTTTTGATGAAAATATTAGTGCATATAGGATAATTTTGCATGTTTTAGTGTAGAAACTAGTTTAGCACATTCGATGAAAAGAGTAGCGCATATAGGGTGCTATATGGAAATTAGGGTTTTAGCGCATCTAGGAAAAATAGTAGCACATATAGGGTTATCGCGCATCTAGGAAATGAAGTGGGGCTTAGGTTTATAGTTTTAGTGCTTAGAGGGAAATAACGCATAGAGACCGCAACTTAGCGCATCTGGTTAAAATAGACAGAATGTGTGATTTGATGAAAGTGATGTAAAAATGATGATGTAGATTGCTTCCTTAGTCAATAGATAGAGGAATTGTCTTATCATCGTGTTGATATGGATAGAAAATTTGATGAAGAATTGATAACTTTGTTTCCAAAATAGAAATAAAAGAGTAGGTAGCTGATAACTTTGTCTTCCCTGAATGAAAAACAAAGAGTAGATGATTGATATATTGTCGGATAAGTTTGCTTTCTATGATAGAAAGAAAATAGTAGATGATTGATTGAAAACATATTTGCATTTGTGAAGTGAAATACAAATAGTCAGGTTTTTTTTATTGTTGATAAATTTGCATTCTTGAAAAATAAAACAAATAGGAATTGATGATAATCAGATTGATGTAATATTTAGATAGATAGATTGTGCATTGATATGGGTCACTTGATATGAGTCTGATGAGTATGTATCACTAAGATGGATCATAGATAGGCAAGAGTATGATTGATTAGGTGTTACTGATATGGGTCATAGATAGATATGAGTCAGATTGATTTTGCTTGATTTGAGATTGAATTATTGATGTAATGTTGATTAATTGTCTATGTGATGACTGAAAATATGAGGTTTTCAAAAACCTCCAGATTAGGGAGCGTCACTCAGTGGGATGGGATAGGATAGCCAAGTTGACACCAAATGATGTAGCATTGATAGAGACATGTGGATTGAGATCTTTTTTGGCTATGCTGCCAATTGGAGTCAATAGAGGACTGTTGACTGCACTGGCAGAGAGGTGGCATTCAGAGCACAACACCTTTTATTTGCCGACTGGTGAGGTGACTATGACTCCAGAGGATGTCTATAGGATATTGGGTATTCTAGTGGTTGGTGACCTTGTGTTCTATGATCACAGGGAGCTTGGTGGTACAAATGCACTGAGGAGAGTCTATGGCAATGCTCATATAGTAGGGTATTGGGTGCCATGGGCTGATTTCAAGGGATATCCAGCCTTGCCTGCAGTGTTAGTTGCATTCATTGGAGGTCCCCTTTGTCCAGATCTCTGGTCAAAGGGACTATCAATGGGATGGGGGAGGATCTTGGAGCATATGCTCGTACAACCTCAGAGATATGCCTAGGGGAGCTGCATGTTGGCTCACTTATATCATGACCTTCATTAGGTGGTATACAGGGGTGCATCTAGTTTGTCGTGTAGCGTGACATTGCTTCAGGTTGGGGCGTGGGAGCATATTGTTGTGACGAGACTAGCTTGTCCCCAAGTTAGGTCACCAGGGAGACCCTATGTGTACGCGTATGTTATGTTCCTTGTCTAGCCCAAGCCGGGCAAGGTAGATTACTGGAGATGATGCCTGGATGTATGGATATAGTGGTATGGCAACCATACCTTGATTGTGATCCATGGGATATAGATCACCTAGAGATGTCGTTTGTAGGTATTCCTTAGTTTTTGATAGGGAGGACCCCTTTTATCATCAAGATATTTTTGGTGTTGTAGGTGTAGCGATAGTATGGTTTCACACAAGGGATGCCACAAGGGGTTGCACACTATGCACAGAGCAGAGATGAGGCTGGATGGGAATCATGTATCTCATATTAGATAGCATATATGGAGTACATGGCTTTAGTACCCAAGACATGGGATGATAGATGATACATTGTTGATGCTAGTATGTCTAACAAGTACTCAGTCTATTATCATACACATCCCTTTCCACGTTTTACCTATCTTGATGAGCCACCACCCATTTTGGTAGTACCATAACTAGGGGCAATGAGACAAGAGGATGTGGTAGGTTGGGAGCCAGAAGTGGTTGGGGGAGATGAGGAGGAGAGTGGAGAGGAGGATAGCTTAGATGGGGATGATGGGGATGATGGCGGAGATGAGGGGCAGGTGCTAGGGAGGCCAGGGCCAGATTTTCTGAGTAGTGTACATATCATGCGGAAAATGAGGACTAGGATTGGGTGGTGGACAATGATCAGGGTTAGATCCTCATCACAACAAGGATAGATAGCCACTATGTAGGCTTAGGTGCAGACACTACAAGGACAACAGGTGTAGTTGCAGAGTCAGATGGTGCAGGCATAGGGATTGGTTGCACACTTATAGGCATAGCTAGCATAGTCACAGGCATAGGCACAGGCTCAAGCACAAGCACAAGCTTAGGCTCATCCTCCTACCCTAGACCCACAGATAGCCCAGTTGATTACAGAGAGGGATGCATTGAGACAGAGGGCAGTGGAGGCAGAGGGTGTTGCTCAGAGGCTTATGGGCACTATAGAGAGTGCATCCTTGCGAGAGGCTATTGTAGAGGGCATGGAGATGGCAAGGGAGGTAGAGTATTATAGAGTTTGATATGAGGAGTTATGTCCTCCTAAGCATAGAGAGCCATTCCCATGGTCTCGTAGTAGGACTAGGAGTAGGTCACGGACAGCCACACAGAGCATGGGGGTTACCGGGCCTTAACAAGATCCAAACGCAGGGACTTGTGGCAAGCCACCATCTGCGAGACCAGCTCCATCAGGGGGTTCCACCAGCCAGCCATGATTGATGCAGGATTTTATATGATGTATTTCATAGTCATTGGAGCATGTGCATTGATTTTTGATCATATCTCATGTATCATTTCTAGAATTTTTAGTTTCATTGGACTTTCGAACATTTGTATATATTTTTGATGAGTGATGATATGTGGCAGTGATGAGTTTTGATGATGTGTTGCATTTTTTTTATGATATGAGATGGATATGCATTTATTTCCTTATTTATGTGATATGGATTTTGATGATTTACTGACTAACATGATTTTTAGGATGATGTGAGATGATGATGATAATGCAATGAAATGATATGATGTGTACTAATGATCTTATGCAGGATGATGACGTTAAAAATGTAACGTGCTAATATGATATATGATATGAATTGTTATGAAAAAATATGGTTGGAAAATGATGTGTTAATAGAATAAATGAAATTTGTGTTTTTGAGTTTTTCAAATGCTATAAATGATGATGTGATGCATGTCTTGTTTATGAAATGTATCATGGATTGATAATATGATATGTAATATGAATAAAAAAAATGATAGATGAAATGGTATAAAAAATGAGAAAAGATATGAATGGTAAATGATGTAAAAGGATTAATAATGATGAAATGTATGCTATGAAATATAATGAAAAAGATTGATAATATGATATGTAATATGAATCAAAAAAATGATAGATGAAATGGTATAAAAAATGCGAAAAGATATGAATGGTAAATGATGTGAAAGGATTAATAATGATGAAATGTGTGCTATGAAATGTAATGAAAAATATTGATGAGATGAAATGAAATGAAATGATAAGAAAAGATGAAATGAAATGTAATGATATGAAATGAGATGTAATGTAATGAGATGAGATGATGAAATGTTAAATGAAATGAGATGAAAAATGAAATGAAATGATATGAAATGAGATGTAATGTAATGAGATGAGATGATGAAATGTTAAATGAAATGATATGAAATGAGATGTAATGTAATGAAATGTTAAAATGAGATGATAAAATGATATCATCTAATGAGATGATAAACAATAAATGATAAAAATATATGAATAATATGATAATGATGAGAAAATGATGTGATGAATATGAAAAATGATTAAAGAATGAAATGAAATATAATGCAATGTGATGGCATAAAATTAAAATGATATATAATGATAAAAATGAAATAAAATGAAATGAAATGGAATGATAAAATGATAAAATTGAAATGATTTGGAAAATGATAAAATTGAAGTGATGTGGAATGATAAAATGAAATGCAATGTATTGATATGATATGTGATGAAATGATATGAAATATGAATGCATGAGAGAGGATCCAAATGATGGATGTGAAATGATATGATATGCACTAGACCTAGATGAAATGATAATGACATGAGGATGAGGCAAATGTCCAAAGGTCCTACACATATAGTCCAAAGATACATGACAACTGTTGACTTATCTGTTCAGCTTTGTTTAAAACTCTAATGCAAATCCAATATGCAGATATGTACTTTGATCTAAATGAAATACAACTAAATAAAATGCAATACAACTAAATGAAACCAATTGTTTGTTGAGCCTTTTTATTAGCATTCTTGAATCATCATAGAGCCTTGTAAAATGTTGGAAGTATGTAAAAGCATCAGAGGGGAGAGTAGCACCAATGATGACATAAGTACAACTTTCATGATTTTTGATATAGCAAGAAAACACAAGCATCGAGGTATAATTTAACCAAGATGACATGAGCATTTCTTGCATAAATAGACAAAGACTAACCACCTTTCTGATGCAAACATGGAACTATCGTCAATGATATGCGTTGGGAATCATGTCTCACGACATATTTTCACCAAATCAATAGTTAACCTCAAGACAACAGACAAAGAAAAATCCTCTTTCCTTGCCACTCTAGTTTAGTACATCATTGAGTGTGCTCCAGAGAGATGATATCGAAAATAAAACAACCATTGCTAAAAATGTACAATTGATATTCCAATCACTATTCAGATTTTAGATCATCTAGATATGAGTCATGATATGGTATTTTGCTGAAAAACAGTTTTCGATTTGGATCAATGGTTGGGTATCTATTCATAGGATTTCATTGTTTGTTTTGTGTGATTGGATTTCTATGTCATTTTCCAGCTGTTTCTATAACTTGAAAGTTAGGTGCCCCCAGTATGTTAACATTTTGCCCCCAGTATTGGTACAACTTGCTAAAATGAATATGTATTAATAATCAAGCCATGATAAGATGTTATCATTCTAGGAAAATGGTGGTAACATGATGCTATTATGACCCTAAGATGATGGAAAGATGTGCAAAAAGGAAGGTTGAAAAGCTAAGTGCAAAACATGAACTAATAGATGGAGAGCTACAAATAGCGTTTGTTTTCCATATTTTCACTATCTATGTTTATTGCATTTTTCTAATTGTTTTTTTTTTTGTCGCTACCACGATGCCTGTTTGTTAGGTTTTCACCAAGGTAACCATTTTTTAAGGACTTTTTCTACTTTTTTTGTGTTTTTTTAGGACTTTTTATGATGTTTTTGTATTTTTTAGGACTTTTTTTTATGTTTTTGTATTTTTTCAAGACTTTTTCTAATGTTCTTGGATTTTTTCAAGAATTTTATGGATGATGATAACCGCTTCAGACATAATACTTTGTTAGGTGCATGCTATTGATGGGTTCTTCAAATAGGTCCCCTTCTGGCATTGACAACTTGTATGCTCCTGAACCATATACTGCTATGACCATGTAAGGACACAACCAATTTGGTTCAAACTTTCCTTTCTTTTCTCTGTCTTGCTGATTGCATGGGTTTTCTTTAGAACATGATCACCAACCTGAAAGGTACATGGTTTGACTCTATGATTATAGCTGTGAGACATCATTTGTTGATATTCTTTCAAATGATCAGCTACTCATTTTCTCTTTTCATCAAGAAGTTCCAATTCTTGCAATCGAGAAACCATGTATTCATCATCTATTATGAGACCTTTTAAAGATACTCTAAGTGATGGAATCTCAAACTTCCAAAGGTAGGATGGCTTCTGCTCCATAGACTAGAGAAAATGGTGCTGCCCCTGATGGCATTCTGATGCTAGTTCTATAGGCCCATAATGCGGGATTAAGTTGGACATGCCAATCTTTCCCTGCATCATTCATAGTCTTCTTCAAAATTTTCAATATTGTTTTATTTGAGGCCTCTACTTGGTCATTTCCTTGTGGATAATAAGGTGTTGAGTATCTATGTTGAATGTGGAATCTTTCACAAAGTTCGTCAACATCTTGATTCTTAAAGGGTTGTCCATTATTTGTGATGATGGAGTTGGGAATGCCATACCAACAAATGAGATAGTTGAGTATGAAAGATGAATTTTTTTTGTCGGTAACCTTAGTGAGAGGTACTGCCTCAATCCACTTAGTAAAATACTCTATTGTTGTGATGATGAACTTGTTTCCATTCGAGGATGAAGGATGAATCTTGCCAACTAAATCTAACCCCCATTGATAGAATGACCAAGTTGGTGTAAATGATTGTAGTTCCTATGCTGGTGCATGAATGAGATTCCCATGTATCTAACATTTAGGGTATTTCTTCACAAAAGTAAATGATTCCCTCTCCATTGCAGGCCAGTAGTAACCCATTCTAACCAATTTCTTGGATAAGGTCAGTCCACTTGAATGAGTACCACAAACTCCACCATGAACTTCTTGTAATTCCTTATCAAATTCATCATGTTCAAGACATCAAAGTAAAGTACCATCAAGACCACGGCAATAAAGGGTGTCAGTGATAAGAGTGTAGAGGCAGGATTAGTGAATAAAGTTGTGCTTTTGGTTACAAGATAAGTCAAGTGGTAAGATGTTTTCTTTTAAGTAGGCATAAATTTTTCCATACCAAGGTGAATCGGATCCTACTAAATGACAAATGATTTGAATTTTAGGGGTGTCATAAGTAGGTGAAAATGATTGTTCCACCAGAAATTCGTAGCGAGCCTGATTTTCTGGGAGTTGTAGCAATGAAGTGATTATGGCCATAGCGTCAGCTACCTTGTTATCAAGTCGTGGAATTTGGATGAACTTGATATCTATAAAGTATTTCTTGAAATCATCAACCATTTTCTTATATGGAAACAACTTGTCATCTTTCGTCTAATAATCATCATTGATCTGGTTAATGACTAACTTGAGTCACCATAGACCTATAATTCTATGATTCTCCATTCTAATGCTATTTTGAGTCCAGTGATTAAGTCTTCATATTTGGCTATGTTATTAGTGCATGGAAAAATTAGCCGATACAACCAAGGAATGGTATTTCCTTGAGGGGTGACAAAGAGTATGCCTGCCTCTGATCCATGTTGAGTAAATGAACCATCAAAGTATAATGACCAAGGTTGCTTTGATTCTGCTATGAAGACATCAGCATCTAGAAATTCAATGTGCATGGGATGTTCTACTTGTAGTGGTGCCTCAACCAATTGATCAGTGATAACTTGTCCTTTGATTACTTTCTGATCAACATAATGGATATCAAAATCACTTAAGAACATAACCCATTTTGCTAGCCTTCCTTTCAATGTAGCCTTGCTTAACAGATACTTGAGTGGATCAATCTTTGCAACAAGATTGATTGTATGAGTTAACATGTAATGTTGAGATTTTTGTGAGGCAAATACTACTGCTAGGAAAGCTTTCTCACTAAAAGTGTAGTTAAGTTCATGACTTGTTAATGTTCGGCTGATATAATAGATTGCACATTCCTATCCTATAGAGTCTTCTTGTGCTAGCAATGCCCCCAAAGATGTCTTTGTTGCTGCAATGTATAAGATGAGTGGTTTGTCCAGATTTGGTGGTACTAGAACTGGTGGATTCATTAAATACTATTTGATCTATTGAAAAGTTGTTTCACACTTTTCATCCCATTTGAAAGGAACATTCTTATGTAGCAAATGTGTGAGAGGTATACATTTATCTATGAGTTGTGCAATGAACCTTCATATAGATTGGAGTCATCCTTGTAGTGACCTTAACTGACTGATATTCTTTGGTGGAGGTATTTCCATGATTGCTTGTACCTTGGCAAGATCAACTTCGATTCCTTTTGCTAAAACTATGTAACCTAAGAGTTTTCCAGATGTGACTCTAAAAACACATTTCTTTGGGTTGAGGAAAACTTTGAATTTTTCCAACCTTACAAAGATTTTGGATAGTACCTCTAGATGTCCTTCTATTGTGTATGATTTTTCCAATATGTCATCAACATAATCTTCCATGAATGTGTGCATCATGTCATGAAAAATTGTAGTCATAGCTATTTGATAGGTAGCTCCAACATTCTTTAGACCGAAAGGCATGATGTTCTAACAGTAAGTTCCCCATAGACATGTGAAAGTTATTTTGTCCTGGTCTTCAAGTGCAATCTTGATTTGGTTATACCCAGAAAAACCATCCATTAATGAATACATGGAATGTCCAGCCATGAGATCTACTATAGTATCAATGCTCGGAAGAGGGAAGTCATCTTTAGGACATGCCTTATTAAGATCTCTAAAATTTGTGCACACTCAAACACTTTTGTCAGGTTTGGATACAGGAACAATGTTGGAGATCCATTCTGCATAGTCAATTGATCTTATTAAGTTCTTCTTTAACTAGTAGCGCAACATGAGGATGCATCTTTCTAATTTTTTATTTCATAGGCTTTACTCCTAGTTTAATGGACAAGTGATGCATTATAAGATCAAGCTCAAGACCTGGCATGCCTGCCTAAGACCAGGTGAAATTGACTTCATTTGCTCTAAGAAATTCCATGAACTCAGGGACTTCTTTATCTGTCATTGATGCAACTAACTGTAGAATTCTTGGTTTCTTAGTAGTTTCAATATTAACTATTTTTGTAGGCTCAATCAAGATAAGTGATCGCTCATGATAATGCTTTGGGAGAATGTCAAGCATCCCATCATCTAGTTCCTTAAAAAGGTTTTCACCATCTGATACACTCTTTATTTTATCTTTTGCTTGATCTAATACTGCCAGATTCTAGTTTTCACCATTAGATATTTCTTTTTGATTTTTAATTTTGTAGCTAGGAGACTTGACACTTTCCTAATTAAAGGTTCTATGCTGAAAATCACTAGTGGAACAATTATTTACAATATCTATGGAGAGGAAGTTCACGATAGATTCATCAGTTGGAAACATCGGTATATCAAGAGGTTAAGATAGATCCCAATTGATGAGATCAGGATGTATTAATGGTAGCGGGTCATTAGGCTACGTGAAATCAGCTATGGTTAAATTCATAAAGAAGGTGTTCATAGGATCCAAGGTATGAGGTAGGTCAATGATGGTATTGTCCTCACGATAGTCTTGTTTGATCAAGTCTGAATCGGTATCACTAGAAGCATAGTCATATTGTATTTTAGATTCATATGGTTGGGTCCCTAAACCTTCTCCTTTGATTAGAGGAGGTGTATACTTGTGTATCACATCAACCTATTTGTCCCTCCAGAACTCATCATTGTGAATAGTATCCCATTCATATTCTCCAGAGTCCGTGTTAGAGTTATTATCAATGAAATTCTAAATGGCTGTCAAACATGTCTCTCTTGTATTAGAACTTTCTTGTAATGCAAGAATAGTATCATGTGACTGCTTGGATGCTGTTTCTTTTGAGGTAGTATCATAGCCTAGTCATGTTTTATCTTTTGCAGCAAGTCCTGGAGGGTCAATAGGCTCAACTACTCCTTTTCTTTTTCCGATAGGAACATTACCCTCATAGCCCATCTTTTGTATGATTGAGTATCCTTTGCCATATTTATCAGTTGGTAGCTTGACATTTAGAACTGTATCATCTTCATCTTCATCTTTATAGAGCCATTTTAGAATTTCGCTATCCTCAGGATCTTCCATTGGGAATTTTTCCTTGATAAATTTCCCATTGAACTTTGTGATTTATTTTTTGGGTGACTGTGTTGATGTTGATGGTGTAGATATCTGATGTTGCATGATAGAAGGTTGTCCATGTGACCAAGGTGACATTGGAAGATTATCTAGAAAGAGAGAATATTCTCCCACTCCATTATCCTTGAACCGTAGTTGCTTGTCAAAGCTTTTGGTTACCTAACTAATTTGTGTATCAACTTTTGGAAAAGTACTAGCAAGCACTTCTCGATTGTTGGGAACCAGAGTGTCTTAACTAGCTTTGATGTTAGTACAAGTTTGACAGTGAGAATTATCAGCTGGTATCGTGATCTCCTATCCATCATAAGGAAATTTAAGTCATTGATGATATGTAGACGGTATAGCTTTCATTTTGTGGATCCAAGGATGACCCAACAAGATGTATGTGAGATCCCAGTCTAATACTTGACAAAAAGTATTCTTGATAACAGGTCCCACTCTGATTGGTAACATGATTAAACCCTTGGATGCTCTTTCCTCATCATCATAGGCTTTAATAGTAATCTTTCTTGTGGGATCAATAGAATCCTCAGAAAATCTTAAAGCTTGAACTAACTTCATGGTACATATGTTCAAACTAGCACCTCCATCTATTAGTACACATTTGATACAAAACTTGTGGATCATGACTTCTAAATACAGTGATGAGTTATGGGGATGAGTCATGGAAACATCATCTTTTTCAGAAATTGAAAGGCACATAGGAAAGGGAAAATGTCCTACCATGGCTTGAAATTGATCCACATCTAGATCATCAAACAGTTTTTTCAATCAGGGCCTTGTCTAGAATTTCTTTATGCACTAGGGAAATCTTCAGAAGTTCCAAAATAGAGATCTGAGTGGAAGTTTTTCCAAGTTGATTGATCAAATCATATTGATGTTGAGGCAGGGGCACCATGGATTTGGAGGGAGCACCTTTTAGGACAACTTTAGCTTGTGCCCTTGTTGTTAGGTTAACTTCTCCATATTTCAATTTCTCTTTGAATTTTATAACATTAATCCGCTCGTCATTAGTGTAGATATGATTGATTATATGCTCATCGATATGATTCACATTTTTCCCAAAAGACTCACCCTTTTGATAGTTGCTTAAAGGGTTTCAAAATTCTTGGTGATCTTCGTTTGGTTGTTGGTTCCCTTCTATTGTGACAATGTCTTTGTCAATTAGATCTTGAATAGCATTCTTCAAGGATTGGAAATTATTCATACAATGGCCTTTACATCTATGATATTCACAATAGTACACATCATTCCATGATGGTAGCTTCACAGTAGGTTCAAAGTTATGCTGAGGTGGTAGAGTAATCACATTCTTTGCCATCAAATCTTTAAGGGAAGATTCTAGATATTGTCCCAATGGAGTAAAAGTTCTATTGGAGAAAAATGAATGCCATTGTGGATTCGTGTTTGATGTATTTCCTAAGGCATTTTTATTGTTGTTTCCTCAATACCCTTGATAGTTGGTAGTGCTCAAATTCAGAACAAAGGTTGGATTTTGGTTATTTCTTGGAGGAGGATTGTTTCCTTGATTTGTAACCGAGTTGACATTGTTGTAGTTGTTGTTGCCAGGAATACTAAGAACAATTGGTTTAGATGAGACATGATGTGCATCTACAACACCATCATTCACCACATTCTTGTTGCAAGTCCAAAACTTAGATTTTTCATTGTGGTGATTAGAAGAGCTAGGATTATCTCTATCAAGTTTGATTATCCACCTCTGGACTAATGCATTTTCAATTGTGATTGCATTTTCAATCAATTTTTGGAAAGAGGGAGGATAATGAAGATTTAGACGGTAACTCATTTCTTGATTCAAGCTATTTATGAATGTAGTTATCTTTTCCTTTTCCATAACATGACGTGCATATCTAGCAAACAATCTTCTCCATCTCTGAAGAAATGTGATGAACAGTTCACCAAGTTTTTACTTAGCCTTGCATAAATCAATCATTGTGATTTGGTGTTGTATGTTATAGGAATATTGAGAGATGAACTCGTTGATCAATTCCTCAAATGTTTTGATAGGCAGTGTCATTTTTTATAACCATTCCATAGACTGGCCTCCAAGACTTCCTAGGAAAAAATGAATTAAGTATGTATCCTCATGAGCAAATTCTAAAGTCATGTTTTGAAAGTCTCTAATATGGTCAATGGGATCTAATTTTCCGTTATAACAATCAAACTTTGGAATTTCATAATGTTTAGGAAATGGAATCATGTTGAGATGTCAATCAAAAGGATATGGACAAATATCATCAAGAGTGTATGTATTTGTTGTGGCTCCTCCCTCTAGAACTTTAACTTTCTCTTCTAATGTTTTAAGTGTTCTAGTAAAGGTGCCAAAATCAGATAAAGGTGTTTCATTAGGATTGCTCTTTATATTTGTAACATCAAAATCGTGAGGTAATTTGGCTCCTTTGTCAGCCAAGAATAGGAAATATTTTTGTTTGTTCCATGCTACAAGCTTTTCTACTGCTCTAACAAATTTAGGATCTTTCTTGAATTTTTTAAGGTGATGTTCTTCTTCTTGTTCATCCTCACGATCCTCAAAGGTTTTTCTCATATCTTTGTCGGAAGTAAATGGATCTTTTGCTCCTTCAGTCATGTTGTCTTCAAAAATGGGATTTCAATTTACTTTAAAAAGGGGATCACTATTTTCACCTTCTTCCTGAGTTGTTGATGTATGATCTTCTTGTTGAATATCTTCCTTTAGTTTGTTGTACTGTGATCGTGTAAAAAAAGGCATATGATTTCAAGATGTTCTTCTAAACTTAGATCATAGTTTGATGAGTGCAATCAATGATGATGTTCTAATTTGATAAGATGAAAATCTTATGATATGATCAAAACTATGTTCCTAATTCATGGTTGTGGCTTCCAATGATAAAGAATGTTTGAATCATGTTGTGAAAAGTTGAACCAAGAACTTAGAAGTTTGTGATGGAAGGTGCACTTGTAAGATTCAATCTTTGTTTTTGAAGAATGATCAATATATCAAATAACCTTTTCTAATTCACTGAAGTATTTGACCAGGATGTGTCAAATATTCAATAGAAGGTTCTGGTATATAGTTGAAATCAAGAGGCTGATTGTGATTGTGTCGTTGTGAGAGGGCTCTTCTTTGAAAATAGGCTTGTGAATCTAGAGGGTCTATAGTGTATTCGTCAGTAAATCCCTTAACAAAATCTTGGTATCTATGGAGAAATTCGTGATAATGGAGCAAGAAATTTTTACTCTTGTATAAAAACTTCCTTCATTGCAAAGTTTTCTTGGGCTTCTTGATTCTATGGGAAATTGGCTTCTTGAAAAACTTGGTAGATTTCCACTCCCTAAGCATGAGAGAAAAAAGTTGTTATGCTACTCAATCGAGGATGCTATAAACTTAGATATGTCAAAATCAATGATTTAGGAAAAGTGACAGATGTGATTTTCTGTTGTCTATATGCACTTCAGAAACAAGGATATGCACCATAGAAATGGTCAAATGCACTTCAATATGTCCCAGATGCGCTACTCTATGTCCTATATGAGCTGTAGAAAAATATTATGATAGTGACCGAAAGTTTGTTTCTCAGGATAGCCAACAAATACACTAAAGTACTCAATGCACTAGAACAAACCCTAAAAGCACTGAAATAACTAATGAATGCACTAGAATAGACCTTATATGCGCCATAATATACACTAGATGTGCTAAAAAAAAATTTCCAATGTAAATTTTTTTGAACAGTTTGTGAGCAGGTTTAGCTAAAATTTGACATGTTCATTTCAGATGATCTTTTATCTGAATTACTGTGATTGAAAACATAGTAAACACTTTGAAATTTTTTTTTCTTAATCCCTATACTAAACATCAAGTGTATGTTCAAATTTTTTTTTCACAAAGTGTTTTCATAGGTTCTTGCACATGATAAACAATTTAGACAGACTCACTCTTAGTACTCAGGTAGGTCATCATAATAATCAATAGCCCACATCTTAGAACTACATCAACTCACACAGCCATGTCACCCCCGAAGGGGCGCCCGTGTTTTTACATTTTCTAAGTGTGTACTCAAAGTGACGAAAATGGATACCGGATCCCCTAAGAAAATGGTCCTTGGTAGTTATATGGTGAGTATCTTGGGGGCATATTCTTCCCTCCCCTTGCACTATGATTATTATGATGTTTGGAAACTGACTTCGGCTAGATACTACACTAGGTTCGTAGTAAGGGTTTCCGTTCAGTGCAGAAATAATAAACTCCCTTAGGATACCTCCCAAACTTTAGAACAAAGGCTTTGCAGATGGTTACACTACTGGAAAAAGAGGGTTTCCCTTGATTTTCTTTAAATTTTATAGTGGGGTGGAATAGTCTGGCTTTGACTTGAACCCACTTGAGTCATTCCTCTTGGGTGAATAATTTTTCCCACAAGAACAAGCTCTCTATAGGATGTAATAAAGCAGTAAAATTGCATGAATGTAAAAGGAAAGTTTAGTATTCTAGTCACCTAGTTAAGGGGAGAGCATAGACTTATTGCCACAAGCACAGTAGACAATGTTCTTTTTAGAACCCAAATCACAATGTTCTAAACTATGTGAAGATGTTGCTTCACAAAAAGGATGGGATTCATTTTAATTACAACATCAATGTGTGGTAACTATCCTAGATTCCTTCATTTTAAATCCATGTCTATCCTAGGGTTGTTGCTTTTTAAAACCAAATGTGACTATCCTAGATTAGTTCTTTTTAAGCCAGAATAGTTTTTGTCTATGGAAGGTGTCAGACTCAGAAACCTATTTAGCTACAATATTGTATGCACTAAACGATCATCTATATGCGCTACAATAAAAGGTAAATGCACTAAAACAAAATATATGCACTGAAACAGTCCCTGGATGCACCGAAACAGTCACTGGATGTGCCAAAACAGTCCCTAGATGTGCCAAAGTACCTGCAAGAGCGCTGAAAGAAACTACGTATGAACTTTAAAATTCTTTGGATGCACTTTGGAAATCCTCAGATGCGCTAAAACAAAAAAAATTGTTGAAAATTCAAATTCCAGAACGTGAAATCCTGTGAAAAATCTTGCAGATAATTGTTAAAAATGGGGCAAGGCCCCATGGTGGGTGCCAGAAATGTGTGGTCAATTTTTGTGAATGTTAAACATGTAAAAAAAACTGAATTAATCACACCAATAAGACATTATATCAAGAACAGAATATTAAACTAATAAAGTTGCAAACTCAATATTCTATCATCGATTGTCATCCTATCATCCTCTATCTCCAGTATTTTCATTGATTCCAACTGGCTCTCATATTATATGCTAGGCTCAACAAACAGTCTTCCTAGAGAACGAGATTGAATATGAAATGCATGTAATTGCTAATGTTAAGACATGATTATTCTAATGCTAAACATAATTTTTGAAAATGAAAGACTATTGATAAAGCTATGAAAAATGAAATTATAATGCTATAGTGCTAGAATGCAATTAATCTCTAATTACTTTGATGTGTGTGTTGTGTTGTTTTTGTAACCCTTGCTTGGATCAATAGTGCTATTTATAGAGTTTTTGAAAGCTTTTGATTGGTTGATATGATCAATGATTGTGAAAATTCCTAGTAGATCGAACGGTTGAAGATGGATGAGAGTGAAGAAAAATAGAAGAAAGCAGAAAGCAAGATTTGTTTTCTTTTCTGTAAAAGTGGTAAGATAAGATGATAAAGATGATTTAAAAAAAATCATCCTTTTTGTGAGATTATGGAAAGATTTTGAAGAAGGTAAATAATGAATTATTAAATTCAATTATTTATTTATGGGTCACACAAAGATTCTTCTTAAAATGGAATATTTACCCTAGATTTGAAGAATAATGGAAGATATTTAATTAAATAAAGATAATTAATTAAACTTTTTAAGAAATGGTATGTAAATGAAATTAATTAAATGAGATATTTAATTAACTAGCAGAAAGATTTGAAAAGAAATAATTAAATTTAATTAAATCAAAAGACTTAATTAAATTCAAAAGTAATAATTAATTAAAATAAAGTGTATTTATTTAATCATGATAGAAGAATAAATTGAATGAACAATATAATTAAATTAATTAAATTTAATTATATGTAGAAGACTTTAGAGAGATTAATTAAATAATAAATATTTAATTAAATGCCAGGATTAATTAGATATGACCAATTTTATGCATCTACACTTTCTTTAAAGGAGCTCAATTATGTATACCAAGGTGTTCTATGAGAACAAATTTTATAAAGGAGAAACATTGTGGAAATTTAGGAGGACATTTTGGGGTTGATAAATCATTAGATTAGGTAAGAAGGTTCTACTTTTGGCCAAAAATGCAAGTATATGTCATAAAGTTTGTATAAAGTTGTACAATCTACTAAAGAGCCAAGGGTTCTACCTCTAATGTAGGACTTTATCAGCATTTACCAATTCCTAATAGGTCATGGGAAAGTCTAAGTATGGATTTTGTATTAGGTCTTCCAAGAACTCAAAGAGTTTATAATAGTGTATTTGTTGTAGTGGATAGATTCAGTAAAATGGCTCAATTCATTCCATGCAAGTGTACAAATGATGCTTCTCATGTTGCAAGGTTATTCTTTAAAGAAATAGTGAGGATTCATGATCTTCCACTAACAATTGTTTCAAACAGGGATTCAAAGTTTATTGGTCACTTTTGGAGGAAACTTTGGAGAAATCTTAAAACCAATTTGACCTTTAGTACTACCTATCATCCACAAATGGATGGGAAGACTAAAGTGGTCAATCGATCAGTTGGAAACCTCTTGAGATGTCTCACAAAGGAGCATGGGAAACAATGGGACTTAGTTCTTCCTAAAGCTAAATATGCTTACAATTATTCAATCAATAGAAGCATAGGGAAAAGTCCTTTTGAAGTGGTGTATGGATTGAAACCAAGAGGTTTATTTGAGCTTAGATATTTGATAAGGATGGAGAAGAGAAGTGTTGAAGGTGAAGCATTTGCAGAAACTATGAGAGAGATCCATCATCAAGTAAAAGAAAAATTGCAGAAAAGTGTTGAGAAGTACAAGAAGCATGTTTATTTGAAGAGAAGAGATGTACATTTCAAGGTCAGAGACTTGGTCCTTGAACACTTAAAGAAGGAAAGGTTTCCAAATGAAAACTATACCAAGTTGTTAATGAATAAAATTGGGCCTTGCAAAGTGGTCCATAAGTTTGGGGCTAATGATTATGAGATAGAACCCCCTCCTAGAGTTGTTATCTTCCATATCTTTAATGTTGCTGACCTCTACCCTTTCAATGGATTTGTGGATACAAATATAGCTTTTGATGCTGATTTTTTTGATGATGATTTGGTTAGAGATCTACCACCTACTGAACCATTGAAGCTTGAAGCAATTTTAGACACAAAAGAGGTGAAAAGAACAAGAAATAAAGTCTATAATGAGTATCTTGTCAAATGGCAAGGTTTACCTCTTGAAGATGCAATATGGATTTCCGAAGATGATATCAAGAAGCATGGGACATCAGTAAAAGATCTGATCTTAGGTGGGACCTGAGAACTTTTTCCTCTCTAGGTGTATGGTGTAGGGGCACCATGGAAATTTTACTTAAATGGTGATTATAGGTGTCTAGGTTTGTGTTTTGTGTGTTTTAACACTTGGTTGATGTAATAAGGTCTTATTATTACCATATTTGATGCATTTTTGTCATTTCGGGTCCTTTAGGTGTGTTTTGTTAATGTTGTCAAAATGGTGCAAAAGTTGCTTTGTAACTTGACATTTTTTTGCTTTTTGGGGAATATGAATGATCATTTATTTGAATGGAAGTTGTAGAACATTTTTATTTAGTTAAAAAAAATTAAATGGACTCAAAAACTTTGAGGAAACTTTATTGAAGCATTTTGGAGGACAAGCAATAGGAAAATACTCTATTTTCTATTGATTTTGTGTGTTTTTTTGTAGTTTCTAGTTCTATATGGCCTCATACAGTTGAGTTGTGATCTAAAATTCATGTGAAATGTAATTATAGAGAATATAATTTGTTTTGAATGTGGTGTGATTTAATTTCATTAAGAAATAAGGGAGTTTGAAAGAATTCTCTATAAACTATTTGTAAAACTCTAAGTTTAAGGGTTTGTAACAAAAATCATGATTAAGAGCCCATTCCATAGGTGAATCTCAGCCAAACTTAGTGGAATGGAGGTTTTTAGATTTTTTTTAATGTTTTTGTTGTTGTTTGGAGTATGGGATGGATTTTGGGGTGGTTTTGTCCATGCCCTAGCCTAACATCTTCATGTGTTAGGCTTAGGTAGGTTAGAGATATTGTAGGACAATAAAATTGTGGTGATTTTGAGTGGGATAAACTACATAATTGGACCCTATGTGACATGTTGAATCTTCTGGAGTGAAGATTTGGTGTTTGGAATTTGAATTTCTTATAGCTGATTTGGAAAAGTGGCCTAATTTAGCCTTGTTTCAGTATAGTAGGTCCAATTTGATTAATTTTTTCCAAAACAACCTAAGTCCCAAAGGAGATATATTTTAGAAGAGCCTAATGGGTGTCTGAAAAGGTGTTGATTTTTTGGTGAAACAATCTTCTATAAAATATATGTTAGAAAAACTAGGTTTATAAACCTAGAAGTTGAAGACAAGGGAGATTGAGTAATCCACCATAGTTGGGGTTTAGAAACTCAAGGTAGTTGTTGAATTGTTTTGAATTTTGTTGGTTGAGCCTATTCCACCCTTGCAATACATCAAAATACCATTTATATTTATTTGATGCATCCAACAACTTTGAGCATTTCATATACAAACTTTCAAGGACCATAAATTTTGATCCAATGATTAAATTGTGTCCATAATTTGTTTAAAAAGTGAAGTACTCAAAGATATCTATGCAACAAGCACCATTCAAAGGTAGCTGGTGCAGGAGCACCTGGGAAACATTAGGTTTTCTTGAAGTCTAGAATGAAGTTCTATCTTGCTTAAGTTATCTTGAGGTCATGTTGACCATTTAGTTAGCATTTAGAGGATTTTGAATAAATATTGATCTGTTGTGATCAGTGTAATAGGTGGTGAAAAGGATAGTTGTGTGTAGTTCTCATTTTAGCTTAGGTTGGCAACATTTGGAAAAGTTGGAAAACACAGCGGGTTTTTCAATTCTTGTTATTTGTTCATTAGAAGGCTGACCTAGGGTGCTTAACTACTTTGTGAACCTTTTAAAATGTGGTCCTCGAATTGGATTTGAGGTTGGAAGAAATTTGTATCTATTGAAGTTTAGGGATCATCTGAAAGAGCAATGAATTTCTTGAAATTTTCTGGTTTTTAGTGCTTATTTGTGTGTTAATGGAGGGTTCCAGACACTAAACAGTGTGTGGCATGTGTGGTATTTATTTTCCAAGCTTTTTGTAGTCAGTAGTTAGTTTTTCTTATCGAGTTCTAGCCTTGTTCTTTGTTAGTTTTTTTTTCTTTCATTGTTGATTAGACCAGTTAGCTGTTAATCATGGAGTCTTAGACCTCCCTTTTCCACTGTACTTAGTGTATAGTCTATGGGGGAATGAGGCTAAGCTCCATTCCTATACATATTTTAGGTTTAGAGGTCAGTAGGTGTCAAGGAAGCATGGTGAAGATCTTTCCCTAGGCGAGCCGACAATGCCCGGCTAGGAAAGAACAGTGAAAGACCAAGCCCTAACATTGTAGGGGTGCCAATCCCTTGGTAACCTAGGGTGTGTGGTGGATGCAGGAGTCCTTGCAAAGGATTGGTAGAGAGGTAGAGTCTTCACCAATCCATTTGGTGAGTAAAAGAAGCAAACAGATCACTTCCTGGTCAAGAAATGGCCTATAAAAGCCCTAAATCTAACAAAGGGTTACACCAGTGTACGACCTGTGAAGGCCTATAACCTCTAAAATCCTTGAGAGGTTGGAAAATGAGCTAGGGTCTCAAAAGGGAGTTTGTGATGTTCTACAGGGAATTTGGGAGATTAAGCATACTTTCTCGGGTTAGGAGGCCTAATTGGGGCTCAAGGGCTACTAGCCCTTTTTAAACCCTAGAATAGGGTTTGGTGAAAGTGATGGAGAAATGGAGTATGGTGGATGACCAAGAACCCTAGGTGGATAGATTTGAATCTATAGAATTCAACACACACCCCTGCAACAAGTTGGTAAAGCTTGGAGGTTAAGTGGCCTTTAGGGAAGAGTAAGGGCCAAGGGTGAGATAGTGACAAAGCACCAAGGTTGGCTTGGTATAAGGAAAGAAAATTGATAGTGGGGTTGGTCAGTAGGAACAATGGAACCTATACCTAAGGTAGGACCACAAAGATAAGGTGGAAGAGACACCTAGGAGTTCTTAGAAGCAAGGACTCAGAGCATGGGGCAGTGAGTGCCTCATCCAACCCTTCCCTATCAGATTTGTATCAGAGCCAAGTTAAAGATTTGGGAAGCATCTTATATGTCATAGGTTGAGTCTAGTGATTCTTCCATCATGGTGACAAATGCAGAATTGGCTAAGATGGTTGAAGAGCAGGAGGAAGACAATAAAATGTTGAGGGAAAGAATAGCCCAACTTGAACAAGTAGTGAGGAGTGCGCAATTTGAAGGAAGGATGCCAAAGTAGGAAGAGGTTGCAGAGGAAGATAAGACCCCTGAACCTGACCCTATTCTAAAAGAAGAGCCTTTCTTGAAGGCATTGAAGGCCTTGAGTGGAAAATCACTTGAAGGCATACCGCTATTTAGTGGAAAAATGGAAGCTAATTCAGTTCTGGATTGGATAGAGGGAATGTAAAACCATTTTGAATGTGATGGAGTCACTGAAGCACAGAAGGTGAAGGTTGCTAAATCAAGATTGAGAGGATCAGCCTTGACATGGTGGAAATTCATTCAGATAGAGAGGGAAAAAGAAGGTAAGTAGCCTATTTCTACTTGGAAAGGAATGGTTGCAAAAGTGAAAGAATCCTACATGCCAAATGATTATGAGATTCAGTTACACAAGAAGAGACAAAGCTTAAGGCAGAAAAACCAAGATGTGAATACCTACACTAAGGAGTTCCACAAACTTTGCTTGAGGTCTAATGTTGCAGAAGATGAAAGTCTCAAAGTGGCTAGATACCTTAACGGTTTGAAGTGGAACATTCAAGAGGAGATGACTCTTCTCAATCCTAAGACGGTGCACCAATGTTACCAATTGGCTATCAAGATTGAGGAAAGAAACAAGAGGAAGCAAGACCAGGCTTCTAAGGGCAAAGGCAAAGGCAGAGATCAAAGAGGATAGTGAGGTGGCTACCAAGGTAGAGGCAATGACCAAAGAAACCAAGGAGAGTCTAAACTCACGGAGCATGGAGGGGAAACATCTTCTAGAGGAGGATATAACAAAGGTAGAGGACCTCAAGGAGGTTCAAACAGAGGAAGAGGAGCAGGCAGGAGCAATTCATACTTTGCAACAATGAAATGCTACCATTGTGGACAAGTAGGTCACCCTGCTTATAGATGCCCAGAGAAAGCATCTTCATCAAACAATGAGAAGAGAGTGGATTATGCACAAGAGGACACCATGAGTCCTAAGTCATCTGAGGTTAGTCATATTGAATCAGAAGTGGGGGAGAATCTGATGTTAAATAGAGTTTTGATCAGACAACCGGTCAAAGAAGAACCAAAACAAAGAAGAGCTTTGTTTAGAGTAAGGTGCAAGATACTTGGTAAAGTATGCAAGGTCATAGTAGATTCAAGTTCAACAGAAAATATAATCTCAAAGGAGGCAGTAATGAAACTGAAACTAGAGAAAGTACCCCACACTAACCCCTACAAGGTAACATGGCTCAACAAAGGGCAGAGTGTTTTAGTGAATGAGCAAGTAACGGTGGAGTTCTCCATTGGAGGATACAATGACAAGCTAGTTTGTGATGTGTTGCCCATGGATGCATGCCATCTACTACTGGGAAGACCATGGTAATATGACAGAGGTGCCATTTATGATGGGAAAGAGAACTCCACCTCATTCAAGAAGGATGGGAAAACTTTCAAGTTGCAGTCACTGTTAGAAGAAGAAGTGGGACAGTCAAAGACACCAAGCATCATGTTGAGCAATGGTAAAGAGTTCCTTAACAACCTACATCAATGGGGTGAAGGATATGTGGTTATTATACAACCTAAAGAAGAAGGCAAGGCTGAAAAGACAGTCATACTAGAAGCAATCCAAAAGTTACTTGAGAAGTACAAGAGCATAGTTAGTGATGGTACACCTGCAACTCTACAACCAAAGAGAGCCATAAGTCATCAAATTGACTTCATACCTAGAGCCTCATTGCCTAACAAAGCAGCATACAAGCTTACACTAGAGCAGAACCTGGAGGTAGCTAGGCAAGTGCAAGAATTGTTGAATCAAGGATTGATTCAAAAGAGCATCAACCCATGTGCAGTACCAGTGGTTTTAGCATCCAAGAAAGGAGGTAAGTGGAGGTTATGTACAGATTCTAGAGAAATAAATAGAATCACAATCAAATATAGATTCCCTATTCCTAGGATTGAAGACTTGATGGATTGTCTTGGAGGAGCATAGTACTTCACCAAGTTGGATCTCAAGAGTGGATACCATCAGATCAAAATTTAAGGATGGAGATGAGTGGAAGACAAATTTTAAGACAAATGACGGGTTGTATGAGTGGAGATTTATGCCATTTGGCCTCTCAAATGCCCCTAGCACATTCATGAGACTCATGAATGAAATGCTTAAGGACTTTACATGGACATTTGTGGTAGTGCATCTTGATGATATATTCATTTTTAGCAAGATAGCAAAAGAACACCTAAAGCATGTTGAGATGGTTCTTAGGAGGTTGCAAGAGGAGAAGTTGGAAATCAATCTAGAGAAGTGTGAGTTCTTTAAGCAAGAGGTTGTCCATTTGGGCTTTGTAGTATCCAAAGGAACATTGAAAATGGATCCAAGCAAGGTGGAAGCCATCCTAAGCTGGCCTACTCCAACCACAGGGATAGAGGTAAGAAGTTTCCATGGATTGGCTCAATTTTATAGAAAATTCATAAGGAACTTTAGTGGCATATGTGCACCAGTTTTAGACACAATCAAGGGTGGTTTGAAAACTAAGTTTGTGTGGACTCAAGAAGTTGAGAAAGGGTTTGAGAGACTAAAACAAGAAGTGGCAACTCAACCTATTCTCTTGTTACCTAGCTTTGACAAGTTGTTCACTATTGAATGTGATGCAAGTGGAGTGGCAGTAGGAGGAGTGCTAAGTCAAGAGGGCGGGCCTATAGCCTTCTTTAGTGAGAAGCTCAATGAAGCAAAGAAGAAGTATTCAACCTATGACTTAAAACTTTATGCTTTGGTTCAGTCACTTAGGAAATGGAGGCATTACCTTCTAACCAAGGATTTTGTAGTCTTCACGGACAATCAGGCACTTAGTTTTATCAACACTCAAGAGAAGTTAAGTAATAGGCATTTGAAATGGATGGAATACATCCAAGCTTTTACCTTTACCATCAAGCACAAGAAGGGACAACTAAAGAAAGTGGAAGATGCATTAAGTAAGAGGTTGTCGACAGTACAAGAGATACAACTTAAGAGCATTGGTGTAGAAAGTTTCAAGGATCTATATGGGGAAGATGAAGACTTTACAGAGGTCTATAAGGTATGTTCTAACTTTGAGAACCATTTCCATAGCCAATACTCAGATTATACTTTGCAAAGTGGGTTGTTGTTTAAGGGTAATTAGTTATGTGTTCCAAGAGGGTCAATGAGGGAAAATTTGATTCAGGAAAAGCATAATTACAATCTTAGTGGAAATTTTGGCATAAATAAGACTTTAGAACTAGTGCAAAGATTCTATTACTGGCCTAAGTTGGAAAGAGATGTTAGAAGGTATGTGGAACAGTGTGTTGTGTGTATGAAAGCTAAAGGAGGAGCTAGTATGTTGGTTTATACCAACCCCTACCTATTCGTAACAGACCATGGGAGTGTGTGAGCATGGACTTTGTGGTAGGCCTTCCTAAGACCAAGACTGGTTTTGATAGTGTTTATGTTGTGGTAGACAGATTTAGCAAGATGAGTCATTTTATTCCCTGCAAAACTACTCATGATGCTAGCTACATAGCTCATCTTTTCTTCAGGGAAGTGGTAAGGATCCATGGACTACCTTTGAGCATTGTTTCTAATAGAGATGTGAAGTTCATGAGTCACTTTTGGAAGACTCTATGGAATAGATTGGGTACCAACCTGTCTTTTGGATTAGCTTACTATCCCTAGACCGATCGTCAAATAGAGGTGGTTAACAGGGTGCTAGGTAACCTTCTAAGGTGCCTAACTAAAGAATATGGACAGACATGGGATATGGTTATCTCACAAGCTGAGTATGCTTACAATGATAGTGTGAACCAAACCACAGGGAAGAGTCCTTTTGAAGTTGTGTATGGGATGCACCCAAGAGGCATTTGTGAGCTTAGAGGTCTTGGAGCTATGGAACAAAGAAGTGGACATGCAGAAGACTTCAGTTAGACCATGAAGGAGATTCAGGAGCAGGTAACAAGGACAATCACTGAGGCTACACACAAGTTGAAGGAAAAGGTAGATATGTCAAGGAAAGATGTGCAATTCAAGTGGGGGACTATGTCATGGTCCACCTTAACAAGTCAAGGTTGCAGAAAGGAATGTCCACCAAGTTGCAAATGAAAAGATTACCATGCAAGATATTGGCCAAGTATGGGCAGAATGCATACAAGGTGGAGTTACCTACCGATTTAGGAATCTCACCAGTGTTCAATGTAGCTGATTTGATCAAGTATAAGGGAACAGTCAAGGATTTGGATTAGGACAGTAAGGATATCTTCAAGGACATCAGCAACATACCCTTACCTACTCAAGACAAGCCCCAGGTAGAGAAGAACTTGTAGTTAAGGGTGAAGAAGGCCACAAGACAAAAGGTGTACATGGAACACCTCATCAAGTGGAAGAACAAGCATGAATTTGAGGCTACTTGGGTGGATGAAGTTAAGTTCAAGAAGCAGGGCATTGATGAATCTCTACTCTCTCCTCACATTGGTTAGTGTTTGTGCAGGGAGGAGGAGAATGGTGCAGGAGCACCTGCAAAACATTAGGTTTTCTTGAAGTCTAGAATGAAGTTTTATCTTGCTTAAGTTATCTTGAGGTCATGTTGACCATTTAGTTAGCATTTAGAGGATTGTGAATAAATATTGATCTGTTGTGATCAGTGTAATAGGTGGTGAAAAGGATAGTTGTGTGTAGTTCTCATTTTAGCTTAGGTTGGCAACATTTGGAAAAGTTGAAAAACATAGCGGGTTTTTCAATTCTTGTTATTTCTTCATTAGAAGGCCAACCTAGGTTGGTTAACTACTTTGTGAACCTTTTAAAATGTGGTCCTCGAACTGGATTTGAGGTTGGAAGAAATTTGTATCTATTGAAGTTTACAGATCATCTGAAAGAGCAATGAGTTTCTTGAAATTTTATGGTTTTTAGTGCTTATTTGTGTGTTAATGGAGAGTTCTAGACACTGAACAGTGTGTGGCATGTGTGGTATTTGTTTTCAAAGATTTTTATAGTCAGTAGTTAGTTTTTCTTATCGAGTTCTATCCTTGTTCTTTGTTAGTTTTGTTTTCTTTCATTATTGATTAGACTGGTTAGCTATTAATCATGGAGTCTTAGACCTCCCTTTTCCACTGTACTTAGTGTATAGTCTATGGGGGAATAAGGGTAAGCTCCATGCCTATACATATTTTAGGTTTAGAGGTCAGTAGGTGTCAAGGAAGCATGGTGAAGATCTTTCCCTAGGCGAGCTGACAGTGCCCGGCTAGGAAAGAACAATGAAAGACCAAGCCCTAACATTGCAGGGGTGTCAATCCCTTGGCGACCCAAGGTGTGTGGTGGATGTAGGAGTCCTTGCAAAGGATTGGTAGAGAGGCAGAGTCTTCACCAATCCATTTGGTGAGTAAAAGAAGCAAATAGATCACTGCCTGGTCAAGAAATGGCCTAAAAAAGCCCTAAATCTAACAAAGTAAGGGTTACACCAGTGTACGGCCTATGAAGGCCTATAACCTCTAAAATCCTTGAGAGGTTAGAAAATAAGCTAGGGTCTCAAAAGGGATTTTTTGATGTTCTACAGGGAATTTGGGAGATTAAGCATACTTTCTTGGGTTAGGAGGCCTAATTGGGGCTCAAGGGCTACTAGCCCTTTTTAAACCCTAGAATAGGGTTTGGTGAAAGCGATGGAGAAATGGAGTATGGTGGATGACCAGGAACCCTAGGTGGATAGATTTGAAGCTATGGAAGTCAACACACACCCCTACAACAAGTTGGTAAAGCTTGGAGGTTAAGTGGCCTTTAGGGAAGAGTAAGGGCCAAGGGTGAGATAGTGACAAAGCACCAAGGTTGGCTTGGTAGAAGGAAAGAAAGTTGATAGTGGGGTTGGTCAGTAGGAACAGTGGAACCTATACCTGAGGTAGGACCACAAAGATAAGGTGGAAGAGACACCTAGGAGTTCTTAGGAGCAAGGACTCAGAGCATGGGGCAGTGAGTGCCTCATCCAACCCTTCCCTATCAGTAGCATAAAGTAACTAGTTTTTTATTTATTTTGGCCTAAAATTAAGCCTATAGCCTAGAAATTGAGGTTTTCCAATTTGTAGAAAGAAAACAAACCTTCTATAATATTAACATTAGGAACAAGGTTGAGTCAACTTTCTAAAAAATATGAAAATAATTTTTTTCTTTATGACTCGAGAAACAAAGAGGAAATGGGTGTGAAATATATACAATCAAGGTTGATCAATTGGAATATTGATAAGTAGGAGGTATTTTTCCACAGCATGTCAAATTATGATATTGCTATCAGGATTCAACCATGTAGTTTCGAGTTAAACTCATTGACCCATGTTTCATGAGTAGAGGTTAAACAAGAACCCATCTCTCATGATATCGAATGGTCCACACGGTCAATGAGTTTGACTTGAAACTACACGATTGAATCCTGATAGCAATATCACAATTGGAATATTATAAGGAATCTACATTGAAAGAACATCATTTTACTTATGATTATCAAGATGTTTTTGAAGTCATTAGGATTACTCCCACAGAGGGAATTTGATTTCTTGATACATAATCCAAGGCGTAGAACCTCAACAACCCAATGCACCTTACTAAATGAAGACAATATAAGTTATAGAGCTAAAATCTCAACCATAGGAACTACTCTCAAAAGATTTATTCCTACTAATCATGTCTCCATGGTGAACATCGTTGATAGTTGTGAATAAGAATGATGGAACCTTACATCTATTAAAAAGGTGATTGTTAAGAATATGTATCCTCTACCTCACATTGATGATATTTTTGACCAAATGTGTGGTACAACCATTCTCTCTAAGACCTAGCTAAGAGAAATATATTACCAATTATGCAAAAAAGAGGAGGAAATCCCTAAAATATATTTCAAAATAATGTATAATCACTATTATTTTATAGCATTACCATTTGGGTCGAAATTACACCAGGTACATTTTTGGATTTTATGAATTAATTCTTCAAGGATTATTTATATAGGATTGTGCTCATATTTTTGGATGAAATTTTGATTTACTAAAAAAATGAGGAACATCATTTATATATTTTTTAAATTAGTGATGTAACAGTTTAGGGAGGATAAGATTTATGTTAAGTTTTCTATGTGTTTATTTTTCTAGAAAGAAATGTAATATCTAACATGTAATTTTTGTTGAGGGAATTTATATTAACCCAATAAAAATAGAATAAATCATAAAGTGACCAAGACCAAAGAGTATCCATGATGTATATATTTTTATGGTGCTAGTATATTATTGCAAGAAGATTATACTAAAAAAATTGTAAGATAACCAACCTCATCACATAACTTTAGAGGAATGGCCAATAGTTTGTGTCTTTGGAAAATTCTGAAAAATAATTTCAAATCCTAAAGAAAAGACTTACCTTGACACCAATTCATATAATTTCTAATCTAGATGGTCATATTTTAGACATTATGGATGCATCAAGTGAAGGCTTAGGAGGTATTCTTATGTAGGATGGTAAAGTTGTGGTTTATGAGTCCAAAAATATTTTACCATATGAATTGAATTATGTTATGAATTATTTGTAAATTAAAGAAATAATTCACATATTAGAAGTGTGGAGGCATACTTTTCTTAGAAATCCATTTTAACTAAGGGTGGATAATTTGGGCCTCACCTATATTTTCACATAGTCGAAATTGAATGCACAAAAAATGTGATGAATAGAATTCCTTTCATATTTTTATTTTCATGTTGAAAAGAGGTTGTAATTGATTTCAAATGAGTTCATTGTGTCAAAGGT
Organism: Sequoia sempervirens; assembly: GCA_007258455.2. Classification (NCBI taxonomy): domain Eukaryota; kingdom Viridiplantae; phylum Streptophyta; class Pinopsida; order Cupressales; family Cupressaceae; genus Sequoia; species Sequoia sempervirens. The sequence goes on along the minus strand of VDFB02058242.1, from coordinate 205,450,787 downwards.
GTAAGGATAAGTATGCAATAGTACTTGAATTATCATTAATTTCCTATGTCATATTATTTTGAGTTGTAGAGATTTATAGAAATAAATGTTACTAGTTATATTACTATAAGTATGTTGTATGTTATAAGATTAGTGTGGTTGCATACCTATTTGTGTTGGTAATTCTATTTTCATATCACTAAATCAATAAACATACATTAGTAGCTATTGAGGAGTGTTTGTGTTCTAGAAGTATGTGTGAATGTTGTATTCTTGCAATATCATGTATGTATCTATTCACTATGATTGAGGTGTTTTGGAAGGCTGTGCTGGATTGGTTTAGTTCAATGTTGGTTTAGTGTTTCTCAGATCTTCTTTCTGGAGGTGTTGTAGGCTCTGCAATTTGAGAGGAGAGTATATCTACACTTGTTCTATCATATTATATAGTTTTTTGGAGGATATGTTCAACATGCAAAGCGATTGAAGTTATAGAAGGTTCTTTGTTCTTGTATGTCAACATTTTTGTGTTTGAGACCTGTTTGGTAATGGTTAATAACATATGGAATTCAAATCTTGTTTGTGGTGTCAATATAGGACCTAGCTAAGGTTCCTATGGTAGTGCATGACATCATGTTCTTTTGGTAGCAATGAAAATTTATTTTGGACCGACCTATTACATTTTTCATGAAAATTGAATTTAGGTCCACCTTATGTTGTCTTGGTTATTTGCATATCTCTAGCCAACATGGAAAATTTTTAATGCAATTTCATGTATATATTCCTTCGTTGCACGAATGCACAATGGGAAAACTATTTTTTTGCAAAGCGTAAATTGAAGGGAAGGTGGTGAATAAGAAGAAGAGAGTTGCATCTCCAAGTATGTACCATTATCAGAAGATCATTTGAAGAGTGGAAGAGTGCCTAAAGTAACTTTGGCATGTAAATGAGATGTATTTTAGTATATAGAAAATATACAAGTTTTATTTGTGTAATCCGATAGGACTAGTGTTCTACTTATAGAGCTAGTGCTTAGTTCATTATATTAGTCATTGGTGTCTCTAGTAGGTTGGTGCCTATAAATAATTTAGGAGATTGGTGTCTTCAATAGGTTAGTTCCTACTTCATATTGTAAAATTCACTTGTTATATTCTTTCTCTATGAGGCTAGATTTGGACAGTAGATCCAAGCAACTATTCTCATCATTGTTTTTCCCATCTTTTGTTTCCATGTATACTTGGTGTTCAATTGTGTGAATGTGTGTTTAATGCTTGATTAGTAGTAGTGTATTCAAGATGCATGATCTGGTATTTTGAGTTGAATCTAAGAGTTTTGAATTGGTTAGATCTACTAATTCACACCCCTTCTCAGTAGATTGTATGCCCTTCAATTGGTATTAGAGCCAAGTTCCTTTGAAGAATCCTAACAACTTAATGTATTTTCAATATGGAACGCTCAATTTCTCAAGGAGGATTTTCCATATAAAAAAGCACCACTCTTTGATGAATCCAATTATGCAGTCTATAAATTTAGGATGAAGTGCTACTTGATGGCTCTAGGACTTGATATCTAGATGTCAGTTGTAGAGGGATATGATATTCTTGAAAATCCTCTGAAGGATCAGGCTAGAAATAATTCTTGTGAAACTAATGCTAAGGAAAGGAATGCTATTTTACATGGATTGATCAACTTTAAATTCGTGAAATTGATACAATACAAAAAAATGAAGGAAGTATGGGAAAATTGCATACCATTTATGAAGGTGGTGAAAAAGTCAAAGAGGCATCAAATAGGAAAAGTTACAAACTAATAGATCTCAGTTTGAAAGCATGAACATGAAAAATATGAAAATATTACCACATTCATACTCTAGGTTGATGAAGTTGTGAACTCAATTTGAGTTCTTGGTGAGGAATTGAAAGAAAAGAATGTTGTAAAAAAAGTACCTATATCTCTTCTTAGAATGTTTGATTCTAAAGTCTATAATTGAAGAAGCTAAAGATTTAAATGTTTTAAAGATGACTAAACTACATGGAATGTTAACTTCTTTTGAAATGATATTTGAAAACTTGAGGATTTTATAAGGAAAGAGGAAACATTAAAAGTATCTAAGAAGCAAGTTGATCCAGATTATAATATTGGATCAAATCTAAAGGAAACCAATTTTATAAAAAAAACTACAAAGAATATTTGATAAACATAATGGAAATTTACCTTTCAAGTGTTTTAATTGTGGTGAAGTAGGGAATTTTATGGCTAAGTTCCAATATTAGGATTCTAAGAATGTTGAGAAATAGTAGGGAAATAAATCATTTTGAAGAAGGAATAAAGGTGAGAGGAAACAAAAGAGTTTTTATACTAATGAGAAGGCTACTCTACTGATGAAGAAGATGAAGATATATTTAGAGATGAAAAAGAGAAAGTTATATTCATGGATTTTTAGAAGATGTTTTTTTTTGAGATCATATAGACATATTTCTCTAAACTTCTAGCTTAAGGTTTTATTGGTTTTAATATTCTTAGTTTTCTTGGTTAGCGATTTAGAGTTAAGGTCAGGTGTAGATTGTTTAGAAGGGGTCAACTTTCTCTAAGATCAAGGTTTGGAAACATCCTCATTTATAGGGGTTCTAGGGGATTTTGGGGGGGGGGAGTGAAAGATCAAGTATCTTCCATAAGACAAGAATGGATAGGTTTATGGGGATAGAGCACTATATGGAAGTCATATAATCTTAAGATTAGACCCTAGTGGATCAAAATTGGGGGTTTCTTTGGGTTGAACTCAATGGCCTTTTTAATGGATAACTCAAGAGAAGATAGCAGGAAAAAGGGAAATCTAATTAGTAGATGTTTCTTAAATTTATTTAGTAGCAGCATCTCATAAAAGATAACATTTGTATTTACCCTCAAGCATTAAATATTTCATTCACACTAAACATACCTAGTCCCATGGAGTAGGGAGCTTACTACGATTATACCTTGCATATAGTTTTGTGGGGTACTCATATTTCTTGAAGAATTGGTTCATATTTTCAACAACCTCCACTTTCATGTGTTTCTTTAATTTCTATCCATTGAAAGAGAGGCTAGTAGCTTTTGTAATGACCTCTTCAATGACCTCAAAGGAAATCCCACCAACTTTGACCCATCTACAGTTCCAACCATTGGAAAATTGAATTGAGAGATTCTTTCCATGGTTATTTAAGATCTCTATCAGTAGTGCAAGACCCCCTCCATGCATATGTGCCATATCAAGGCATCCTTTTGAAACTCTTCATAGGAACTATGCTCCATTCTAGCTCTATTACCTTCCATAGTCTATAGTAGGTTGATCTAGTTATCCTAGCTAATTTGATCTTTGTGGTGATTAATGTGATTATAATCAAGGGAATTTTTACAAGTGTGGTGGGGTTTTTCCTTAATAAATTTTAAATAAAATAAGTAGTTTGAAGGACTGGATATTAGCTAGCAAGTTATATAAAAAATATGGGAAATCCATGGACCTTTTCAATATATACAATTTAATGTCATACTAGTCCTTTTTTATCATGATTAAGCTTGGTTACAATTTCCCTCATGCTATCACTCCTTTTGATATGCTCAAAATTTTAGTAGCATTAGAATTAACTAAGGTAATCTTATGTGGCAAGATGAAAATCATGAATCAACACTCAAAATTTGAACTATAAATAAACATTATTAGCTCATGACTTGGGTTTCCCTATTTTTCTCCTACCAAAATAATGTTATGATCATCATTTTAATATTACTAATTAGATTCTAATGCAAGCAAATCATTAATTTAGTGGACCTCAAGGTCCACATTTTTATTCCCTCTTTTAAAATTAAATTCCAGAATAACTTACCCATCAAATTAGGGAAATTGAAAAGAGTAAGTAATAAGATAACTCTTAAGATTTCATTTTTAACTCTCTATTTTGGATGTTGTTATTTTGTTCTCCAAAAACTAGTTCTTTAACTTTTATTGGTAGACCTGAATTTTCTCTCCAACATCTAGTAGAATCTAGGGTTATCCCCATTTTTTTCATCACATTTTCCACCCAATTACCTTCTTTAGAAATATGATAAGTAATGTGGTTATCAAACCCCATCAAGAGGTTTTGAGCATCATAAATAATATCACATATAGACCAACCTAGAACATCCCTTTTCATTTAGCCACATTTATTATAATTTTAGAGTCTCCTTCCACTTGAGATATTTTTATCCCCAAATAAAAGGCTATCTTAATTCCTCCTAACATAGACATAGCTTCAGCCTCCATGGAATATTGTTCTCCTAGGCCCCCTACAAATCCAACAATAAATTTTCCATCAAAATTCCTTATAATGCCACCCATGCTAGATAAGCTTGGGTTTTTGGTAGCCCTTTCAAAGTTGATCTTTGACCAACCCAATGATGGAGGTTCCCATTTGGTATTTTACCTTACCAAAACTTTAGAATCATTAAAGGAAATCTAGTCCAACTATAATACCCATCTATAGGAAATATTGGATTCAATATCACAAGGTGCCTTGCATGGGAAATTGGATAGGGAGATATTCTCAATTAATATCTTGGAACAAGAATCAAAGTCCATTGTACTACTATTTTCCTCATTCTAGAATATCATGTTGTTCCTTTCCCTATAGATGCCCCAAAATATGTTGGGGGAAATTGTCTCCAAATTTCCCTAATCAAAGGGTGGGTGAAGGGAAAGATCTATTTTTTTACTAAGCTTTTTATACGATCATTCATAGACCAAAAAGCTACTAGATTTTGAATTGCATAGCCCCAAACTTCTTTAGAGAAGGGAAAATGTAATAATAAATGAGGTACCAATTCTTAATTCACTTTTCATAAGGTACATCTATTAGGAATCTCAAATCCTTTCTTTCTTAGGTTATCTTGGGTTTGGATCCAATTGTGGGAAATGGTCCACCAAAAGAAGTTGATCTTGGATATTAACCATTGGTTCCATATTTACTTCCATAGCCCATCATAGTGTTCATACTTAGACAATAGACTATAAGCTTATTTAATAGTGAGATTTCCTTTTCTCTCTATAGCCTAGTAAAATTTATATTCATTATAGAATATAGGGATTATTTTCAAGGAAAGAGCTCTTTCAATATTTTTGGATTTTTGTTTTAACCTTGGATTATTGTTTTAGTACTTTTCAATTACTTTCCATTTCTGAGATCTTGGGTGTGCATTGAGCTAGTTAGCCACACTCATTCCAAAGAAATTTGAAGTGGGTCCCTAAAAATATTTAAAGACTATTTGATTTAGGGGTTGAATCATGATCTATGAGTCATCCTATAAATTAATCTTGGTTCCATTGCCTACTTTCCATCTTATACCTCCCTAAAGTAGTTGTTTTGATTCAAGAACATTTTTCTAGATTAAGGACCCCTAGAGGTGTCCATTAGTGGAAATGATCCTAGCTTACTTAAATATTTATCTTTCATGATATCACACCAATCCTTTTGGTTCTACATAAGGTAACAACCAATATTATCTAAAAGAGCTTTATTGGTAGATTAAATTTTAATGATATCAAGTTTCCACAATCCATAATGTTCTTTGCAATGGTTTCTGGTTTTGATTGTGTGAGAATTTTTGCATCAACATTTCGAATCACACTCCATGATCCATCATCAGGATGAGAGTAGAGCTAAAGGAGAGAAATGTGATTCTCCTTTAGCTCTGATCTCATCCTGATGATGGATCACAGAGTGTGATCTAAAATGTTGATGCCAAAATTCTCACACAATCAAAACCAGAAACCATTGCAAAGAAGATTAAATTTTCCTAATCCCAAGGCCACCATTGGCTTTAGGCTTTTATATTTTATCCCAATTGAGTAGTGCCATGTTTTTCTTATCATTCATGTCAAACTAGAGAAAGTCCATTTGAATTATTTAAATTCTTTTAGCTATGTATTTAGGAACTTTGAATAGGGAAAGGAAATAAACTAGTATACCTTGAAGGGAAATAGCAAGTAGTTGTAGTTTTCTTGCATGACTTATAAGTGTACCTTTCCATCCAACAATTTTTTTATGCAATCTTTGCAAAAATAAATTCCTAGAAAAAGGGGCAATCTCATTGATTGTTAGATACAATCCCAAATAGACTATAGGAAGAGGGGTGTTTTCACAACTAAAAATAGAAATAAATTTTTCCTTTAAAACCTAAGTTATATTAAAGAAATATATCTTTTTTTCCTATAATTTATGCATTGGCTAGAAATTTATGTTGAGCATGATTCAAAAGGGACAACATAGTTACCTATTCAAGTTGGTCCTATAATTACAAACTACCTATTAGGTGTTGGACCTTGATCTCCCCTACAACATTTTCCTAGGTCACCCATGGATACTTTCCCTACAAGCCATCCCATCCACTAACCACCAATGTGTAAATTTTTCCTACAATGAAACTAAGGTAACCATTTATGGGGACCATCCTCATTTCTTGTATCTTCAAAATATAGTAGAAAAATACAAATATATGTACCAAGTACCCAATAATGGAATTGGCTCGTCATGTCATTTGATACTAATCCATCCACATTGGCCTCATCATCCAACACACATGAGACCTTTCTTGAAATCAAGGTACATATACATGACAAGAGTTATGGAGAATATGATTTGAAAGGGTGGTTCTACATAGGAAAATTAAATGGTGAAAATGTGGGATGGATGCTATCATATGCTTTGGGACATAGAGTACACCCACACTTCCAATTTAATTCAAGAGTAACCCTAAAGATATCAATGCAAAAGAGAAATAAATCTTATAATAGGGTTGTCCTAAGGGTTGAATATGATCTAATGAGTGGTTCTCACCATGTTTAAACTTGGAAAAGACAAAAAAATGAAAAATGAAATGAAAAACCCTAATTGAATGCAAACTAGTACTAAATGACCTAGAAAAGTGAATGAAACAATACAAAAAAATATAAAATAGAATGTGTGCACCTGTCAATCTGAAGAAGAAAAAAATGAGGTCTAGAACACTAGAAAATATTCCTTTACTATTGATTGGGACTCATTTTCCAAGCTAGGAAAATTAATTTTTTTTTTGGAAAACTGTATAGGAACAGGTTTCAAACAAAAGGGTATCTGAATTTGTAAAATCCTAAAAACTGGTTAGAACCAAGACTCATTCACTAGAAGTGGTGAATCGGTCTAGTTGGGCTTTTCACATCTTCAAAAGTTGATTATGCTCTCTCTATCTACTCTCTCCTTGATTATTTTCGAATCCGAATATCCAATTTGCAACCTATAGGTGATCTCCAATGCTCTCCAAGGCTTGATGACAACTTTGAATGATTTACAACTTTTCTCCAATCTTGCTCCTTAGGAAATATGCAACCTAAACTTGCAAATCACACACAAAGGAGAGGGAAAAATGTTGTTGGGTTAGTGGATATGGTTTTTCCTTTGTCAAACCTCATTTTGGGAATCAATCCTTAAAATGAAATCAAATATGAATGGAGAATGATGAATGAACAAATGAAAATGTTGCAAATCACAAAACCCTAGCAATAAGGTGGTACAAATATGCTTGAGATGGCTGCAATGGATGTGGTTCTTAACTCTTGCTTGAATGATGTTGATCTTAAATGAAACACTTTCTTGAATCATAAACCCTACATCAAAATTGTTAGCACAATAACAAACATGATGGATGAAATCTTTGACATGATGATTGATGCTTGAAGAATGCTCTAAAATTCTTGATAATCTACCCTTGAATGCTCTTGAATGCTCTTGTGAACTCTTGATTGCTTGTTAGACTGCTAGGTGAAAATATGAGTGCAAGAACCTTGTATTTATACTCAGTTATGGAATAATTCCTAAAATTGCAATACTACAAGCCGACATTAGATCTAGGAGAATAAAATTCTACCATAAATTTGAACTAAATTTTATTTTGGGCCACACAGGACTCATTCACCCAAGGTGGAAAATGAGCCCATTAGGCATAATGTATGGGACCAAAAACCAAAATTGCTTAGAAATGGGTGGAAACCAATTTAGGACCCAAAAACCTAGGTGGGACCCATTCGCCCAAGGTGGAAAATGAGTCCCAAATCACTAAATCTAGGTCACACAAGCTAGAAACACCTGAATTATGTTTGGTTAGTTATTGGTGTCGAGATTATCCCCAAAAAAATGCAATAAATGAGGCTTGTGGATGCAAAATAGTGCCAAATAAAGCATAAGAAAGCCCAATTATTAATGAAAAGCCTAGAAAAGTGTGAATGTGTATTACAACACTTTACAAAACTTTAAATAAGGGAAGGTTAATGTTTATTTTGATTAAAAAGAGGTTCATTAGGTTCAATTAATTAATACAACCTTAGAAAAGTGTGAAAGTATGTTGCAACACTTTACACCATTTTAGTGAGGCATCATTTAAATACATTAGTTCACAAGGGTCCAAGACCTAATGTGAATATGTTAGGCATATTACAACACTAAATCAAGGCCAAGTCAAGGGGACTTTTTTCCCTCATTACATAGAACTTTCATCTTATCCTAAGATATATGGAAAACATCAATGCATATATGTGATCACTTCAATTTTCAAGTATGAACACAATATATTCTAAAAGTGGGGAGAGTTGAATAAATAATTCACCAAAGAAGATATCTCAAAATGGTTATACTAGGAAGATAAAGAACAACCCACCTTACTAGTGAAGAAATATACTAAGGTTTCTAGATTATCAAAAACATTAGATTTATAGGTCAAAGTGGCCTTGGAACTCATCAAAAAGGAATAAGAGAACCCATATTTCTAGAAAAGAGATAGAAATATTAGGGGCTTGGGTGTCATTCATTAAGTAATTTACTCTAGACATTGAGTATGTACTTAGGAAGGTAGCTGAAGTTTTTATTGTGACTGAAACCTCCAATCATGATACCATTGATAAAATATTTTATGAACATCATCTACCTACTAAAAAAAATATACATTAACACCTTAACATCCATTGCATTTGAATATCCCTTGCAAACCAATGAACTTCCACTTATTTACCCCTAGTGTATTGATTGGGACCGAAAAGGACAATCATTTCTAGACATATTTCAAAATGAGGAAGCTATTGCAAAGCTTATGGGATTTAGATAAAGCATACCAATTGGATAACATAAATTAGAATTTGAAATAGAGCTTGAAACACAAGTATACTTTGGGAGGAAAATCAAATTCTTTAGTCACAAAAGTTAAAATATAAATATAATTAAATAATAAAATTCTCCCCTATTAAAAAGTTGTAACGCGCCACCACACAACCCTAGGGGAAGTTGCAATTCACTAACCAAATGCAACAATTTTTTTTTTTTTTTTTTTTAAAGAACAATAACATACAAGCTCACTATACTTTGCAAACCTCCCCTAAGGCTACGAGACAAAGATTACTTAAACCCAAAAAAAACAACCAAGGAATGAAAACATAGCATCATTCAACTAAGGAATTAAAGTACATACATTCCATACAAGATAATTACATCAAAGACTAAAAGATACAACATAATATCCAATAACGAATGTTTACAATATAATTACAACACTCATTCCACGAATGAGGTAGATCAAATAACATGATTAGATATTACAATTTCCACCTCGATAAAAATGAGGGGTAATGAAATACAAGAATAGCTGGAATGAAAGAACTAGAAGAGTAACAGAATCAACGAGCTCCCCAACATGAAAGTCTCATCCACAAGATCACGATCAAAGCCAGCGGTGTAAGGTGCACGTTCCACCCAACCAAGTGATACCCAAAGGCTCACCCCCCGTGCTAGGAGATAGTAACAAGGATTTCTGGTCAAGACCAACTACCTCTAGACAAGGCTAACATAATTTAACTGACTCAAATACCAAATAAAACACTTATCACAGTACGAGAAACTCACAAGACAAGACATTGCTTCCAGGTTACATAGGTCATGTACACCATTGTACAACACACAATAACTGACTAACTATTGACGTAGGAAGAGTGCCATACATAAATTGCCATGAGTTACCCTAGCTCAACCTTCCTAGGCTACCGGACCCCCATCATGGGTTACCCTGGCTTGCCTCTACCGGCGCCAGACCCTCATGCAAAACTATGGGTCTCATCTCATCTCGAGTCTTAACAATGCATGTTCCATGAGAGAGGCATTCTTTAACTTTATTAGTGTGAAGTTCCCCATTAATTCTTTTAGATTATCACTTGATTAAACCCTAGGTGAGTTACCTTGACACCACTTTGGGCGTCGGACCCCCACAAAGGGCCACTCTCCTACTTACAACCCTGGGATTACAAAACCCCCAATCTAAGGGTAGACAAGATGCACAAAACTAAAAACAAAATCTAACCTTAACACATAAGGTCACATAACCTGATCGTAGTACTCGGGGAACCATAACATATCACCTAACCCGTTCACGACAACCAAGTAACACACCACTACATCCACGAGTACTACCCAAAGCAAAAACACAAGGTTGACTAACATATTGACACACTTTTGATAAGACAACCCCAAAGGAAGAATTTAAAGAAACAAGGGACTTAATTGTCTAGCATCGAGAATAAACAAAACATTGTTAGAAAGCATCTTAGGCACATAAATTATCTAATATTCGGATTTCCTAAATCCAATCCAAGAAAAGACATAATGCAAGTAGTCAATCAAAATGCATAACCTTGTTCGAAATAAGATGATTACCTATTGTTTTATTTGAAGTTCTCGATCATAGCTAATGTTTTTAAATAACTCAATTTTCCAAATATAACAACATTTTATTAAACAAAACAATCTTTAAAATAAGTTAAATATTTTATTCCCAATTATTTTCTCATTTACTCTTATAAACCATCATTTTAATAATGATATTTAAATATATATTTATATATATTTAAATAATATTTAAACATATATAAAATACTAATTAATAACCCATATATTTAAAATATAATATAATATGAATATTATATTATATATTAAATATTTAAATATATTATAATATAAATATTATATTATATTTTAAATATCATAAAAAAATAAAAATAAAAAATAAAACTAAATAAATAACATATTTTATATTATATATATAATATAATATATAAATATATATATATATTATATTATATATATAATATATATAAATTAATAAAAAAAGTCAAACGCCAAAACAAACCTCAGCCGAACCCTAAGCTTGGTGCGACCCTATATGCACAGGGGCGCAGCCGCCATCACTGGGGGCCACAGCCTGTGAGGGCAGCCTTGCTCCCTAGTGATGGGGATGCCCATGGGGGCTGAACCCCAACATTTCTCCATAAATCTTTTTATAAAAAAACAATTTCCACCAAAAGAAAAAAAGAACGCGTTTCTGGAAAAGAAAACCAGACGCGAAAAGAAATCCGAACGAGGGTTTCAAAATTTTATATTTTCATTTTCTTTTTACCAGTCAACAATTGAAAGCATAAAAACATATATATATATTTATTTATATGTATATGGATATATATATATTTTATCAAATATATGTATGCATATATATTATATATATAGTTAATTTGCTCAAAAAAATAGTTAAATGGAAGAAATTTTCTTCATAAACAAGATATCCAGCAGATTTAAATTTGCAAGCACAATTTTTTTGATTTCAAAAACAATAGGAACCCTCTTTTGTTCATGTTTTCAAATTTAAAATAAAATTTTGGCATGGGTTTTACAAAGAGATTAAATCTTTCAAGGAATATGAACAAATTTAAATTTTCTATCAAAATGAAATTAAGATAAACAAGTAAGAACCTTGTGTTCTCTCCAAGCTTGAAGTTCTTCAATGGAGGTTTTCCCTTTTCTTTTCCAATTTAGCTTCACCCAAATCTTCAATCTTCTTTTCCCAATTTTCTTCCAAGGATTTCAATCCAAGTTTGCTCTCTCCAAAAAATTACCAAATTCCCCATAAAATCAATTACCTTATGCAATTTTCTCCCCCAAATTTGTCAAACCCCTAACTTTGAATCCACCCACCAACATTTATTGCTAATTTAGATATTTTTATTTTTAAAATTTAATAAAACAATTTCATTTTCCAAATGCATTTTGCAAAAATATTCTTTAAATAAAATTCATTACAACCCAAATGATAATTTAAATTTTCTTTAACCAAATGATTTTAACAATTCACAAATAAAAAAAATTTCAATCTTTTATTTCTAAAGATAAAATATAAAGCTTAATTCTAATTTTTTTATTTAATCGAAAATCCAAAGATGCCAACCCAACCAATTTGATTTAATTTATCCTTATTAATTTAATTAGTCAATAAAATAACCTAATTCAAAATTAGATTATTTTAGTAACTAAATTAAATTAATTAATTAATCACTAACTTCCCAACATTACAATAAGACAAAACAATAATCATTTATAAATTTCAAAAGCAATTTAATCCCTTTTAACTTGCAATTTTAAATATGAAGCCAAAGGGGAAACTAACAACATAAAACATTGAACCCAACTAAAACCGATGACACTCTATGGTTAGCGTGATGGTTTGACACATAAAACCTAGTTACTATCTCCCAATCGATACCGTTGGTCGATGGACACGCTCAAACCTGTGAAACCAGGTGGAGTCGATGTCTTGTACCTGCATCCTGCACACAATACGAGTGTCGAAACATGCATATAATATATTAAAACACACCATGAAAAAGGTAATCGTGAAATCACATGGTGCTCGCATGTGAGTGATGTGATGCCTTCCCCTTCACCAATACAGCAGCTAATTGAAACATCTAAAATCCATGATATAATCGAAAGTGTAAAGCATCATTAATTCACATACATGCTAATCTAATCCATGACATGCAATAATAGTAATGACCAAATAAAATACCATCACAACAAAACATAATGTTTACATTGCTTAACAGATAGCGGTTAAAATAACCAAGTTCCATAGTCACAATGCAACAGAAATAAAACATATCATAGAAGAACAATGTTCGATCTAAGAGCAAAATGGAGGGGTGTTACATCCTCCCCCCTAGGGTCAGGCTTACTCCTGGAAGCCTGCAAACAAGAAGGGATAAAGCTCCCTCATACACACTCAAAATCTAGATCCTTGAGGATGAACTCCTGATGCTAAAGGATGAACTACACCCTGATGCCCGGCCTGACGGGTATCCACCACAGTAAGTACCCTATGCAATCTGCCTGCATCACCTACCATTGGCTCAGAAGCCAATGGTCTCTGACTAAAACCAGAAGCACCCCGCTACGGACACTGACAAGCAATGTGGCTCTGCTGACCATAAGCGAAGCATCCTGTCCCTCTACTAAACTCCCTAACATCAGGAGATGCACTAGGCTGCGAAAAGCCACCTCCACTATACGCTGACTGGGAACTCTGAGCAGGCTGATCGTAATGATCATGATGCGCTCGAATCCAACTCTAATCCCTCTTCCTCTGCTTCCAACTACCACCGTGTTGGGACTGAGAATTTTTTTGCCCTGACTACGAAGGTTGATGTTGCCCACTCTTTGCAGTTTCCTGATTCCCCTTGGGAATGCCTGCAACCTGAGACTGACCACCTTGAGATCCAACACCAAAGGAGAGTGTACTGCCAAACTGAACTCCCGACTGACCACCGAAAGCCAAAGCTAAATTTTCCTCAACAATTCGAGCCTTATCCACAGCTACCTCCATGGTCTTCAGCTCAAATATCTGAACTCCACCACTGATCTGGGCATTTAAGCCCCTAACAAAATGCTGCACAAGCATACCCTCATCATCACCTATACCGACATACTACTTGAGCTCGCAAAAATGATGCTTGTAATGCTCTACTGTCATATCCATCTGTCGCAAGGCATGGAACTCGTCTCCTCGATGCTGCCTCCAATGCTCTGAAAGAAATCTAGCCCGAAGCCTCTCTTGGAACAACTCCCAAGAAACTGTACCAATGTTCAAGTGGAGTTTCTGCTCCTCCAATCTCCACCAAGTGGAGGAAAATCCCCTCAAGTGCATGATAGCGCACCTAGCTCGAGTGTTGCTACTATATTGGTGCATAAAAAAACACCTAGTCAAGTCAATGAGCCATGTCTCTGCCTCCAAACCATTGCCTGATCCATCAAATATGGGTGGACGTGCCCTATGCAAGTCCCTCATATGGGCTGCTACCTCTACATCAGACTGATCTAGCACTCCTCTCTCTCTAACCACAACTGGCTCAACCTCCTGCCTAGGCCCAAGACAGGCAAGGGTATCCTCTAACAACTGATGCAACTAAGCGTCCTCGATCCCTCGTGGATCTGGATTCTAATTACCCTCTCCCAGAATGTTTTGAGAAGCCTGTTGCTCCTCACGGTCAGGTTCACGAGGAACATGCAGAGGTGAGTCTTGTTGTTCCCCAATGCGATCACCTGAATGACCACATCTACACCCTCCACCTCTTTCGCATCTAGGAGGCATACTCTTGCATAGACACATCAAGGTATTAGGCAAGACACACCACTCAAAACCTACACACTATAAGCATAATGGGTCCACCATAATCCCAGAGTACCCAGTGTTTAAACGTGGGCTCTGATACCATGTGTAATGCACTATCACGCAACCCTAGGGGAAGTTGCAATTCACTAACCAAATGCAACAAATTTTTATTTTTATTTTTAAAGAACAATAACATACAAGCTCATTATACTTTGCAAACCTCCCCTAAGGCTACAAAACAAAGATTACTTAAACCCAAAAAAAACAACCAAGGAATGAAAACACAGCATCATTCAACTAAGGAATTAAAGTACATACATTCCATACAGGATAATTACATCAAAGACTAAAAGATACAACATGATATCCAATAATGAATGTTTACAATATAATTACAACACTCATTCCCCGAATGAGGTAGATCAAATAACATGATTAGATATTACAATTTCCACCTCGATACAAATGATGGGTAATGAAATACAAGAATAGCTGGAATGAAAGAACTAGAAGAGTAACAGGAATAACCGAGCTCCCCAACATGAAAGTCTCATCCATAAGATCATGATCAAAGCCAACGGTGTAAGGTGCATGTTCCACCCAACCAAGTGATACCCAAAGGCTCACCCCTCGTGCTAGGAGATAGTAACAAGGATTTCTGGTCATGACCAACTACCTCTAGACAAGGCTAACATAATTGAACTGACTCAAATACCAAATAACAACACTTATCACAGTACGAGAAACTCACAAGACAAGACATTGCTTCTAGGTTACATAGGTCAAGTACACCATTGTACAACACACAATAACTGACTAACTGTTGACATAGGAAGAGTGTCATACATAAATTGCCATGAGTTACCCTAGCTCAACCTTCCTAGGCTACCGGACCCCCATCATGGGTTACCCTGGCTTGCCTCTATCGGCGCTAGACCCTCATGCAAAACTATGTGTCTCATCTCATCTCGAGTCTTAACAATGCATGTTCCATGAGAGAGGCATTCTTTAACTTTATTAGTGTGAAGTTCCCCATTAATTCTTTTAGATTATCACTTGATTAAACCCTAGGTGAGTTACCCCTGACAATTCACTTTGGGCCGGACCCCCACAAAGGGCCACTCTCCTACTGACAACATTGGGATTACAAAACCCCCAATCTAAGGGTAGACAAGATGCACAAAACTAAAAACCAAATCCAACCTTAACACATAAGGTCACACAACCCGATCGTAGTACTCGGGAACCATAACATATCACCTAACCCATTCACGATAACCGGGTAACACACCACTACATCCATGAGTACTACCAAAGCAAAAACACACGGTTGACTAACATACTGACAACCCATACTTTTGATAAGACAACCCCAAAGGAAGACTTAAAAAAAACAAAGGACTTAATTGTCTAGCATCGAGAATAAACAAAACATCATTAGAAAGCATCTAGGCACATAAATTAACTAATATTCGAATTTCCTAAATCCAATCCAATGAAAGACATAATGCAAGTAGTCAATCAAAATGCATAACCTTGTTCGAAATGTCGATTACCTATTGTCTTTATTTTGAAGTTCCCTGATCATAGCTAATAGTTTTAAATTAACCTAATTTCCAAATATAAATAAACATTTTATTAAACAAAACAATCTTTAAAATAAGTTAAATATTTTATTCCCAATCATTTTCTCATTTACTCTTATAAACTATCATTTTAATAATGATATTTAAATATATATTTAAATATTTAAATAATATTTAAACATATATTAAAATACTAAATAATAACCCACATATTTAAAATATAATATAATATGAATATTATATTATATATTAAATATTTAAAATATAATATAATATAAATATTATATTATATTTTAAATATCATAAAATAAAAATAAAATAAAACTAAATAAATAACATATTTTATATTATATATATAATATAATATATAAATATATATATATATTATATATATAATATATAAAATTAATAAAAAGTCAGCGCCAAAACAAGGCCTCAGTAGAACCACAAAATTTTGAGCCGACCACAGCAATACTTATGATTGTGACATCAGCTATCCTGAGAGTAAGTAGCACGTGAGAGCCCCATTGGTACATTTGCCTTCTAACAGGCTCCTAGTGATAAGGGATGCCCAGGGGCGAACCCCTAACATTTCTCCATAGTTTTTTTTTTATAAAAAACAATTTCAGCCAAAAGAAAAAAAGACCACGTTTGGAAAAGCAGTCACGAGAAATCCGAACCGAGGGGTTTCAAAATTTAAATAAATAACATATTTTATATTATATATATAATATAATATATAAAATATATATATATATTATATATTATTATATATATAATATATATGTATAAATTAATAAAAAGTCAAACAAGGAAACAAACCTCGGCCCGAACCTAAAAGATTAGGCCTGTATGCATGAGAGTGGCTGCCATCCAACTGAGAGTCCACGACACGTGAGATTACAAGAATGCTTACCTTCCATGACTGACTCAGGTGATAGGGGATCTATGGTAGAACCCCAAACATTTCTCCATATAAATTTTTTTATAAAAATGAATTTCATAAAAGTAAAAAAGAAGCATACATTTGGAAAGAAACGGATCGAGAAATCCGAACCAGGGTTTCAAATATTTTCATTTTTCATTTTTTTTTCTTTTTTTTTAGTCAACAATTGAAAACATAAAAACATATATATATATATTTATTTATATGTATATGGATATATATATATATATATTATCAAATATATGTATGCATATATATATATATTATATATATGTTTAATTTGCTCAAAAAAATAGTTAAATGGAAGAAATTTTCTTCATAAACAAGATATCCAGCACATTTAAATTTGCAAGCACAATTTTTTTTATTTCAAAAACAATAGGAACCCTCTTTTGTTCATGTTTTCAAATTTAAAATAAAATTTTGGCATGGGTTTTACAAAGAGATTAAATCTTTGAAGGAATATGGACAAATTTAAATTTTCTATCAAAATGAAATTAAGATAAACAAGTAAGAACCTTGTGTTCTCTCCAAGCTTGAAGTTCTTCAATGGAGGTTTTCCCTTTTCTTTTCCAATTTAGCTTCACCCAAATCTTCAATCTTCTTTTCCCAATTTTCTTCCAAGGATTTCAATCCAAGTTTGCTCTCTCCAAAAAATTACCAAATTCCCCATAAAATCAATTACCTTATGCAATTTTCTCCCCCAAATTTGTCAAACCCCTAACTTTGAATCCACCCACCAACATTTATTGCTAATTTAGATATTTTTATTTTTAAAATTTAATAAAACAATTTCATTTTTCAAATTTATTTGCAAAATATTCTTTAAATAAAATTCATTACAACCCAAATGATAATTTAAATTTTCTTTAACCAAATGATTTTAACAATTCACAAATAAAAAAAATTTCAATCTTTTATTTCTAAAGATAAAATATAAAGCTTAATTCTAATTTTTTTATTTAATCGAAAATCCAAAGATGCCAACCCAACCAATTTGATTTAATTTATCCTTATTAATTTAATTAGTCAATAAAATAACCTAATTCAAAATTAGATTATTTTAGTAACTAAATTAAATTAATTAATTAATCACTAACTTCCCAACATTACAATAAGACAAAACAATAATCATTTATAAATTTCAAAAGCAATTTAATCCCTTTTAACTTGCAATTTTAAATATGAAGCCAAAGGGGAAACTAACAACATAAAACATTGAACCCAACTAAAACCGATGACACTCTATGGTTAGCGTGATGGTTTGACACATAAAACCTAGTTACTATCTCCCAATCGATACCGTTGGTCGATGGACACGCTCAAACCTGTGAAACCAGGTGGAGTCGATGTCTTGTACCTGCATCCTGCACACAATACGAGTGTCGAAACATGCATATAATATATTAAAACACACCATGAAAAAGGTAATCGTGAAATCACATGGTGCTCGCATGTGAGTGATGTGATGCCTTCCCCTTCACCAATACAGCAGCTAATTGAAACATCTAAAATCCATGATATAATCGAAAGTGTAAAGCATCATTAATTCACATACATGCTAATCTAATCCATGACATGCAATAATAGTAATGACCAAATAAAATACCATCACAACAAAACATAATGTTTACATTGCTTAACAGATAGCGGTTAAAATAACCAAGTTCCATAGTCACAATGCAACAGAAATAAAACATATCATAGAAGAACAATGTTCGATCTAAGAGCAAAATGGAGGGGTGTTACATCCTCCCCCCTAGGGTCAGGCTTACTCCTGGAAGCCTGCAAACAAGAAGGGATAAAGCTCCCTCATACACACTCAAAATCTAGATCCTTGAGGATGAACTCCTGATGCTAAAGGATGAACTACACCCTGATGCCCGGCCTGACGGGTATCCACCACAGTAAGTACCCTATGCAATCTGCCTGCATCACCTACCATTGGCTCAGAAGCCAATGGTCTCTGACTAAAACCAGAAGCACCCCGCTACGGACACTGACAAGCAATGTGGCTCTGCTGACCATAAGCGAAGCATCCTGTCCCTCTACTAAACTCCCTAACATCAGGAGATGCACTAGGCTGCGAAAAGCCACCTCCACTATACGCTGACTGGGAACTCTGAGCAGGCTGATCGTAATGATCATGATGCGCTCGAATCCAACTCTAATCCCTCTTCCTCTGCTTCCAACTACCACCGTGTTGGGACTGAGAATTTTTTTGCCCTGACTACGAAGGTTGATGTTGCCCACTCTTTGCAGTTTCCTGATTCCCCTTGGGAATGCCTGCAACCTGAGACTGACCACCTTGAGATCCAACACCAAAGGAGAGTGTACTGCCAAACTGAACTCCCGACTGACCACCGAAAGCCAAAGCTAAATTTTCCTCAACAATTCGAGCCTTATCCACAGCTACCTCCATGGTCTTCAGCTCAAATATCTGAACTCCACCACTGATCTGGGCATTTAAGCCCCTAACAAAATGCTGCACAAGCATACCCTCATCATCACCTATACCGACATACTACTTGAGCTCGCAAAAATGATGCTTGTAATGCTCTACTGTCATATCCATCTGTCGCAAGGCATGGAACTCGTCTCCTCGATGCTGCCTCCAATGCTCTGAAAGAAATCTAGCCCGAAGCCTCTCTTGGAACAACTCCCAAGAAACTGTACCAATGTTCAAGTGGAGTTTCTGCTCCTCCAATCTCCACCAAGTGGAGGAAAATCCCCTCAAGTGCATGATAGCGCACCTAGCTCGAGTGTTGCTACTATATTGGTGCATAAAAAAACACCTAGTCAAGTCAATGAGCCATGTCTCTGCCTCCAAACCATTGCCTGATCCATCAAATATGGGTGGACGTGCCCTATGCAAGTCCCTCATATGGGCTGCTACCTCTACATCAGACTGATCTAGCACTCCTCTCTCTCTAACCACAACTGGCTCAACCTCCTGCCTAGGCCCAAGACAGGCAAGGGTATCCTCTAACAACTGATGCAACTAAGCGTCCTCGATCCCTCGTGGATCTGGATTCTAATTACCCTCTCCCAGAATGTTTTGAGAAGCCTGTTGCTCCTCACGGTCAGGTTCACGAGGAACATGCAGAGGTGAGTCTTGTTGTTCCCCAATGCGATCACCTGAATGACCACATCTACACCCTCCACCTCTTTCGCATCTAGGAGGCATACTCTTGCATAGACACATCAAGGTATTAGGCAAGACACACCACTCAAAACCTACACACTATAAGCATAATGGGTCCACCATAATCCCAGAGTACCCAGTGTTTAAACGTGGGCTCTGATACCATGTGTAATGCACTATCACGCAACCCTAGGGGAAGTTGCAATTCACTAACCAAATGCAACAAATTTTTATTTTTATTTTTAAAGAACAATAACATACAAGCTCATTATACTTTGCAAACCTCCCCTAAGGCTACAAAACAAAGATTACTTAAACCCAAAAAAAACAACCAAGGAATGAAAACACAGCATCATTCAACTAAGGAATTAAAGTACATACATTCCATACAGGATAATTACATCAAAGACTAAAAGATACAACATGATATCCAATAATGAATGTTTACAATATAATTACAACACTCATTCCCCGAATGAGGTAGATCAAATAACATGATTAGATATTACAATTTCCACCTCGATACAAATGATGGGTAATGAAATACAAGAATAGCTGGAATGAAAGAACTAGAAGAGTAACAGGAATAACCGAGCTCCCCAACATGAAAGTCTCATCCATAAGATCATGATCAAAGCCAACGGTGTAAGGTGCATGTTCCACCCAACCAAGTGATACCCAAAGGCTCACCCCTCGTGCTAGGAGATAGTAACAAGGATTTCTGGTCATGACCAACTACCTCTAGACAAGGCTAACATAATTGAACTGACTCAAATACCAAATAACAACACTTATCACAGTACGAGAAACTCACAAGACAAGACATTGCTTCTAGGTTACATAGGTCAAGTACACCATTGTACAACACACAATAACTGACTAACTGTTGACATAGGAAGAGTGTCATACATAAATTGCCATGAGTTACCCTAGCTCAACCTTCCTAGGCTACCGGACCCCCATCATGGGTTACCCTGGCTTGCCTCTATCGGCGCTAGACCCTCATGCAAAACTATGTGTCTCATCTCATCTCGAGTCTTAACAATGCATGTTCCATGAGAGAGGCATTCTTTAACTTTATTAGTGTGAAGTTCCCCATTAATTCTTTTAGATTATCACTTGATTAAACCCTAGGTGAGTTACCTTGACACCACTTTGGGCGTCGGACCCCCACAAAGGGCCACTCTCCTACTGACAACACTGGGATTACAAAACCCCCAATCTAAGGGTAGACAAGATGCACAAAACTAAAAACCAAATCTAACCTTAACACATAAAGTGACACAACCCGATCGTAGTACTCAGGGAACCATAACATATCACCTAACCCATTCACGACAACTGGGTAACACACCCCTATATCCATGAGTACTAACCAAAGCAAAAACACACAGTTGACTAACATATTGACAACCCACACTTTTGATAAGACAACCCCAAAGGAAGACTTTAAAAAAACAAGGAACTTAATTGTCTAGCATCGAGAATAAACAAAACATTGCTAGAAAGCATCGTAGGCACATAAATTATCTAATATTCGGATTTCCTAAATCCAATCCAAGAAAAGACATAATGCAAGTAGTCAATCAAAATGCATAACCTTGTTCGAAATAAGATGATTACCTATTGTTTTATTTGAAGTTCTCGATCATAGCTAATGTTTTTAAATAACTCAATTTTCCAAATATAACAACATTTTATTAAACAAAACAATCTTTAAAATAAGTTAAATATTTTATTGCCAATCATTTTCTCATTTACTCTTATAAACCATCATTTTAATAATGATATTTAAATATATATTTATATATATTTAAATAATATTTAAACATATATAAAATACTAATTAATAACCCATATATTTAAAATATAATATAATATGAATATTATATTATATATTAAATATTTAAATATATATAATATAAATATTATATTATATTTTAAATATCATAAAAATAAAAAAAAAACTAAATAAATAACATATTTTATATTATATATATAATATAATATATAATATATATATATATATTATATTATATATATAATATATATAAATTAATAAAAAAAGTCAAACACCAAAACAAACCTCGGTCGAACCCTAAGCTGGGCGCAACCCTGTATGCACAGGGGTGCGGCCGCCATCACTGGGGGCCGTGGCCTGTGAGGGCAGCACGAGCGCTGCCTTCACAGGCAGCGCTCCCTAGTGATGGGGATGCCCATGGGGGCCAAACCAACAACATTTCTCCATAAATTTTTTTATAAAAAAACAATTTCCGCCAAAAGAAAAAAAAACGCGTTTCTGGAAAAGAAAACCAGATGTGAAAAGAAATCTGAACCAGGGTTTCAAAATTTTATATTTTCTTTTTCTTTTTACCAATCAACAATTGAAAGCATAAAAACATATATATATTTATTTATATGTATATGGATATATATATATATATATATTATCAAATATATGTATGCATATATATATATATTATATATATGTTTAATTTGCTCAAAAAAATAGTTAAATGGAAGAAATTTTCTTCATAAACAAGATATCCAGCACATTTAAATTTGCAAGCACAATTTTTTTTATTTCAAAAACAATAGGAACCCTCTTTTGTTCATGTTTTCAAATTTAAAATAAAATTTTGGCATGGGTTTTACAAAGAGATTAAATCTTTCAAGGAATATGAACAAATTTAAATTTTCTATCAAAATGAAATTAAGATAAACAAGTAAGAACCTTGTGTTCTCTCCAAGCTTGAAGTTCTTCAATGGAGGTTTTCCCTTTTCTTTTCCAATTTAGCTTCACCCAAATCTTCAATCTTCTTTTCCCAATTTTCTTCCAAGGATTTCAATCCAAGTTTGCTCTCTCCAAAAAATTACCAAATTCCCCATAAAATCAATTACCTTATGCAATTTTCTCCCCCAAATTTGTCAAACCCCTAACTTTGAATCCACCCACCAACATTTATTGCTAATTTAGATATTTTTATTTTTAAAATTTAATAAAACAATTTCATTTTCCAAATGCATTTTGCAAAAATATTCTTTAAATAAAATTCATTACAACCCAAATGATAATTTAAATTTTCTTTAACCAAATGATTTTAACAATTCACAAATAAAATTCATTTCAATCTTTTATTTCTAAAGATAAAATATAAAGCTTAATTCTAATTTTTTATTTAATCCAAAATCCAAAGATGCCAACCCAACCAATTTGATTTAATTTATCCTTATTAATTTAATTAGTCAATAAAATAACATAATTCAAAATTAGATTATTTTAGTAACTAAATTAAATTAATTAATTAATCACTAACTTCCCAACATTACAATAAGACAAAATAATAATCATTTATAAATTTCAAAAGTCATTTAATCCCTTTTAACTTGCAATTTTAAATATGAAGCCAAAGGGGAAACTAACAACATAAAACACTGAACCCAACTAAAACCGACAACACTCTATGGTTAGGGTGATGGTTTGACACAGAAAAGCTAGTTACTATCTCCCAATTGATACCGTTGGTCGATGGACTTGCTCAAACCTGTGAAACCAGGTGGAGTCAATGTCCTGTACCTGCATCTTGCACACAATACGAGTGTCGAAACATGCATATAATATATTAAAACACACCATGAAAAAGGGAATCACGAAATCACAGGGCGCACTCGCATGCAAGTGATGTAATCCCTTCCCCTTCACCAATACAACAGCTAACTGAAACATCTAAAATCCATGATATAATCGAAAGTGTAAAGCATCATTAATTCACATACATGCTAATCTAATCCATGACATGCAATAATAGTAATGACCAAATAAAATACCGTCACACCAAAACATAATTTTTACATCGCTTAATAGATAGTGGTTAAAATAACCAAGTTCTATAGTCACAATGCAACAGAAATAAAACATATCATAGAAGAACAATGTTCGATCTAAGAGCAAAATGGAGGGGTGTTACAAAAGCACAATGTGGCACTTTTAGAAAGCATAACAATCGGAGATCACAAAGGAGGATTTTAAATAAACGTTAAAATTCAAGAATACTTTGGGAGGAAAATAAAATTATTTAGTCACAAAAGTGAAAATATAAAAAAATATTAAAAGTATCCCCTACTAAAAACCACAAGGTGGCATTTTTAGACCTAGAAAAAGTAAAAATAAAGGATGTATTCAAGGGTGAAAAAATATTTGATAAGTCTACATATGAATGATTTGACCTCCCAATTATCAATAAATATCAATTGAGAACCTCAATTTTAGCAGAAGCATCAGAATAAATTATAGATGTTGGAACAATCAACAATCCTAAGATCACATTCCTTGTTGCACCATTAACACCAGTGAAAAAAAAGGATTTCACATCATTCCTTGAGATATGTAAAGTCAAATTTTCTTGGTCATATGGAGACATTCCAATACTTGATAATTTTTTGGTATTTTATCATTTGATTGTCTTCTTAGAGGCTAAACCAGTTAAATATAAACTCTATAAAAGTCTCCCTATAGAAAACCACAACATGGTATTTTTAGATCTAGAAAATTTAAAAATAAAGGATGTATTCAAGGGTGAAAACCTCTCTGATGAATCTACATATTAAGGATTTGACCTCCCAATTATAGCTAAATATCAAGAGAGATCCTCAATTTTAGTAGAAGCACTAGAATAAATAGATGTTGGAATAGTCAACAATCCTAATATCATATTCTTTGTTGCACCATTAACACCAAAGTAAAAGAAAGATTTCACATCATTCCTTGAGATATGTAAAGTCAAATTTTCTTGTTCATATGGAGATATTCCAAGACTTGATACATCTTTGGTGTTCTATCATTTGACGGTCTACTTAGAGGCTAAACTAGTAAAATAAAAACTCTATAAAATGTATCCTCATTTTGGACTACTAGTCAAGGTGGAATTATAGAAAATCCTAGATGTTGGGCTCATTAGGCCTATAAACTATCCAGAGTGGGTATCAAATCTTGTTCCTCTTAAAAATCCCAATGGAGGAATCTATATCTACATTGATTTTAGATATTTAAACAATAATTCTCTGGAAGATGACTTTTCGTTACCAAACATGGACATCACTATAGATGTAATAGAGAGACATGTGATTCTTTCCCTCATGGATGGTTTCTTTGGATACATATTTGTATGACATAAAAAGATCAATATAAGAAAAAAATCACATGTTCTTGGGGTACTTATTGTTATAATGTAATGACATTCGATATAAAAAATGTTGGTGCAACTTATCAAAGAGAAATGATAGTAATTTTCTATGGCATGTTCCAAAAAATAATGGAGGACTATGTAGATGATGTAATAGAAATATCAATAATAAGAAAATAGAATTTGGATGTTCTTGGATAGATAATTGATAGACTAGAGAAATATCAAGTGAGGATCAATCATAAGAAATGTATCTTTCTTGTCACTTCAAGAAAAATATTAGGAAACATTTTATCTCATAGAAGTATTGAGGTTGACCCCACAAAATTGAAAGCAATAATTTATATGCCTCCACCAAATAATCTTAAGTAACTTCATAGTCTCCAAGGAAAACTACATTCAATTAGGTGGTTCATAATCCAAATAGTAGATAAGTGTAATCCTTTTTCTTATCTCCTTCATAAAGATGTCATATTAAAATGGATGAGAAGTTCCAAAAAAATTCACACCAACTAAAGGATTACCTTGCTTCACCATCAGTATTGATTTCTTTCATTCAATTCAATTCATTGGTATTATACATTTAGGCTATAGCAACAATAGGAGCTCTCTTAGCACAACTTGATGATGCAAAAAAATATAGATCAATCTACTAAATTAGTATAACAGTAGTAGAATATGAGCTCAATTACACTCATATTGAGTGAGTATTTATAGATGCTATCTTCACATCTAGAAGCTTTGACACTACATGCTTAATCACAAAACTAATCTTATGTCAAAAGTTGATTTATTGAATTATTTTTTGTCAAAAGTAACACTTACTAATCACATGGATAAATGGGTTATTATATTGAGTTTTTTTTACATAAAATATGTAGATTGACAGATAATAAAAGGATAGGTCAATGCAAACTAGCTAGTAAAAGCACCTCTATATGATGACAATCCTCTCACATTAGAATTTATAGATTTAATAGTTTTCACTATCACCCAAAAAAAAATGGAAATCATACTTCAATGGGTCCTATTTTCCTCCTACAATGATTTAAGAACTAATCCCATGAAGTTGTGATTCAAAGATTGGACATCTAATCTGAATAGTTGTCTTAATCACCATGAAGGTGCATTTAACTTGTCAACCCAGGGACATAGAATTGAAATGGGTATGCATAGTATGTGCACTAGGAATCCATAGTAGCCATATTCATCCTACAGCTAAGAAAGACACAATGCTAAAATTAAATTTCTTGGAAAGAAGGAATGTAAATGTTGAACATCAACCAACAACTATACTAAGCTGACATGCATGACATAAATGAAAATATGAGTGAACAAACAAGAAACTACTCTGTCTGCTTTGGCTATAGGAACAATCACAAAAATTGAATTCTAGTGGCTGCAAGAATAGATAGTGCTAGATTATTGACTAATTGTTGAACATAAACTATTAACTAAACTAAAAGATGGAATGCTCACCAAGTGGGTCCCCTTGGATGAGTGTCCCTTAAAAGAAATGTAAACTT
Organism: Sequoia sempervirens; assembly: GCA_007258455.2. NCBI lineage: Eukaryota > Viridiplantae > Streptophyta > Pinopsida > Cupressales > Cupressaceae > Sequoia > Sequoia sempervirens. The sequence continues at coordinate 205,423,902 of VDFB02058242.1, read as the reverse complement.
AGATGCGAGAACTTATAAATTTATTTTATTCATTGGAAAGAATGAGTACAATTGAGCAACATAATTGTATTATTGAGAAACTAAGAATGTGAATACAATCATTAAATAAAGCAACCTCCAGAAAAAGGAGCATTTGAGTCTTATTTATATGAAGAAAAGATACTATCTAACTACCTAGTAAGGCGGTCAACTCCAATAGATTAGGAGGATGCCACTTTAGGGAAAGAATAAAAAGTGGAGAGGTGATTACGCATGCATGGAATCTACTCGAGCATGTTTTCCTTAATGCAAATTTAGCACAATAGTAAAGCCTCTATTCGCTCAACAGATAATTAACACCATTTACAAGGAAGTTAAAATTTTGATTTGAATGAGGAATCTCCCACTGTCGAGTGACCTTTGAATGATCACCTTGTTGACTATTATGGTGCATGACCAACTAGAAGAATTTTCCTTAATTTTGTAGGCCTCTAATTTATTTGCATGACAATATTAGTACACATAACAATTGCATATCTGTAACTATCTTAAAGTGGCATTCATTAATCCACATGTAAAATTAACATACATAGTTCATGTAGCATCTCAATATCTTTTAAGGTTACAAAAATAAGCTTATGCCCAATGTATATGGATTTGATGAAATATTATAAAAAAGTCAATATCCAAGTATCAAAGTCTATGACAACTACAACAAATGGATAATAAATTCTATCAAAATTGAACCACAAACTGGACTCATCACTCCCCCCGACCTAAGGATTTGATGGTCCTCTAGCAGAGGAAGATTTGTTCTTCTGCTTGGTCAATGCCCTAAAATTTGCAACTGCCAACTATCCTACATCAGTTCTTATTGTGGATGAATTAGGATTCCAATAGAACCCTTGTTGACTGTCCAATCTGCTCCATCTTTGCCTCTTTGTAGCTATATCATAATGATAATACCTAAAATTTGGTGCATGCCATAATAGGATGGGTGGTTGAAAATTTAATGGAAGCCAAAATTGTCCCTTTGTTCTTCCAATTTGAATATATCTATCAATTCTCTTAATTTCTACAACATAGTTTTGGAGGGAGTAAGGCTCAACTTGTTTTAGCCCATGAGTCAGATAGTTCCACCTTTGTGCTAGATATCCTGTTACATATTCCCCTGTAGTTTTTGCAACCTTCTCATATTCTTGGTAAACTACTTCACTCTCAGGTAGGATCCTATTTCCATAGCTTGGCATGTAAATAATTCTATTCCAATCGCTAAAAAATTCTCCTAGATTTCTAGATTCAGCCCTGATGGACAAGGGAGTGTTGGATTCTATTTTCCTATAAGCCCTGAACTAATGTTCCCAAATAATCTCATTCTATATCCAAGACATAAATTCCCTTAATTGGACATCCCCAACATACAAAAATGGATTCCAATCATGGACGTGGGACGCAACATAATTATGCAAATAAAATTCACACAACAAATTCTACATTTCAAGAAGAGCAATCTGACAGGCATTGAAAAATTTAAGAAGAGTCACAATAGAAGGATTCAAACCTAAAACAATCCTTGCTAATTTAAAAGAAAGATGCTTCTCCTTCAAATACAGAGCATAGAACCTTGGAGAATTCTTGCACTCTAATATCTAAGGTACTAAGGTTGTCATATTGTCCACCTTATTGTTTAAAACAACAATTTTTGCATCCTTATCTTCAATCTCTTCACCTCTCTTTTAAATTTCCTTCTTCAACCTATGTTTCTTCTCTTTCCATTCCTCTTCCCTCATTTTAATCTCTTTCCATAAGTTCATGGCTACCATGTGCATTGAAAAATCGGAGGGCTTATGTATTCCTACCAAAAAAATTCTTCGTACTGATACTTGCTCCTCATGTGGCTCCAACTGTAGGGATTTTGTTTATTTAGCTAATTATGGCTATAGAGGTACTAACTATTCTCCCAATTTTGGATACAAGACCTCTTGTTCCTACTCTTTCTATAGGAACTCTTGCTCTGGCTCTTGCTATAGGAGCTCTTGATCATCCTCATACACTTAACTCCCAACTTGTTCTACAATGTCAACAAAATCTGCCAATGTTATCTTTACTGCTTCCTCAAATATGTCCTTTTCCTTAGCATTAAATTTCCCCATTGGGGCTTCGGTATCCTCCCGTGATGTTTCTCTAGGCTTAGGGCTTCCCTATGGAGATACACCAAAGGCTGGACCAGCTGGTCTTGTTTTTCTAGGAGGAATCTCATGTTACTCTTTGGCTGCAGGAAGAACAATGTCATCCTTCCATTTCTTAGAGCTTGGCACTTCTTTTTCTATTGTTTTATTTTTATCTTTTCCCTTCCTTATTTTTTCCTCTTTCTTTTTTTCCTTAGCTCTCATTAGGGTTCCCAGCAGGACATCATCAGCAAAATCCGAAGAGGAACTTCCTTTGTTTTATTTTTCTATCTTAGAAGAACTAATCTCTATAGTTTTCTTAGTAGTAGGAGGATTTACACTAGGGCTTGTGCCAAAATTTGAGGCTCCAAAATTTCTCACTCTCCTACTAACCCTATGAGGTTGAGTAAAAACCCTAGGTTGTAAATGCTCTGGTCTAATTTGATCAATATTCAAGAATTCTTCCCAAGTTATATCAGACACATCCTGCAGAGACTTCTCAACTAATAATTTAATCAGACAATGGTGGGAAATGGAATTATCCCTACCTTTTTGGGTCTTGACTGCTATGATTGAAATAAGGTGGTAGAGCACATTTGGCACATTCATTCTTCCCCCATGCCACATATGATTTAGGAGTTTGAAGTGCACAGAGTGTAGGTTTGATAGATGGTCTTCACAAGTGATGTACCTTATAATGTAGACAACTATTTGCTTCCATGGCTCCAAAAGAGAGGTTCTCTTTGCACCTTTCTTTTCTATACTCAATGGAGGGTCACCAGGTTCTATAATTTTGGCCCTAGCTGACCTGGCATCTCTAGTAGTAGGGTATTGCTCACCATCGATAGGCAACCCTATAAATTTTGCAATTCTTTCTTCAGTAGCTATTACCTCCAACCCTTTGACCATGGCCTTTCCTTTAGACAATGTCTACATAAATTCCAATGCAACATCTTCAGCATAACCATTCAAATTTAGGAAATAGTCTAACAACCCCCAATTTATGAACTCAACCCAACAAGGTGCATCCTGCATTAATACATCATGAACCATGGGTTCATTTTGAATAAACCCACCTTCCATTCCTTAGTTGTTTGCAATTAAACAAGTGCTCTACAAATTTTTCCTTTCCTACAATCTTTGTTTGAAAGCCCAATATTTCACCTTCCTACAACAATGTTGAATTCCCAACACCAATGTCATATGAATTTTACTTTTCTAGTGGCTTATGATTGTGACGCAAGCAAAAAAGGAAGTAAAGGGGTAATAAATGTAGGATAGAATCAAGAAAAATGGTGATGGTTGATGTCTTTTCACACATGCGAGTCGTCATCTCACTCAGAATTCAAATTGACTCAATTTAAACTTTGTTGATGTGAACCAATATGGACATACACATGGACATGGTGACACACTTCCCCCCAACCTAAAATTGAACATGTGTCCTCACATGCGAGGGAGTAATGGCGATTTGATAGGGTAGGGAATAATTTCATGCTATGAAAAACATCTATATTAATGTATAGTAATTAATTAAATGTACAAAAAGACAATTAAGATATGAAAATTTGATGTGCACATACCTGAATTCTTGGAAGATTTATTGCAAAAATTATGGAGAAAGTATTGATCACTTTGAAGAAATTAGTTGAGCAATTAATGAAAATGGAGTGGAATGAGGTGAAATGAAATGAAGTGAAGTGATAGTGTAATGGAAGGGAGAGAAAGGTGGAGATGGATGGGTAGATGGGTGAATGAATGAAGAAGTGGACCCCCAAAAAAGTGGAAGTCTTTATTATGACAAGTTTCATACCTTGGTTAGCTAGAAGGAGGGAAACTAAGTCCAGTTCCTTTGACTACAGGAAGTTTGGGTGTTGCATGCTAAGTGAATTTTTGTAGGAATTCTACCTTTGAAGTTGGCTTGTGATACAACCTGAGGTGATGGTTGTTGACAAGCAGCTTAAATCTGACATGGTCTATGGTGGTGAGCTAAACAACACCATTGGGGAAAACTTCAACAACCTCATATGGTCCTATCCACCTTGTCTGGAACTTCCCTACATTGTCTTGATACCTTGAGTCATAGAGAAGTCTCTAGTCACTTGGCTGGAATTTCTTGTCCTTTATGAATTTTTCATGCCACTTTATTCTTAGATTATACACTACCTCTATGTGATGCAAGGCTACCTTCCTCATCTCATCCAAAGCATTCAACTGCATGATTCTATCATTTTGTTCCTTAGATATTTCCATCCCCAAGTCTAATGCAATCTTAAGAGTCTTATGCTCAAATTCAATGGGCATGATGGTTTTCTTTCCATACAACTCAAATGGAGTGAAGCCTGTAGTTGTCTTCTAGGTGGTCCTATAGGCCCAAACAACTTTTTGTAGCATGCTTTCCCAATCTCTTCTATGGATAGCCAATGTTTTGGTCATAATGGATTCAATTTCTCTATTGTTCACCTCACCTTGGCCATTGGCTTATGGGTGATAAGGAGTAGACTTCTTGTGCCTTATGTTATACTCTTTGACCAATGCTATAACAAGGGCTGAAGTGAATTGACCCCCTTGATCAATCACTATCTCTCTTGGGACTCCATACCATGTGAAAATGTCCTCATAAATAAATTATACAACTTCATTATATCTTGCATGCTTCATTGCTTTAACTTCTACCCACTTGGTTACAATATTAGTGAATACCAAGATATAGGACTTAACATTTGATGGAGGATCAATGGACCCTACAAAGTCTAATCCCCACTTATCAAATGGAGTGATTACTACCTAGGGGTAAAGTGGCATCTCATCAGATTTGGTTGGATGGCCCATCCTCTAACATTAGTCATACTTCCTTGTATATTTTCCTACATCCTTGTGGAGTGTGCTCCAGTAATATCTTGTGTTCAGAATTTTCATTGCTATCCTCTTGGCTACAAAATTCCCTCTATAGGGTTCATTATGACATGCATGCAATATATCATATATCTCATCTTCCCTTACACATCTCCTCATGAAATTTTCTTTTCTAGTGTAGAACAAACATCTTGAAATCCATGAGAAAGGAAAGGTTTTCTCAATGAGCACCCTTCTCTCTTTTGGAGAGAAGTGAGGAGGAACTCTCTTTATGACCAGATAGTTAGCTATGGCAGCATACTAGGGTGTATGCACATTGATAGAAAATAGATGTTCATCAAGGAAAGAGTCATCAATTACTTAATTGTCCTTTGATGTAGTTAGCCTTGAAAGAACGTTTGTAACAACTTTGGCCTTCCCTAGTTTATCCAAAATGGTTATGTCAAACTCTTGCATCAACAATAACCATCTTGCTAGCCTACTTGAGATTAGAGGTTTATTCATGAGGTATCTAATTGATGCATGATCAATGTGTACAAAGATATGATAGCCAGTTATGTAGTGACTAGATTTGATTAGGGTATAGATCACTTACAACATTTATTTTTCTATCACCGTATAATTGAATTCAGCTCCCTCCAATTTTTTGCTAACAAAATAAAAAGTGTTTTCAATTACTCCTTCTTTTTGTCCTGGGGCTGCTCCTATAGCATAGTTTGATGCATTTGTATGAATGTGAAAAGGAAGCTCCTAATTAGGAGCTTTGAGTATAGTAGCTTGAGTTAAAGTTGCTTTCAACTCAGAGAATTCCTTGTCACAGTCTTCTTTCCATTGGAATTTAGCATCTTTGGTTAGGAGAGTGTACAATGGTGCTGCCATTTTGTTGAAGTCTTTGATGAAATTCCTATAATAACCTGAATGTCCCAAGAAACTCCTAACATCTTTCTATTTTTCAAGTATAAGAAGAATTTTTATCACCTCAATCTTGGTAGGATATATTTGAATTTCTTTAGAAGAGATGTAGTGGCCAAGGACTACACCTTCTTGCATCATCATGAAGAAATTTTCACTTTTTAAACATAGATTATGTTCTTCACATCCTTTTAAGACTCTCCTAATATTTTCTAATGCTTCATTAAAATTAGCACCATAGGTGGTAAAATCACCCATATAAATTTCCATGCAATCATGAAAGATATCTAAAAATATGCTAATTACTACCCTCTAAAAAGTTGCAGGTGCATTGCATAAGCCAAATAGAAGTACTGAGTAGGAATAGGTCCCCCATGGATAGGTAAAGGTGGTCTTCTTCTGGTCCTTAAGTGCAATTTGGATCTAGTTATACCCACTGAATCCATATAGAAAAGAAAAGTATTATTTTCTTGCAATTGAATGTAAATCTTGGTTTATGAAAGGAAGGGGAAAATGGTCCTTTTTGGTGCTAGCATTGAGTTTCCTATAATCGACACAAACTCACCACTTCCCTCCCTTTTTGGGAAAAATCACCAATGGAGACACCCACTGGCTATCTGAAATGGGGTAGATTAATCTTACATCTAGTAATTTCTATAGTTCTATTACAGTTTCTATTAATGTAGGGAAAAAATTTCTTTGTGGTTGTCTCATTGGTGTACAATCATCTTTGATGTATATCCTCTAAGTGCAGAGCTTAGGATCCAAGCCCTTCATATCATGATATTCCCATGAAAATGCATGTTTGTGGGACCTTAAAAAAAATTTCAAAGACTATTGTTGTTCTTCACTCAACTTGCTATTATTATTCAAGTATTTTCCTTTTCAAACTTTCACTTGTGTGGTTAACTCTATCACAGTTGTTTCACTAATACTTGGTACCTTGAGTTTATGTGGAAAAAATTCATTAGACATACCTATTGCTACAAGAAGTTCAACTGTAGGAAGAGTGGGTAGGAGTGTCTTTACTAGATCAATAGAACTAGATGCATGAGAGGATGATGCTTCCTCTACTTCACAATGGTTCTAGATTATGTTAGACAACACTTCATCTTCCTCTTGAAGTTGCATGAAATAAATTCTACCTAACATCATAAGCTATGCCACAAAATTAACTTCTTTGGCCTCTTCACCAACATGTGGCCATATGGGGTTATCCACATCATTGGATGGCTAAGCAGGAGGATAGAGAACAAAATTTTTGGTGCTATTTCCATTAGAAATGGTCATGTCTCCTAATTGAAATCCAATATAGGCATCTACTATTGCTAATCATGGCCTTCCAAGAATAATGGGACACTTGCCTAGTGTAGCTTTGGGAGAAAGAATCATGAAATATGTTGGGTACTCCCAAGAGTCTAGAGTTACCACAAGACCCTCTACTATACCATTGGGCTTAACAGTAGAACTATCAGCAAGCTGTAGGACAGCAGGAGTAGATCTCATGCTTGTAATGTTTAGTTTTTGTAGGATTTCCTTTGTCATTACATTTATTGCTGCTCCCAAATCAATCAGAGAATTCTTTATTTGGATCCCATTTATAGCAACTTCCACCACAAGACTTCCTAGGTAATTGTACTTGGGGATAGTCACTTCCCCAAACATGATGCTAGCCAACAACCCCACCATATGAACCATAGTGGGGTCTTTCTTTTTCCTACCTAGCTTCTTGAAGCATGGTTCCTTAATTGGTTTACCATATATAGGAACATCTTTGATGGCCTGAAATAGAGGTATATTGACACATATATGCTTTAACTGATCTAGAATGTCAAAGATAGTTTCCTCCTCTTCTTTTTTCTTAGCAACTTCCAATCTCTAAGGAAATGGTGGTTCTTGTTCAGTCTATTGAACTGGGACTGGTTCAGGTTTTTTAAGTGCACTTGGTTGAATGGGGACATTCAGGTGCTCCTCCTCCTCTTCTACAAGAAGCTCAGTAATAATGGGTGTGGGAGGATCTAGAAAAGTAGTTCATGAATGCAAGTCCATGTCACTTACACTCACAACATATGTAGTAAATTGGTTTGGATTAGCATAATATACTAGCCACTACTGCTATTTGGGTTAGGTGTGGGTTGAGCTGGTAGCTGAGTAGGTCTAGGTGTATTTGAACTTTCACTAGTAGGAGGAGGCATGATAGTAGATTTTTGGGGTTGAGAAGGTGGTTTAATGTAATTAGTGGTCTAGTTTGGACATTGTTATCCTCCCCACCATTGAGATGTTTGTTGCTAGTTTCCTGGAGGTGGCTACTAGTTTTCTTGAAATTGCTACCAATTCCCCTGAGGTTGCTACCACTAGCATGGAGAGTTTTGGTGGTTAGGCCAGGTATTTGGAGGGTTACTCCAAGGCTATGGTGGATATCCTCCATAATTGGATGGATATGGGGATTTCCATTGGTTATCTGATGAATAAGAATTAAAATATGTCCCAACAAAAGATAGTGGATCGGATGGCATACCTTGTCTTGGAGCCCATGGCCTCCTTTGTGCAACATAGTAGACTTGATCCTCTTCAACCTGGATTGGATTGAACTCAGGTGGAATCTTCTTACTTTCAATATGAGCTACCATCTTGCATCTGCAATCCTTCTTCTTTTTTCTGCAATGAGGGAAATATTTTTCCAACATTTCCTCTACCTCCTCTTGTTTCTTCTTAGCTTGGAGTGTATCCAGTTGAGTTGCCATATTTTTTATGATGTCTTGCTGGAAGTCTAACAACAAGTGAGTAATCTCCATCCTTGAGACTCCACTAGTAGATGAATTACCCATAGAGGATTGGTAAGCTCTCCCTTTCTTTGAAGCTTCCCTAGAATAGTTCTGACATAGCTTCTTGATATCCTCCCAAGGAACTTGGGTGATATCTCCTCCTACCATCAGGTTCAAGGCATCAGTGCAACTCTCATTAATTCCTCTTAGGAAAATTAAATTTTGTGAGTCTTCATTAAGTGTATGGTGTGGAGATTTATGTAGAAAAAATAAAAACCTTGAAATGTAATCCTCCAGGCTCTCATCTTCCTTTTGTTGCATCCTAAAAATGTCATCTCCTCTCATGTCACTAACCCTGCAGTATTCCTTGCACTTCTCAAGGAACTTTTTCTTCATGTCATCCCATGTCTGCACAATATTTTTTCCTAGGCTCATAAACCATCTTAATGTATCCTCTTTCAAAGTGGTAGGGAATATATTAAGCCTATGAGCATCAATGGTATAGTCATAACTCCTATAGAGTATATCAAACTCAAACAAGAAAGTATTAGTATATTCTATGACAAGTCCATAGAACTTGGGAATGACTGAAGCAGGAATATTTTTGAATCTGTCAACTTCATTTTGATGAGAAATGGGAAAAGGAAAAGTTGGTTGGTTAGGTCTATTTCCATTCACATCACCCATGCTTGCTTGATGGAGTTCCAAAGCAAATGGGTTCTCAATCAGATTTTGAACTTCAAAGGAGGTCTCAGAACTATTCAAATAAGGAAATACATCAGGAAAGGGATGTGGCTCTTCTTCTGCTTCTCTGGGAAGATTCTAATACTCAACTAGCTGGAATGGATCAGTATCATTAGGAAGGAATCTCCCATAAGCATCTCTTCTACTTCCTCTATGCTTATGGTATCAACTTAGCATCAACCAACTCACACAGAGATTTAGTGAAAGAATAGGGGGTCATTACTTCCTAAATGAGGGGTATTCTAAGAACAAAAATTCAAAAATAATTCAATAGGAAAACTATCAATGAATCCAAAGAACTCTTTAGTTTGACACCATCCCTAGCAATGTCACAAAAAATGTTGGCTTCCTACAATGATTCAAGAACTAAGCCCATAAAGTTGTGATTTAGAGATTGGACATCTAATATGAATAACTTTCTTAATCACCATGAAGGTGCATTTAAATTTTCAACAAATGGATGTAGACTTGAAATGGGTCTACATAGTATGTGCACTAGGAATCCATAGTAGCCATATTCATCCTATAGCTAAGAAAGACGTAATGCTGAAAGTAAATTGCTTAGAAAGAAGGAATGTAAATGTTGAGCATCAATCAACAACTATACTAAGTAGACATGCATGAAAAAAATGAAATTCTGAGTGAACAAATAGGAAAATACTCTATCTGCTTTGGCTGCAAGAATAGTCACAAAATGGAATTCTAGTGGCTATAGGAATAGATAGTGCCAAATTATTAACTAATTGTTGAATAGAAATTATTAACTAAAATAAAGGATGGAATGCTCACCAAGTGGGCCTCCTTGGATGAGTATCCCTTAAAAAAAATGTAAACTTAGATGCACAAACTTATAACTTCATTTTATTCATTGGAAAGCATGAGTAAAATTGAGCAACATAGTTGTATTACTGAGAAACTAAGAATGTGAATATAATCATCATATTAAGCAGCCTCTAGAAAAAGAAGCATGTGAGTCTTATTTATATGAATAAAAGATACTAACTAACTACCTAGCAAGGTAGTAAACTCCAATAGATTAGGAGGATGCCACTTTAAAGAAAGAATAAAATGTGGAGAGGCAATTACACATGCGTGGAATCTGGTCAAGCATATTTTCCTTAACATAGATTTAGCACAACAGTAATGCCTATATTTTCTCAACAAATAATAAGACCCTTTACAAGGCAGTTACAATTTTGATTTGAATGAGGAATCTCTTATTGTTGAGAGTCTTCCCTCCATTGACCTTTGAATGATCACCTTGCTAAGCATTATGGTGCATGAATAGCTGGTAGAATCTTCCTTAATTTTGTAGGCCTATAATTATATTGGCATAACAATATTAGTACACACAACAATTACATATATGTAACTATCTTAAAGTGACATTCATTAATCCACATGTAAAATTAACATATATAGTTCATGTAGCATGTCAATATCATTTAAAGGTTAGAAAAATAAGCTTATGCCCAATGTTTATGGTTTTGGGGAAATATTATAAAAAGTCAATATCTAGGTATCAAAGTCTATGACAACTACAACAAATGGATAATAAACTCTATCAAAATTGAACCATAAATTGGACTCATCGGGTCCCACACCTAGCATGGTTCAAGGGAAAGAATCAAGTTCATCACCCCTCAAGTTGATTGTATTCCCAAAGAATATCTAATAATGTTTCCATGTACCAATAATATTATTAAATATAAAACAATCATTATAGGACTTAGCAAGACAATCTAATGTCACATCAAAGAGCTACAAGTATATGGAGATTCAAACCTAGTTATTAGAAAATTTAATGATGAGTTCCAAACAAAGGATGATAAGTTACTACCATGTAGGAGAATGGTCGACAATTTCAAGATATATTTTTCTAATATCCCATTTGAGAAAATACCAAGATTGAATAATAAAGCTACATATTCTATAGAAACTATTGGATCTCTTTTAGATATGCCTAAAAATGGTCAAATATGTGAATTTCTAGTGGAAAAACTTTTGGTTACTGCTTTTGATGTCCTAGAGTAAAAATTCATGTGTTGTTGGTCATGATTCCTCGCATGGTACCATGATATTTATTTCCACCTTCATAATAGGATCATCCCACCCAACCTAACCACTAATCAAAAGAAAATCTTCATTTTCCACTCATCCTCCTTCACCATTCTTGATGAGAAGCTACATCAAAAAAGTCTTGATGGTACATTACCTATATGTTTAAAATTGAAAGAAGCTAAATGGTGAGTGAAAGAAGTTGGGTCCACAAAATATTCAAAAAGTGAAAGTTCTTTTCCTAATTTTCATAATTTTTCATATTTGGCCTGGAAATTTGAAGCACTTACACAGTGAATCTTAAAAATTTCTAATAATATGAAATTTTGTATTTTGATTGTAGTTTTAAAATATGTAATTTATTCTAATAACCAGATGATACAAATTAATTTTTAATAAGAATGTATAAAAACCACTTTTTAAAAGTCACCTTTTTAGGACCATACCTTGCACATGGATAGACACCATAATTTGACCTAAATAAAAGTATTTTTCTAATTCCTTTTGGGGGGATATGTGTATTATACCAAATATTGATGAGGATATTTTTATAATTTTTCTAAATATTTTTTAATTATTTTTTTATTGGCCCTAATTGCTATTTTTGAAAAACCTCATGTATGAGCACCATTATTTGACTTAAACTAATCATTTTTTTATTTTTTCATTATGTAAAGAATGTTTTTTAGATTTATGCCATATAATTTTTTACAAGAAAAATAACAAATTAAAAGTTATTAAAAACTATGAAAACCTATAATTTCAAGATTATGAACTAGTTTCCTCATAAATTAATTAAAAATTGAAAAATAATCCAATAAAAAAGTACATATTTGAAAACTAGACATCGTGATCTGTAATGGGTTTTAATGTCATGAAAATAGTTTGAAGAAAAAACTCATCATCCATATTGCCAAAGTCAATTTTCCTCTTGACATTGCCATGACATTGTACTTATAGGTCCAAGGCTAAGGGTTGGGTTACCATGCCTTTCTTGAGCCTAAAACCAAATAAACAATTTTTTTAGGATTTCAAATTTTCTTAGAATGGGCACTCACTTTAAAATGGGTACCTATTCTAAAAATACAATGAGTAGCCATTTGGGACATGATCCTGAAGCATAATGGGTACCCATTCCTATCAACAATTTTTCTTTGCACACAAATTCATGCACTTACCCTAAAACTACCGTAGATGAGGTTCATGAATTTGTTTGTGGGTCACATTTTAATGGTCCTACCCTTGCTAATAAATTGAGAACATGGTACTAGTATCTTACTATGGATTAGGAGGCATATCAATTTACAAAGAAATATCTTCAGTGTTAATAGAATTAAGATGTAAATCACACATCATCCCAAGAGTTACAACCAATTACCACTCCTTGTCCCTTTTCATAATGGCAACTCAACCTCATAGGAAAAATTACCTCCACCTCATCTAATAGCACCAAGTTCATCATCACTACCATTGAATACTTTACAAAGTGGATAAAATTCATTCCATTGACCTACACCACTGATAAAAAATAGAAAATTTTATCCTTAACTACCTAATTTTTTTAGTATGATGTCCCCCACACCATTATCATAGACAATGGTACACCTTTCAAAACCACTAGGCTAATAATTTTTACATACAACTCCATATGCATCATCACTTTTCACTCCATACTATGCAAGGAAATGGTCAAGTTGAGGTTTCTAATAAAACCATAATTAAAATCCTAAAAAATATAGTTAATGAAATTAGCAATGACTGAAATGTTCAACTCAACCCCACCTTATGGGATTACCATACTACCATCTAAACACCTATGTTCATTATTCTTTGGCATTGAGGAATTTTTTCCTTTTGAGATTGAGCCCCTCTCTTTAAGGGTATCTTTCCAACATCTTATCAACAATGAAGAGATCAATTATCTAGGCTACATGAGTCAAAGTTGCTAGATGAAATATGTCTCAATGCATTGAATAATTTGTAGGATTATCAAAATTGTCTTCATAGTTGTTACAAAAACAGGATCAAGACCCAAAATTTTGAAGTAGGTGATCTAGTCCTCAAAGAAAACAAGAAAAAATAGCAAGACTGGGATAAGAAATAAATGTTAGAGCCTAACTAGATGGAACCATTTTTCATCACAAGCTATGGGTCAATATCCTACCAACTTGCAACACTTGAAGGTAAGCATCTACAAGATCCCGTCAACAATATCCATCTAAATTATTTTTTTTCTTAACCCCTCGGATATCCCAAGGTAAGAATAAAAAAAGTAAAGAGAAATAATTTTTCCAATGGTGAAAACTAGTTTTGTGGTACCTTGGGAAATTATTGTAGAAAAAAATTGTTTAAATGAGTAATGTGTAATCTAAAGTAAAAATTGGAGAAAAGTTAAAGATAAAAAAAATTATCCTCAAGTGAAAACCACTTTGGTGGCATTTTGGAAGGACCATGGTGAAAACATATTTATAAGAATCATGTTTAGTAAGAAACATCTACCATCTATCATGTTCTTGTCCATTCCATTTATCATAAATTCAATATCCTATCCATATCCATCTACCAACCATATGTTTTATTATCGACCTAGTGTGGCTTGGTAATCTACCAATATTTTGTGTATCTATCCCACCTAATATCATAATAAAATCAACCCACTTAGTGCATAATAAGTGATCTTACAAATAAGTAGGGACATTTTCCTTAAACCTATTCATTAGATTGGATCCTTGTTGTTACCTTAAATATTCCAAAATATCTAAAAAACATCAAATATTACAAAAATTCCAAAAATATAAAATATTCCAAAAAAATATAAAAAAATCAAATATTCCAAAAAATAAAATAAAGAAACAAATCAAAAACTAAAAAACTTCACCCATCCATAATAAAATCATCACCACAATCATCTTTGACAAAGGTAGAAAAATAAAATTGTGCATCGTTCAAAATCTAGAGCATTCATGACAAACTGTATGCTAGGATCACTATTGAAATAGCCCACTACCTACATAGCTATTGCCTAATAATTCGATTCATCATCCCAATCTATTCCTTAATAGAGATATATTTCCTACAATAGGCACAATCCAAGATAACAATTACACTTTCTTTGGAAATATATGATGGTTGTTAATATGTTTTGTTAGCAAATATTTTCTTTTGATCTATCTTTTTATATCTATCCAATGCTTAATAAAAGTCACCTCAATATTTCAATATCTTGGTGTGTCTAGAGGAGCACAAAATGGGATATGGTCATTTCTTTTGTATGTTATGTTTGTGGTATTTTCTTATAATATGACCATGGTGAATACATGTCTTGTGTGTTGATGTAGTGCCCACCCCGTTTCGGTCATCGTTGATGTCAAGTAAGTGGTTGGTAATATCATGTCGATGTGGTGATTTTATTATTTAATTTAATTTTAAAGTTATGAAATAACATTAATAATATGCGGGGATTTGATTAATAAAGTTAATTTAATTATAAGGTTACTTGTTTGGAATTAAATAAATAATTAAGATTCAATAATAAACGTTAATTTAATTATCTTTGAAAGTTAGTTATTTAAAGTAATCGAATTTGATGAGGAAAAGTAATTATTATTTAATGATTAAATTCAATTAATAAATCTAAAAGTAAGAAAATATTAGAAAGGAATAAATATTAAAATTGTATTTAAGTTTAAATAATTAAGGTGAAAGTATTTATCAAAATAAATATATTTTATTGTAACTAAAAGAAAGATTAAATTATTAAATATTTATTAATTTAATAGATGATCTATTTGGTTCATCTATTAAAGAATCAATTATAAATTGATAAATAAGGGTTGTGGCAGGCATTTAATCGTAACTGTCGGAAGTTGAACGGTTTCTCATTGGGAGTGGAAAAGTCACTGTGAAACAAATTATTAAACAAGGATTATTCTGGGGGGAAACAATATATGTTGTCCATTTTTGCTCAATCGAAAAAAAATATGGTTTCTTTGGAGGGATAACCTACTGGTACTTGGGGTTTCTGCAAAAAATTTTGGTGGGAAAATTTTGATATATTGTTGGTTATGCTGGAAATTGGGGTTTTGGGGGTAGACGGAGTTAATTTCAGGAATGAAAGGTCTTCTGCATTTTTCCTCATCGGTGGCAGGGTTTGGACGATTGGAGTTGGGTCAGGAGCATAGGTAAGTGCACTTGTTTGTTTGGGGCAGATTTGAGATTATTTTCTTGGTTCCATAATTTGTGCTTAACGTGTAGTGATTTGATTCCATTGAATCTTTAATGTATTGCAAAGCGGCGTAGATATTACAATAGTTGTCTGTCTATTGTTTGGTTAAATATGATCATTTTGTGAGACGATTTGGCTATAATTTTGTTCTTGGGAAAAAACGTTTTCTTTTGTAACTTAGCTATTCTGGAAGAATGGATATCTATAAACATATAGAAATGTAGTACCCGAGTTTAGAACATATAAAAGATAATTAATTTTATGCACAGAACTTGTTGTATTGCGAATTAATATAGAGCATAATAAGCTGCTTGTATTTGATAAATCATGTCCTCGGTTACTCACCCTGTGAATGTGTCTGTAATTTTGTAGGCCAACCGTCAGTGGTCAATGCATAATGAAAGTTCTGAAACAAACAAAAATTCATACAGTTATTACGTTATAGGAACTATTCTTTTGTCACATACTAGATATCAAAGTTATTGTGCAGATGCGAGTAGCTTTAGTACCACAGTTTCCAATCTTAAGCTATACAAATGGTTTCTGTCTGCTACATCAATTGTTCTACCATTTCTGTTTGGCTTCTGTTATTATTAATTGATTTAGCTTGCTCACTTGCCCGGTTTAAAAATTAAAAAAAAAAAAAAAAAAAAAATGAAAGCTTATGCACGATTTTAAATTATTAGAAATAATAATGCATATCCATTTATTATTAATATTTGCACTTGAACAATAGAACTCTCTGGCTAGCAAAATGATTAGAAATATATTCAACTGAATGTCTGTTTATAGAGACTAAATGAGGAAATAGGTGAATAAATCCTTTCTCTGTTTGGATCAAGGAAAATCTGGTAGAGATATTGAAGGTTTCTAGTTTATATGGTGCAGTTGAGAAGAACAACAGCAGCCAATGGTTAGTAAAAAGATTAAAAAAATAGTTGAAGAAGTCCTTTCCCTGTTTAAATGAAAGAAAACCTGGGAGAGACATGGCAGGTTTATATAACCTCCTTGTGATTCGAACCCCCTTCAGATGTAGCACTTGAACTTGATAGGAAGTTTAAAGATTTAAATAACCAATTTGATTATTCTGATAATCGATCGCAGTTGCAGCACTTGAAAATAAATATTGTCAAAAATTTAACATCCCACCTGTCTCTTTACATTCGCCTTGTGAATAACACATGGGATTTGATAATAATGCAAGTAGATGGCAATATTTCCAAATTCCAAAATTCACTTTCTAATATAAATGGCTTCTCACATTTTTGCAACCGTAACCATCTCAAACTTGGAGGAAGCTTGGTTCGTGTGTCTTCTCTGATGCCGTCCATGAGTAGATTGTTCAAGTGAAGAAATTGAGGACCAATGAGCAGATTATTTAATTCTCTTGGTCTGCGCAATGTTTCAAGCCCTTGCCAGTTACCTCCGTTCAGTCGAAGCTGAGAGAAATTGATGTTATTGGATACAGTGCTTAGATGAACTCCTTCACATAGTCTGGTAATCTAAATTTATAAAATCTCCCTAAAACCATTGGCAGAATCAGCACAGCTGCAACGTTAGACTTGCAAAAGTGTAGTAAATTAAAATAGTTCCTCCTGAAACCCTTGGCACTCTCACAGTTTCAAAGATTTAGAGTTGAGGCGAGAATTAAATAGTCTCCCTGAACCATTGGCAACCCGTCCCAGCTGTAACTTTTCGAAGCTGTAATAAATTAAATAATCTCTCTGGTTCTGTGATAACCTGTCACAGTGGCGCTTGAGCATGGTAAGGTGTATAGATTTAAACAACCTCCCCGATTCCTTTGACACCCTGTCACATCTTTGTGTGATAAACTAGAGGTCTTACTTATGGGTTAACACACTCAGCTGAAATAAGGTCATTGGAATGTTGTGTAATTTAGATAATAATAATAATTTGTAAGTTAGATAATAATAATAATGATAATTAAGTATTTTGGACTAGTGGTATATATAGATGAATAGTTGTGTTAAGTAAGCACTTGAAGAAGTTGAAGATAAAAGATTTCAATTTGGCGTGTTCTTCTTTCTATGATGGTAAAAATTGGTCTTTTTGTAGTTAGTGTTTAGATAAAAGATGGTTTATATTATTAGGGTGAAATGGATTAGAAAATATTATTTAAAAGAATCTTAAACTCTCTTTATTTAGATCGTATGGGCATATCCTTTTATATATGGTTTCTTTTCTTTATTCTTTTGAATGTTCTCTTTTAGGCTAGGAAATGTAAATTTAGATTTTCTTATTTATATTTTATATATGAGATAAAACATGAAGTTTAATTTATGGTTCTCTTTTAGTGAATAAAAGAAATGAATAAATAGAACTTAGATTGTTTAACATATATTATTATTTTCTTATAAGAATAATTATAATAAATAATGTATTTTACGATTTTTATTTATTTATTTATTTCTAAATAGTAAATTATTGTGGTGGAGAATAAAGACCCAATAAAAAAAAATATATATATATATTTAAAACACCAAGACATTCATACTGATCCATTTTGTTATCCAACAGTAAATTATGTTATTGTTACTAATTGGAAGAGTATATATATAAGTATGTCAATCTTTTAATGTTTGTTGCAAACCCTATGGAAGTTTACCATTGTTCCTTTGATAATCCTATGTTCATGTCAAGTTGTTCATTTACTACGTAGGGATTTTTCTTTTGATTCTAAAAAAATATAGAAGCATAGAAATGTATTTAAGATTGGGAAGTGATTTTGCATAATTGAAAGTTTGGTAAATATTCAATAGTTAGGTGGTGCGATACTATATAGTTTCCTAATTGGAATATATTTGTTTTAATTTGTGTTTGGAAGAGTATGATTGTGATTAGTGTCTTATGGCTTAAAAACATCAGATTATATCTTTATTCGCAATATTGTGATATCCTTAAATGTTGGAAATGATTGATCTTTAAAATAATGTTCTTATTAGATTGCTTCGAGTTACTTCTTATTGAATGAATGGTTATATTGTATTTGAATGTGTGGTTTATGGATTGTTTTGATAGACCCTTTCAATGCGACTTTTCCTGAGTTGATTTTTGAGTTGGAGATTTTCTCTCATTTTATTTATGTTGCTATTCGTTGGGAACCCATATGTGTTCTTTTGTTCTTTACCCTAAGTGATAAATCGGTTAATGTTATCTTTGTCATGATTGATGATTTTGCTTGAGTTGATAATGAGTCAAATTGAAAAGTTCTTTGAGTTAAGGGTATTCTGAGAGGAGAAAATAGAGGTTTCCCTTGGATTTCCAATTTAGTTCGTACCGTGGTTGTTGATGTTGTTTGAATGGTGTTGTTGATCTTATTTTGGCATATTCACTCATCATATTTAATTTTAAAATCGTTCTTGTGGCCTTGCAATTATTGTTGTCAGTTCTTTAATGGGGAAACCCTAGTGTAACTTCTTTGAGAGTCTTCTAGAGGCTTGTTTTATGGTTGGTCCATGTTTTCCTCTATGCGCCCCTTTGTACCGCCAAGCATTTTGGTATCATTATTTTGAAAGGGTTGTCGAGACTTTGTGAGACTGATGTTGTACTTGTTAGCTTAGATGGGTAATGCCTCGCATGCTTCCATCGTTGTGATCTAATACTATTCTTGTTATGTTATACAATCCTTGGATTTTGGTTTTTATGTTTTGAGTAAGTTCAGGAGAGAGAGTGGCTCTGTGGTCACATTGCTACCGTGGATAGCCCGCTAGGAGTGAAATTAAAAAGTGATAATTTAAATAATTAATTAGGGGTGGGTAGAATCACATTAAAAAGATAATTTTGATGCCTCGGGTCACCGCTTAGTGCTAATACAGTTAAAGGGGATTGAGAAGGTTGCGGAGTTGGCAAGATCGCTACCTTGTCTTCATGAAAGGTTAACGACTCGCATGAGCAACCCTATGGAGCAAATGTTTTGAGATAGGTAGCCTCGATAAATCATAGATGGAGTATGCTCCTAGTACCGGGTTGCCCGGATAATCCGGCCAAGATGGAGGCGCACTCATATAGGTAGCCTGAGAATCCATGTTAAGCCATGCGATGACACTCTCCTCTAACACTCCTTCTTATGTTGCTCCTTTGGAAATCCTCTGGAAGTGGTTCTTTGTCTTGAATTGATGAAACATAGTTGTTTTGAATTGATTTATGGTTTTACCCTATTTGATCTTTGGTGTATTCTTTGGTCTTGTATAAATCTTGTTGATGTTTGGGTTTTGACCTTGTACTCTTATGGTACTGTTATATGATGTTATTGGAATTGTATTATGTTTTTGGAAGTGTTTCATGATCATCCCTTGGTTACTTGGTTATTGGTCATTGCTTTGATTCATGTGATGAGATTTATGACTCTTGGATGTGGTTGGATTGTGTCATTGTAATTCCTGAGTGTTATGATACTTTTGTATGACGTTGAGTCTAGTGGTTCCCTGTTGGATGTTCGTGGTTGGGGTCTCCTTCTTGTTAGCTCCTAGCACGGGGGGTGGGTCTTCGGACTCGCGTGGTCGGGTGGAACGTGCTAAGCACCCCATTGGGTCCCCAGTCAAGGATCGAGAGGTGCGGATTGGTGTTGTTGCAGCGACTCCAGAGTTGTATCTATCTTGGAGCCAGTTTGATACTGTGTATTCATCTATTCATTTGTATCATGATTCTTGTTGTATGGTTTCCGTTCATGGTTGGAAACACTCTTGTATCATTGTACTTCTTAAACATTGTATTGTAATGTAATGTAACGTTAAACCTTGTGCGGAGATTGGCCATGGTGGTTGTTATTTAGGGTGTTGAATTAATCATGTATTTATGTACATAGATGGTTTCTTATTATTAATCATCATGTATGTGTTATATTTGTTAATGTTTACTTTGTTATGGATTTTATTTTTGGATTTTATTCTTTATTGTTGTTGTATGGATCTAAGTTGCGTAATGACTCTTCGTGTACCCCAAAGGATGTATGTGTTAGTGAATTTACTTAAATGAAATTCATGTTACGACTTAATGTGTATTACATGTATGCTATGTTTACTTTAAAAAAAAAATTGTGCAGTAATTATCGTGTGATTGTCCTTTGGGGTTCGCACGGCGGGGCATTACAGAAATAAAGCGCTCCATTCAAATGAAATATGATTTATGCTTATAATAAAACTTCAGATTTATCAATAAAAGTAATTAATGAAGAGGTGTGATCCGGTAAGACATGCTGTTAGTAGAAGGCAGATTTCAAGAGACATGTTGCTAAAATAAAGGGTTGCAATGTTTGACCAATATACATATATGAATTCAAAATCAGATTTGTAATGGGTGTTGAGTATGAGTGTGAATTAGAAGATTTATGATACATACACCAGCCAAAAGACTTTGAAGAGCAGATTTTGAGAAAGATATATACAGAAGTAAAGTGTACTGGAGAGAACAATTAAAGCTAATCTATGAGCACATTTGTAAAGTCTTTATGAACAGATTCATGAAGAGTTCATAAGAAAATTATGAGGAAATTGTGAGTGAGTTTATGGAGATTTATTTGCAGTCTTATAAGAAGATTATGAGAAGATTTTTTGCAGATTTATAAGGAGATAGAAATCAGTTTTATGGGAAACATCATCATCAAGAAGATCTTTATGAATGAATAAAAGGAGTTTTTGAGCAGATGCATAAGAGAGTTTTTTTAATAGACTTTGCAGACTTAGAACAAAATTATTTTGAAGGAAGACATTAATGAAAATGCTATAAGTTGAATTTGAGATTATATATAAGACAGATCTTTATAGCAGACCTTTGAAGAAGACTATAGCAGATTTGGAGAAGATATTCTGAGGTAATTATATCAGATCTAAGAGGAGAATTATAGCAGACTTGGTGCAAGCTGAAGAGACATAATTGAGCAGAATTGTCCATCATCCATTGAAGAAGCAACATTGAAGGTGGAACATTGTTCTTTAAGTTATTATCTTTTGCTAAGTTGGTGCTTGGCAGTGGGGCTTGGTGCCTACGAACTGTGGGGGATGGTGCCTCCAGTAGGTTGGTGCCTACAAAACAAGTTAGGGGTTGGTGCCTCTAGTAGGTTGGTGCCTACAATCATTGTAATTCACATAAATATATAAAGTACATTATTTGTACCGTGGTTTTCTCCTGTAAGGGTTCCACGTAAATATCGTGTGTTAAATTGTGTTCTTCTCATGTGCATAATTATTGATGTTGAGTGAATGGTGTTATTGTGATTAGTAAAGTTTTAAATTGGTAAAAGTTGTGTTATACGGATTCACCCCCCTCTCAGTATAACTATGTGCTCATCAACATGAGAAGAAACTTCCATTCATTCATAAGACTCGATCGCATAACCCAATCAAGTACATCCAAAGAGCAAGATCATAAACCAATACTGAACATTCGTAACCTAGTACAGATCATGTGAAATCACAACTAGAGGTTACTTACCATTTTCTCAAACTACTGACTCAACTAGGCCTACTAAGTCATGAGTGTGTGAAAGCTTAGCTTGGCTTCATTAAGGGTTACCCGACCAATCACTTCTCCTGATTGATACTTCCCCTCCCTTCCAGAAGATTGAATTTGTCCCTACATCCAGCTTAGTACAACACCAAGGTAGTTAGACATTCATAATACAAACATTTGCATCGACAAAGCATTTAGAATATTCACATTGCAATACATATCTTTTCATCGCTTTTCATCAACATAAACATATTCATTCATTTCAAGCAACAACATTTTATTGCATATTCACATATTTCATTCACCTAACAAACATATTGAAGTCACAATTTTCATTTATCAACATTTTCACACATAATGGTAAAAGTAACTCAGTAACTAAGAAACAAGATGTAACAACTATTTGGCTTTCTTGTCCCTTGGTAAGGGACACGTCCCTCTCCAAACTTCAACGCGCCTTTAATCAGCCTTGCACATTAACTAAGTGTTGTCTTTAATGTTAACTAGGTGTTGCTTATTCATCGATGCCTAAGGTCATATTCACTACAATAAATTGCTGCCAAAATGTGATCACTCCCCTCCAAATATTAATCGCTGCCTTGGGTCAATGATCACTGTCTTTATATTCCATGATCCCATGTGTTCTTTTATATATTAGTTTAATTCATAGTTAGCTTTTCCAATTGCTGACTTCTCATGATTGTTGTTGCTTACATTATATATTATATTTTATATTAATTATATATTAGCTATATAATACATATCAGCTATATATATAGCAATATATTATAATGATTTATAATTATTATAATAATATTTATATTTTTAATATTTGTTTTGTTATTTATTTTATTTATTTATTTTTGTATTTCAATGCTTATACTTTAGTGTTGCAATTTCAGGGGCATGACAACTAGCCTTCCCCTACCTGTTAATTGGGACCCACACACTTTTTTAAAGACAAACTTGAGCTACCTCTAAACTGTCGCGGCTTCCTTAAGAGGAGTTCAAACCCCCCACAGCTCCTCTTTGTTATATTAAATTTGCATTGTGCCCCTTCTAATAGCCTATGAACCCTTATTGTAATGTCCCCTTCTAGCTGACATCAATTGTTAGAGGAGATTAGCCTATTATTTTTGGCCCTCGTAGGCTAATTAGGTTGGTTAGGGGGTCTTCCGGGGGTTGTATCGTCTCCAATGTTCAGAAACTAGCAGCTTTGGCTTTCGTTTGAAGTCTTCAGGTCTCCGTATGCTCAACTTACTATTTATAGTAAGTCAGGAATGGATAGAGAGGGACCCTTACTATTTTTAGTAAGGTGTGTGGTCGTATGCAGCTCCATCAGCTCAGCTCTCGGTTCAGACGACGCTCAGAGATAATGAGTATTCATGGAGATATTAATGTTTATTTGGCTTAAATAAACATTAATTATTTAAAAAGATTATAATATTAAGTTATAACTTAACTTAATATTAAGGGTCAAGGCGTCATTAAAAGGGGGCCATTTATTTAATTATTTATTGGGCGCCAATTCCTAAGTTCTTCATAAAATATTAAAAGATGCAATAAAATAACATTTTAATGTTATTAAATGGCTTTTTATGGAGAAGTTTGATTTTCTCTTGAGGGCTTATATAATTCATTTTGGAGTTTTTTTTTTGGCATGAGATTGAGCATTGGTGTTGATGAGTTTTTTGTCTGAGAGAGGAAGCCAAGGGTTTCTGAATTAGTTGGCCATTGGAGAACGTTAACTCTCCATTGTTGCAGCCTTTTGAAGTAGTGAAATATCTACTGAATTGGGCATACAAGAGGGCATCATACAGGTGTTCTATTTGAGCATATTGGTGAAGAAATACAAAGATTATTCAAGGGTTTCAAGGTTATATGTTTGTAGATTTGAAGATTGTGGAAGATTAAGATTTAATCATTTGCAAATCAAAATTTATGTTTGCTGCTACAGTGACGTGAATAGTATCGCTACAGTACCCGTGCTACAGTGCCGCGCTACAGTGATGTGGTGAATATTAAAGCAAGGGTTAAATACTGATTTGTTCTTTAAAGACAATAATTTCTGAGTCTATCTACAAAGCTGGGCTTGATTATGGGCTGCTACAGGAGTTCTTATGTCTGCTGCAATATCTCAGACCATTGCTAATGTCTCAAAACCACGTTAGAAGGCAGCAAACGAGTATTTATCAATATTTCATTATGCATCTATAAGTATGAGATAAATTTAGTACTGCTGTTTGTATTTCAGATTGCTATATCTGTAGTTGTAGGGCTCAGAAAGAGGCTCACTTATTTCCTGAAGTTTTACTTCTATCTTCTATGACTGTACATGTAATTCTGAGTGCCCAGTTTGAGATATCAGCCATAAACAACACTCAGAAAATCACTGTTCAAGCTTTACTTTGTCACCCAGAACTTGCTGTTAACACTGTGCTATCTATTAGAGACTTTGTAATAAAGGGTCATCAACTTCTGAGCGTGGATTGAGCATGTAATGGACTGTTATAAATATCTGAGTGCTAATGAAATCAGACTTTAATGAAGACAAAATTATCATCTTTGTGTCTTTATTTGCAAAAGAATTCAAAAAAGCAAAAAAAAACCCTAGTGAGAACACAAAGAAATTGCAAAACATAAAATAAAAAACGAGACACAAAATCTAGGGCAAGAAGAGTTCTTACACTTATACAGTTGCTATATAGCTATCAAATAAGCTACAATGAGCAAATAGCTAGCCTTGCAAATATAACGAAATTCTTCCTTCAGCATAAATGGTACGGACCCTCCATAAAGCATTATTTATAATTTTGAAAATCAATTATGCTCAGCTTGGAACTGGTAATTAAATAAAAATCATACTCAAATCAATCAGTCATCCATATTTAAATTATTAACTTCGAAATTCGGCTTGGTACAAGACTTCCTAAATTTCGCTAACTCCAACTATTAATTCCAAGCAAGAAACCTAAATGGTCTCTTTAGCAACTAGCTAGAATAGATCTCCCACTACCAAAATTGGTTTACCCTTAGGGTTTTCGTCCTAGGGCTTTCAACTCATCAAGAAACTCTCCAAAATCCAATTCTAAAATAAAACCAAGCATGAACCCCAAAATGAGCTTCCCAATTTACTTTATTCATTTTTCCGTAACACCTCCACTTTTCTTGAAAAAACTATATTTACTTTTAATTTTACCTCCTTATTGCTCCCAAATAGTGACTAATTTAAATATTTTACTTTTCTTGCAAATTAGTCATTTTACTTAATAAATAATTAATTTAAGTCGTCAATTAACAATGCTTTATTTGACAACTTAATTAATTATTTCCCACACCACTAATTGAAACTGCAGAAAATACCAAAAACCCAATCTGAAGCGACAACTGAAGGTGCCAAAATACTCTGAAGCTCCTCGAAAATCAAATAACCCCTTTGACACGACTAACTGTCACCAAGAAGGCCAAGGCTACAATCAACACTAACATGATCGAAAATGGGGACATTATAGTCTGCCCTCCCCAAAGATTGCTTGTTCTCAAGGAATGCCAGGGCACCCTCAATAACATCTAGCTAACACAAACTAAACCCAAG
The DNA here is from genome assembly GCA_007258455.2 of Sequoia sempervirens. NCBI lineage: Eukaryota > Viridiplantae > Streptophyta > Pinopsida > Cupressales > Cupressaceae > Sequoia > Sequoia sempervirens. Next base: position 205,398,132 of record VDFB02058242.1, on the reverse strand, counting down.
TGTGATTCCAGGGTCCCAAATCAATCTCTGGAAATATCCAGCACATTGTCGCTGCGCTACTTTGATAAAAACTATCGACTCATCATGCCCAAATTGTGTCTCCTCTCCTATAACCCCAAAATGTAGACATCACCAAAACCTAGACTATGATACCTACGAAGATTGGAATCTGCATCATGAAAATCAGAAAAAGCTCTTGCCAAGGCACCTTAGTGACGTCCATATCTGTAATCCCACTGCCGAACATGATCCTAGGCAACAAGAAATATAATCTACTCAACCCCCAAGAATAACCCTCAACATATCTCCTCTCGGTGTCCCAAAAGTGATGTCGATCAGTCCCTGACTAGAAGTTGATAATGAAGATGACAACAGTGTCATCCCTAGAATCATTCATCCAAAAATACCTTCTTGATCATAGACTGATAATCTCTCACCGACACTTAAATCTCCGAGTGTCAAAAAGCCAATTTCGAGCACACCAACTCTAATGAGCACACAGCTATACTGAGGGTGGGGAGGGCAGAGGGGGAGGAGATGAATCAATATAATGCAACTTTTACCAATTTAATTTACCAATCACAATAACACCATTCACTCAACATCAATAATTATGCATATGAGAACACAATAACACACGATATTTACGTGGAAACCCTTACGAGAGAAAACCACGGCAAAATATTGCTTATATAAACTCTGCTTTTACAAACTTTGTAGGCACCAACCTACAAGAGACACCAATCCCCTTAATTTGTAGGCACCAACCTACAGGAGACACTAATCCCCTTAATTTGTAGGCACCAACCTACTAGAGGCACCAACCCGCTTAATTTGTAGGAACCAACCCCCACTGTTCGTAGGCACCAGCCCCCACCACCAAGCACCAACATAGCAAAAGATAATAACTTCAAGAACAATGTTCCACCTTCAATGTTGCTTCTTCAACGAGTGATGGACAATTTTGCTCAATTATGTCTCTCAAACTTGTACCCAGTCTGCACTAATTCTCCTCTTGGATCTGATATAATTACCTCTGAATATTTTCTCTTAAAAGTCTACTATAACTCCCTTATTTGTTATAATTCTCTTCTTGAAAATGTTTGTAAGCTGATCATAAATTTGTCATACTCCAAGTCTGATCACAAAATCTGCTATTAATCTTCAATAATGAAATCAAAAGGATCTTCATAAACCTGCTCCAATTCTCCCTAAAACATCTACTATTGAATCTGCAATAATTCCTTTATGATTTGCACCTTTCCTTCAACCTAATTTCTCCTTTGTGATATATGATGCTTCTTTAAAGCTCGCACAAGTTCTTTATCTCTGTTCTTCTATCTCGCATTGTCATTCTCACACACTTTTTTCAAATCTGAATTGAATCACATTGATATATGTTGGTCATAAATTGCAACCTTTGATGAAAGATCATATCTTTCAAAATTTGTTCTTGCACCCTTTAGTTTTGCATCTTTTCAAATCTCAAATTGCACCCATTCATTATATTCTTTTGGTTTACTTGCACTATTAACGTCTTTCAACATATCAATTAAAAATCGTGTCTTTTTAGAAGTTTGTTTGAAGCCGCATCATATAATGCTTCCTTCAGTGATCCTTGTATTATGCGATCTTGAAGTCAAATGAGATTAATTCCTTAATAAAATCAAATCTTTGCTTAATAAATTCGCGACTCCACTTCATTATCACCATTGCTTTGACTAGTCGCTGAGATGTGAGAATCCTTCAACTAGCCTCCAAACTAGTGCCACGTCACCCTAATTTGTCCCAAAATAATCATTGGCCCCTTTAGAAATACAATCTCCTCCAGATTTTTTATTTTTCTTCCTACGTCAGATATTTGAAGTTTGTTTTTTTTCTGCACTTCATACAAAGCAGCTTAGTCACAAAGTTGTTTTGTCTTTATTTGACCTCTTCAAAAGAAGCCCAATATCTCCTCTGTTTGCTGCAATTCATGACTGTAGGTGACAGCAATAATTAAAGCCTCCAAATATGATTTCCAGTCCCTTCAAAAATGAGTCGGCTACCAAATCTTTGTCTTTAGCGGCAAACTCAGGCTACCAAATCTATCTTTTCAAAACTTTAATCGTTGCACTTTTCTTGTGAATAAGACAAGGTGGATAAGACAAATTTGTCTTATTTGATAGTTTGTCTTATTTTTAGGTTCGTTGGATTTTACTTTAGATAAGACATTTGTCTTATTCATTTTTGTCTTTCTCAATTTCAATTTCATTGTAACTTTGTCTTGATCGATCTTCCTTTCATGTATCACTTTTTATTTATCAATTGTTGCACCTTAATCAATCTAATGAGTTCATAGAATCGATTAGTAGCTTCATCTTTTGTTGTCTTCTTTCCAGAATTGATTCTTTCAAGCTCGAATTTTTAATGTACGATCAAAGACTGCTTCATATGTCTAATCAAATCTACCTTAAATCTAATCACCAATCTGCTATGGTCTCATTCTTAGGAACTGCCTAAATGAACTGTTTCATTCATATGTCTAATCAAATCTACCTTAAATCCGATCACCAATTTGCTTGTTACTCATATGATATTTCATTTACATACATATATTATTTTTGTCTAACGTACTTGCTTTCTTATTCACACTAGTTTGACATCAATGACAATATTTCCAACAAACTCATCCAATCTACTACAATCATCACAATAACATCTGCATATATATATATATACACATACACACACACACACACACACACACATATATATATATCGAACTGATTGCAGTAACCATCACCCACACTAGTGGGAGCTAGAAATAACTGCTCTAACTCTATAAATCCTCCCACAACCTACTGCCAATAAGCCTGTAAGTACTCGAAGTCCATCTACCCATAAATTGATGTTGCCATAATCAGCGTGGAAATGCAAGGGCAGCAACTGTCATAAAAATTTACCAAAGAAAACATAGGAGATGTGAGTGTGGAAATGACCATAGAGACTCCTCCAATACCCAAATTACCACTACCAATCAACATCGACCGAGAATTACTCCATTGCTGAGCTGGAGGTAGTGGCCAATCAATTTGTATGCTATCATTCAAGGTCCTATGTAGGCTGATTGGAAAGTGGACAGCAGTACCAACTTTGAAGTTTTGTCCACCACTCCAATTCTGAATCAACATCCTGTAATGAACCGGACCAATTTTTTTTTTTTTTCACAATTGATTACAATGCAACACGCACCCGTTAAGGTTAGCATAAACCAAAACGATGCGGAAAGTAACTCTAACCAGAATGTACACCAGGATCCCGATGTGGGCAAGGTGTGAGCATTGGTCAGAGGATCTCAAGGGAAAATGCTGAATAAGAACTCTAACCACGAGATGCGCCGGTGAACGACGAGCATTCGGTCAGAGGATCCCTATCTAATGCAAAACTGGAAATTAGCTCAACACCAAGTATGTGCTACTCGATCCGTGATGGAAAGAGGCGACCATATGGCGGAGACTTAGGAAATTACAATGCAAGAAAGATAAAAGGCGGCAAGCCAGCCTCTTCCACTTATTCAGTGGGCAGTACAAACATGAGAAAAGTGCAGGAAAGATAAAAGATGCTGACAGTACTACTGTACAGCTTACAACATCAGAAAGTTCATCTGTTAAGCACCATGTAAGAGAGTCTTCAACATTACAACAAAGTAGAATAATAACTTTAAGTTTTCTCAATGACTTTCCCTCCAAACAACTCCAATGATTAATTCCAAGTTCGCTGTTATGACTGTGCAAGACTGAAAACTGTTAACAGCAATACAGTAATACCATAGAATGCTCACCCAACTCACATCACTCATTCAAATTGCATAGAAATGGTTACAAATGACTCCCAAGATAAAGGCGCCCAATCTCATGACACAAACAGCCCCAAAAATATTGATATTAATTTTCTGCTCAATTCCCAATGCAAGTACAGTGGTACGGCCCCTAGAGGAGGGCGATTTCTTCTTAAAAATCCAGCACTTAATTAAAAATCACAAAACTTTGCAATAGTTGGCGCCCAAGCAAGACTAATGGAAATATGCAATACCCACAATGAGATCTTTTTGTATTTTTGAATTATGAGCAAAACATGCCTACAGCAATGCAACATCAGCTACACTAAAACATGACAAAATGTTGGAACATCATCACTAAATGCAAAAGACTCAACTACAATGCAAAACTACCAATAACCAGCTAACCTCTCAACTAGTTGCTGTCTTTCAAGCAAGAAGATGAGCCAATGCTAGGAGGTGTGCTTTCCTCGAAGCGAGTGCCTGAAATCAATCCAGCAGCATAACGGTGTAGTAGACAGAAGATACCAAATGAAGAACTGAGGCCTGCTTAAATAGAAGTGAGAGAAACATCTAGAAACTTCCAGAGGGCGCCCCAAAACCCTAATTTTCAAATTCCTCTTTTCCCTCCAAAAGATGGCGTCCTTTTTCCTCCATAAAATATTTCACTTTTAAAATAAACTTCATCTCTCAAAAGGGCGTCCCAATTAATAATCTCAAAATTTGACATTAAAATATAATTTATCTCCTTATGACTTAACCCTCAAAAGTCCCCTTTTTAAAAACAACTTAAAGTTGTGTTGCTAAGCAAGGGGGTATAATATTAAAATAATAATATTATAATAAAAATACTTATCTCTCCACCAAAAATGCCAAGGCCACGAACGGAAACAACTGGAAGAAGACCAACCTGAACGAACCCAAACTGTCCACTGCCAAAATAGAATTTACTAAAAATAGTAAATTCGAAGTTGCCCGGAAAGCCAAATTGAACACACCACGCTAAGCTCTCAAAACCGAAAGAATCCGTAAACCCAAACCAAGCAACAACCTCCTCAAAACTAGGAAACCCTAATTTCACCATCCGCACAGGTCCTAGGAATAGGCCAACGAGAAACGAACTGAAGGGACATTACAATCCCACCCCTAAAAACTATACCTAGATCCCAAATCCTGTGATTATCACCAATCATACTCACACATACGTCCTCATGGCTACTGCAACAAATGATGACAGCAATGTTAAATCTGAAAATCAGATTGATAACCACCTCGGAATTGCCTCTACTATCATAAATTGGTAAGATCTCATCAACATTCAAATTCTAGTTGCTATAGTGACAAACAAATGCACACAAATCCATGCAATCAGCTGCTATCATCAATACAAAGTCTGAAAATTTCATGATCAGCACCATAGAGCAGCACTTAAACATTAATGTGTAAGCTGGAAACCAAAGAATCAAATTTGAACACTCTCCCACAATTTGATGCACATTACTGATATGAGTTTTCATGACGTAAGGAATAGTAAACCCATTATGAAATATCATGTCTCCTAAATAACTTGAGCCCACAAACACCATCTCATGCTTAGCCATAAAAACTTGAATATTAACAAAATGAGGATCTTTACCAAAGTCATTGATAAAAAATTTATCTACCATCTTATGATGAACAAAATGATATGAAGATAATGGACAGCTGTTCACAATCATAAAATTATCATTTGTTTCATACCTTTCATTGGTGTCTTGATGGATCTCATGCATATCTTCTTCCATTTCTAGATGTTCATCATTATTTATAGAGCCAAAAAGTGTATCACGCTCAGACCCATCAGTATAACCTGTTATAGCAGCTATCTCATGGCTGCAAACTGCACCTTCATGTGAGAAATGATCCTCAAGATTCAAGAGTTCATAATCTTGATGTGGCTTCCAATCTCCCTCACCATATTGAATTTCCCTAAAATGAGGAATGTTGGAATCATTATACAATATTTCACCCCTATGGAGTTTATCAATCCCTTCAATTATTTGCTTAGTCTCCATTATCCTTGCATTACTTTCTTGTTGCTTAGGTGTTGCTGCAATAGAAATAGGATTTTTTGCTTTGTATAATGAATAGTGAACCATACTTAACCGGAAGCAAAGTTTATCAACCTCTTTTTCCTTGTCTTCAACGAACTTGGTAGCAAGATCGATATCCATGAGCAATTGTAAGTAGTCAGATTTCATTATTTCTAATGCTTCTTTGATCGAGTGCAATTGGGTAAGAGTGACTCCACTTGCAACTCCCTTTTGCCTCTCCCCAATTTGAGCTTTCCAAATGAGATCTTCAACGTATTTATGAGTATTATCCACCCTTGTTAACACTTGCACAACTTTCTCCTCTGCAACCACAAATTAGTCCCTCAAATCTTGCAATGCTAAAGGTCTTTGATCAAGCTCATCAAAATGACTAGGGCAACCACACAATAAATTTTCTGATTTACTTTCATTTGTAGGAACAATATCACCATCAAAAAATCAATTGTCTCACTAGTTGATGCCTTGCAATTCCCAAGTACAAATGGTAGGACAGCATTATGATCAAACATAGTATCATCAATGGAATCCATATCTTCATGAGGCTTATCAACAAAAATATCTAAATCACCAATATAGAGACTCATGTACCCCTCACTTGTATAAGCAACAAGTGACTCTTTTGCCGTAAGGTCCACTATATTACTCTATTGGAAGGAAGCAACGTGGGATTCATTTTTTTCATTGCTTGTCCATACTTCCTTAGTTGTTGATTTAGTGAACTTCAAATCAGCAGAATTTTTGATCTCAACACTGTCGTGGAGCTCAATGTATTCCACTTCATTAATAGAAGCACATGAAGAATTAGCTTCATCCTCATTTTTAAAATACATCATGACCATCAAGAACAATTTCAACCTCCTGTATCTCCTCACAAAACTCTTGATGAGATAGCATTACGACACTGAAATTTTTAGCAGGCTCAATAATAACATGCTCTTCTACTAAAGTATCTAAAAAGGTAATTGGACAATCTTTTTGTTGCCCTTTTCCATTCTCTCTTTTTGTGGCTATTTGTTCTTTCTCTAGCCTCTTCACCTTTTTATCTGTGTATTGGTGATTAAACTCCCAGGTTCCTTTGCATGAGAAGCAAAGATTTTGTCTTCTAAGTTCATTCCTACTGCCTTCCTTTTTCCTTGTACTGGAATAATTCTTTTCCTTTGTATCTGCTTTCTTTTCATCTGAAAAGAGAGGTTCTAACACTTCAAGATTCTCTAGAAATTTTGTTAAATTCTTATCATATTTTTGGAAATTTTGCATCAATTCTATCAAGAGCTCCTACATAGACTTCATCTTTCTCAATTGAAACAATCAAAACTCTGTTGCAACTGATTTGGATAAGTGTTGGTCACTTACCGGAAGCAAACTAAGAATGATTTCTCCCTTTTAGACCCCTCGGCTGCTGGAAACTTTAAATTGATCAAAAAATTTCTGCTATTAAAACCAAGCATCAAACCCCATCGACTAACAAGATCTCCAATTCTTATACCATTGTGATATCCCAAGCTAAATTACTAGGCAATTTTTTTAATTTCATAACTTCGTGTGGACAAACATTTCATCAAACACTTATCATGTTATTGTTTTGAGCTTGTGTTCAGACAATATTCCAACACATAGCGTGTTCATTACATAAGCACAACCAGGCCATTTAAATTCCATTCAATCTACATACAATCCATACAAATTACGGTAATGTGTAAAGTCTGAAGTAATTCCTAGTAGACAATATTTCAAAATGGATTGATCTTTGCTGGAAGTGTTTACATAAAAATTAATATTAAATACAATAGCTAACCTTATTGATTGGTGCAGCTCTTGTGAATCTTAGCTGTGGTTGGCAGCATGAATAGGAAGAGGCGGCGGCATAAAGAAAGTGGACGACAGTCATATGAAGTGGTGTATAATAACCCTCCAAGGTTTGCTTGCACTTGCTCAATATGAAGACTTCACTCTGCCTTCCACCAAGAACCTAACAATCTTCTAGGCTCTGTCTTGACTTAGTTCACCAGCTGAACCATGCTACAACTCTGTTCCAAGAGTTTTAACCCTGTGCTTTAACCTTGGAAGTTTCAACACCTTTTGAAATTGCTGCCTCCTTCCAACACCTAGAAGAATCTAGATGTTAATCTCATCACCAACCTCGAGCTGCTTGCAGGGGGATTAAAGGTACTGTCCTCATGCTCCTTGCATCCAAATTGTTCCCTTTTGGAGATTCTTTAGCTTTTAACATACCCGATTCCAAGAGATTGCCTCGGTAGGCCTAAACCCTACTAGCCCTTACCAGTCAGTTTTCTGACTTTTCCTCTCACACTTGACAAACAACCTACCAAACAAAAGGCACTTTCAAGCACCCTTTTTAGAGCTTTAAATCTTCTGCTAGACCTCAGACCTCTGTCACTGCCGTACAGGCACTTTCTACCTTCATGGAGGATTAGGGCTACTAGGCCTAATAGCTAGGGTTTCAGTAAATTCTTGCTGTCTCCTCACACTGTTTGATTGTTCAAGCATCAACTCACTTTAACATGTCAAAGTATGGCCAAAACCTTCATCATACTGTACTGGTACCGTACTGTACCTTCTGCCCCTGCCCGAGTTCTCAGCTTTCCTATTCCAAACTCCTAACCGGGTGACTGAAACTCGCCTAGGGTTTGGTATTATCATTTCTTGCTTGGCTCACAAAGCTTCCTATGAGTAAATACTTACAAACACATGGCTCCCCTGTCATTTCCATCAACCTCAGGAAAACTCCACGGGCAGATTTCATGGGGAAGCCATGTTTTGACTGTCTGACTGTACAAAACTGAACTTTCAAACCCTCTAATTTATGATATAAGGAAACAAATGAATAACCCTACTTTACTCAACTTAGATACACAATAAAAAGTGAAACAAATCTATTATAATAACATGAATTCAGTGCCAAATCTGGGTATACAATGCTTATTAGATCTCTGTTGCAAAACACACAGGGATTTCAGAAATAAAACTCTACAACACTAAACTATAAAAACAAACACTGAAACTAATCTCAACTCTTATCCACCAAATGAAATTCACTTCAAACTACTCAAAGAGTCTAGGAACAATGAGTGAACGGTATAAACAAGGTCATTTTAAATCACTGTTCTCCAAGCACGCGGTTAACACACAGAAAATACTCCAAATCTGCGCACTGTTTTTTTCATTCTTCACAACAAAACTGATTACAAAAAAACTAACTCCTGTCTACGAGCCAATACTCTCTATTTAGATGCCATTTCCACAATTTAAGGGGAGTTGGTCGAGCACTCCCTGTTTTCTAGGGATTTCCATTACCAAATTGCATGCAAATTACACAAGTCTTGCCATGCAACTTCACATCCGCATCTTGCATCTTCCATTATGCTTTAATTATGTCATGTTCCTCAAACCTAGGATCTCCAATACCTTGAACTCGAGCAACTAACATCTTCCCTAACCGTTCTTTGGCATCTTTCAAATAATGATGATGTGGCTTTAATAGACTAAATGCCTTTTAACATATTAAATGCTGTCCAAAGTTTAGTAAAGCCAAAATTTAACAACCTTGATGATCTAATGAACTTTAGTCCTAGAGACTAACTTAACACACCAATGCAAGACCTTCTAAGGTCCAAAACAAACACTAAGAAATCCTGATTTGGCCAAGATCAGGTACAAGCCAAAATTGTGCAAACCAAAATGGAGGTCAGCCTAGGTGCTCCTGCACCATGAAGAATCCTAAATTTCCACGCCACCTTCGACCCTACCACATCACCCCCTAATGCTTTTAAAAGTGAATTTGATATTTAATTGAGGTATATTGGCTAGCTAAAATGACACGGCACCCATATTAATCGAAAAATTCTTTTAACCTGTCGCTAACCTTCCAAAGAGAAACCTGTATGACACTCATAAATTAAATATGTATGGCTTCCTCCTTTCTAATAGCTGCAATTCATTGTGGTATCCAACTTGACTTGACTTCCTATGGCAAAGGGCGCTAACCAAGGCCATGTATGAATACAACGAATTCATAAATTGTTTGAAGCATTGGCTTTCCCTTATGGGCGGTGTTATCGTTTTTAATTTGCATCCTTTAACACCCATTATTCCTCCTCAAGGTTGTGTTGACATTTGTAATGCCAAAATTCATCAAATAGCCTTCCCCTATTGTTAACTAGGACCCACGCACTTTTTTAAAAACAAACTCGAGCTCCCTTTAAACTGTTGTGGCTTCCTTAAGTGGAGTTCAAACCCTCCACGACTCCTCCCTATTATATTAAATTTGCATTGCGCCCCTTCTAATAGCCTACAAACCCTTATGCAGTTGCTATACAACTATCAAATAAGCTATGATGAGCAAATAGCTAGCCTTGCAAATATAATGAATTTATAATTCTGAAAATCAAATTTGCTCGACTTGGAACTGGTAATTAAATTAAAATCATACTCAAATCAATTAGTCATCCGTATTTAAACTGTAAACTCCAAAATTCGTCTTGGTACAAGACTTCCTCAATTTCGCTAACTCCAACTATTAATTCCAAGCAAGAAACACAAATGGTCTCTTTAGCAACTAGCTTGGATAGTCTCCCACTACCGAAATTGATTTACCCTTAGGGATTTCGTCCTAGGTCTTTTAGCTCCTCAAGAAACTCTCCAAAATCCAATTTGAAAAGAAAACCAAGCATGAACCCCAAAATGACCTTCCCAATTCACTTTATTGATTTTTTCGTAACTCTACTTTTCTTGAAAAAACCATATTTACTTTTAATTTTAACTCCTTATTTCTCCCAAAAAGTAACTTATTTAAATATTTTACTTTTCCTACACATTAGTCACTTTACTTAATAAATAGTTAATTTAAGTCATCATTTAACTATGATTTATTTGACAACTTAATTAATTGTTTAATTATTAATTATTTCCCACATCACCAACTAAAACTGCGAAATATACCAAAAACCCGATCTGAAGCAACAACTGAAGGTTCCAAAATACTCCGAAGCTCCTCAAACATCAAATAACCCCTCTGACACGACTGACTATCACCAAGAAGGCCAAGGCTATAGTCAATGCTAACATGATTGAAAACGAGGACATTACACAAACCCTGTGGCAAGAGGGAAGTCTCCATCCCAAGATAGATCCTAACAACTTTTTCATAGATGAAAAGAGAGATGCCTTTATTGAGAACATAAGGCGCATTAAAGACTTGCTAATCATTGACAACTAGTATGTCATGTCCCCCATATCAATTGAGGTCGACTTCTCCTCTGGAGGGAAATAGTGTTTTTCAACACTACTAATATTTGAAAATTTAAAAATAAGAAATTATAATAATATAATATAAATTTAAATTATTGAAAATAATATTTAAATTTAAATAAGGATCTAGCCGACCTCCTTGGGTTGCGCCACCATTTCATGTTTATATGTGATCATTTTTGTTTAGAAGGTCCTCACGATTTTGGAGACATTTTCTCTGTGGATTCTACAAGGATGAAAACCTCTATAAAATCTACACCCAGGTGAGACGTCCACCTCTACCTAGCGGATTCGTGAAGTTTTTGTTCGCTCACATGACTTTTGATCCTGACATCTTACCTTTGCTCGCTCAGGTAGCAATTGGAGTGGCGACAGGCTCAGCGATCTGACCAAGCCTCTAGCTTTGGCCGCCTACACTTGCACACACCATCCTAGAACCTAACACAGCAGCTAATTCCGCCAACGGAGACTCTCTCACAGGTGCGAGTAAACCATATTGGAGCATCAGAGGAATCAATGCCTAGAAGGAAACATATCATCATCGGAGTGTGCTAGTCCATGTGAATCCTTTGACTTCTGTGATCACGGCTTATTCTCAAGTCCTTTCCAGTGAAGATCCTGCTCAGGTCGTTCTCACCAGTCCAGCTACCTTGAATCATTCACCCCCGACTGGAGGACACCTTGCATCAGCAATACACAAATTGCATCTTGCATTCAAGCAATACACGGGCCTGGCTGCATGGAAAGTTTGTATTCTGTAATTGGGATCCTAGAACTGATTGCATCATTGTTTCAGGTTTCTCATTTAAATTGCATTTGTTGTGATCTTAAACAGATTTGTGTTCTGAATTTAATTGATCTGGGAGGCGGATACTTAGCGCTCTGTGGATCTCTGTGATAAACTATCTGTTAATTCAGTATGAACGTGATGAAGATTTTGAATACTGTCATTGCTACTGCTTATTGTCATTGAATGCCAATCTGAGTGCTTATATCTGAACTGAGATTGATACTACAGAGGTCTCATCGCTGATCTGATTTTATCAGTTGTTCTATGTGAATCTAAGTTTCAATAATTAGGAGAGTCTGGCAGTTCTGTGTTGTTTCATGTGACTCGTTGTGTTTGGTCATCAGTACAGATTATGAAACTCAGAGTTTTCCCTGGTTATCACTACTGTGTTTGTGTGTGGCGTCTTACATAGTAGCTGAAAACTTTGGGCCAACCAAGAGGACAAAGTGAAGTAATAAACAAGATAAAGTCAAATGATGAGTGGTGTTGCACAAAGAGTGCTCTGGCTGAGGGAGGAGCTGAATCTCACAAGAGAGGTTGTGCTGGAAAGCAGGATCTAGATATCTAGACAGAGAATCAGAAAAGGCAAAGAATAACAGCTAATTTGTTGGTTGTAATACAAAAGACAGTGGCTGTCAATGTAACCATTGATTAGTCAAGACTCAAAAGACCCCATTCAACATTATAGATTGTTCATAACAATCTCGGTTTAGTAATGAGGGTGAAGATATGAAGGTATTAATTCAAGGGATAAATCTAATATGGAAAAAGAAAATGGATGGTATGATTGCAACAAAAAGGTAAAAATCAAAATCAAAGAAGATTTTACTTTCACATTGGGACTTGACTTAATCTTGTTGCTCCCACCCTCTGTATAGCTTTCTTTGATTTCCATATCAACCCCTCATTTTAACTGTCATTTTCTGCCACACTGTTTCCTCACTCACTTATAGCAAATTTCTCTCCTGTCTCGGTTCCTGTCTTTCTTTTCTTCTTCTTCAGTTTTCAGCACAGTTGTTGTCTGTTATGATACCCCACTAGCCTGTTTGTTATGAATTTTACAGAGTTGGGTGTTTACATTTGCAAGTCTTCAAGCGGTAAGCTTCCCTTTTTTACTTACCCTGTCTTCAGCAGCTTTTGTGCATTGCTGCGCAATTCTTCATGATACAGTATGTCCTTTCTTTTGGAAAAGAATTTTTGTTTTTAAGCTGTTTAATTCTCAGTTTTCTGGCTGCAGTTAATCGTGGACCTTTACCTTGATTACAGGTTTCCTATGAAGGAGCGCATTTAGCAGCCAATTTATAGAAGCAATCTTGATTGAAATTTTATCCTTAATTTTCAGCATAATATTTGGGGTTTCATGTGGTTGTTTCATAGAACCATGTCTCTCATTTTCAGGTCATCAACTGTCATTATGATTCTAGATTCTTCTAAATCCAGTTACACTGCACAATCTGAACAAGAAGATGACCTTCTGAAAACTTTAGTGCTACCTCTGAGAAGCCCAAGAATGAGGAAGATAATAGTTACAAGCAAGAGAATAATACTTCTAAGAATATGTATGCAGCCCCCAGCCTCCCCTCGCTATGCTTCTCCCTTTCAGCCCTCATCTCCCATTAACAACAACTTCCTCCTCCTAGTCTGTATCCCTTCTGCCAGAATTTGAATCTCCTTCCATGTTAACCCATACCAATCCTTTAGAATGAACCGGCAACCACATGCCTCTGTTCATCTTGCCATTTTCATGGGAGACCCACTTATGAACCTGGTAACAGCAATGTGGGGGATAATGACTTAAATAATGTTATCCACTTGGGCAAGAATACAGCTGAAGGGGAACCACAAATCACCTTCAACAGAGCCCAAGGAAATGGTTTAAAACAGCATAGGGATTAGTGGGCATTCTTCAATTTTGATAGTGTTAGAGATATATATCCCTTACCGGCGACATAATACAACAGGCCCCTGTCAGAATACAACACAGCCCGACTCTCTGTCAGAAAAGAATAGATGAAAACTATCTGCACTTTGTCTGTTATGCAGATTGAAATAATAAAGAAGTAAAACAACACCATGGGCCAGCAAATAGAAATTCAGAAAAGAAAAAAAAAAATCAGTTTGTTGGTGAGTATTTGATTGAAGCTTCCTACAGTCAGAAGGAAAGCCACCAGCATCTTGCAGGCACCACAGCAGAGATAAAGACCCAAACATTAGGAATACACAAGTATGCAGAAGCCACTGTGGAATTCAGAACTGTAGAAACGAATTAGATGTCAAGCTTGATAACTATTCAGATGACCAATCATGAGCAGTTAGAGAAATGGTGGAACTACAACCCAAGCTTAAATAGTGACCAAATCCTCTCGTCAACTTATACTTCACAGTCCTATTTATTTCAAATCATCCGTTGGATGCTTAGCTCTTAGTTGTTTCTTTTTATATGTGTTTTTGGTTGGTTGCTTATGCTGCCATAACTTGGGCCAACTTCGAATGGTATGTAACTTTTGGGACTTCAGCTCCCATTTTGATAATAACTTGTTTTTAAATTTAGTGTTAGCATTGTACATATAGCTTATATTTTATACGCACAAGCTACTACAATGGAGCACTCCTTAATCAATTGGTAAAACTTTAGTGCGTAGAATTTACAAATATAAAGCCTGCTTATTGTTCTATATTATTGCTGGTACCACTTTGAGCTCGATAAGAAAAATTCTGCTACAGAAAAACTAATAAAAAATTTATGCAAAAGTTAGACAATCGCATGTTGATATGTGCTTATCTTATGCTCTTTTAACTCCTATTAACCATTCATTAGCACTTGAGGACAAAATCAATGTAAATTATATGATATATCTAAGAAACTTCAATTTGAAGTTTCAGGCAATTTTAGAAGACAATAATGAGAGGTATATAGATGGTAACTGTTATCACCTGGAATATGCACCCTGCTGAATCTTGAATCTAGCTATCCTGTGAAACATGGGATGACCTCTCGAGTTGTGGGACTCGCGAAACTCGAGGTCAACCTCTGATTATAGGGCGGCTTCCCCTTGGTAAATCACCTAAAAAACTAACTCTAACTAAAGAACCTTGCTGGGAAAAGAAAGGAGAAAGATCTAATAATCTAAAACTAAAAATGGAAAATAGAGGTGATACACCAAATATAGCAGATTTCTACTTCGTTTCAGCAACACAACCTATGAATCTCAATCTAAAGCTTCGCACAATAATTTGTAACAGTAATTCGGAGGTAAAATTAGAACAGCAGCAATCAAGGAGTCATAGGACTCACAATAATACCTACTTTTCTTTCATACACAGAGAAAATTGAAACAAATAGAAGCAAAATGCTGATCTTTGAATTACTGAAGGCTGCTACAATGACTGTTTTCTAGAAAAACAGCAAAATATTACATCACAAGCATACAATCAACTATTATTTCAAAGTGAAATAAGGTTGAAGATGCAATCAATGAAGAAGATTACAGAAGTAGAGACCTGATTATGACTGAAAAAATCAAAGGACTGAATGTCACTTTGTCACAATAAACTTTTCCAATGATTTTCAACAAACATAGGCCTCTTATTTATAGATTTTGAGAGCCTAAAATCAAAAAGTCAGGTTGACTTTAGATATTTTCCCTATGAGTTGTCATCCTTATCCTCTGTAGATAAGATATTTGTAAATCTTATCCCTTGTGGATAAGATTAACCTTTTTGCTTTATGAGTTGTCAATCTTATCCTTTGAAGATAAGATATTTGTAATCCTTATCCTTTATGGATAGGATATTTTTCAATCCTTATCCTCTATGGATAAGATATTTAATATTTTGCAATCCTTATCCTTATCCCTTGACTTTGATTTTGACTTCTTTTGCCTTTGACTTTGACTGACTTTGACTTTGACTTTCTTCCCTTGACTTTGACTTCCTTTTGCAGAAAATATTTTCCTTTTTTCTTTTTCTTTTTTCCATAAAAAATAAGGTAACAGTAACAAATGCCATTTATAGTCTCCTAAGGCTTGGAGACATCCTCAAATGTGTCTCGACAATGGGGACGCAAATCCTATACAGGCAACTGGAAAATTAATATGTTTTTTTTAGCATGTTTGAACCCCAGAAAGGTAAGTTGAGTGTAGAACTGAGTAGATTGCTGCGTCCAATCTACAGCTGGGGTTGCTGAAGGTGAGCTGCTGTGGAGGTTAATGATGGACCAATTTACCCAAAATTTATAGTTTATAAATCAAAACAATATAAAAACACGGAAGCAAGAAATTCAGGTTTACAAATGAATATAAGCATCAGAAATTCTTTGCAAATTTTAGAGAAATCAGAACCAGAAATAATCCAATTATTTAGTTTCTGCTGAGGATTCATCATCTACTAAGAGAAAAAAAAATGTATATGTTATCATCATCTTAAGTATGGCTTAAAAGGTCCAATGCATGGGTTTAAGTGGGAAAAGCATCAGTGCTTCCAAAGAGGAGTTCAAATCCTCGGGAAACGTTGATAAAGTGTTGAAACTGCGTAAAATCTCAACTCAAACTTGTTAGATGTTGCATTCACAAATAGTTCAGGTTGACCAAAGATATATTCCTCCTGTGTAGCAACTAAAGCAAGGTTTGTCACAGAAGGAGAATTTGCAAGATCAGAAAGAAGGAACTGCAATATAAAATTTTAAGGCGGATATAAATTGCTTGGCAAAATATAAAGAAATTTGCTAAGCAATAAAAATTTCGACTGAAAAAATGTAAAAACTATATATAAAGAAATTGCTTAGCAAAATTTTATAGCGGATCAAGAATTTGATTTTAAAAATTCAAAAATTCAAAATGCACAAAAAATCAAAACCAAAAATAAACGCACCCATTCGAAGCAGGAAAATGTAGAGTGCCCACAAGAACCAAATATTGACGAACACAAAAGTAGGTGCAGAAGCTGATATCCCTAGACGTCTTTTGCACCATCTACCTTGTATCAACCAAACAAACAAACCTACAGCTGCACAAAATAAATAAGTAAATAAAACAAACCCTTCGAAATCATTAGCAAGCAAGCCCTATTTTACCAAATGGCAGGTTCAAAACGCAAGGCGCGTGGAATTTGAAAAAATTGAAGGCAAATTCTATGTACCGATTGCAAGCAGTGCGGGAATAACAGAATTTGAGATCCATAGATAAGCAGTAGCTGCAAATGTAAAATGCATTGCCAACGCAGACAACGCCGTTAAGCATATGGACATCCATTTCCTACTCATCTCTCTCCCATGTCCGTTAGACTGCCATTTATACCCTCTGCTGTTTTTTTCAACATAAATTTGTTATTACACCCAGCGAGAGGAGTTGTACGCTTGGAGTGAGTAAACAAAATGAGAATAAAAAATTATTTAATTATATAAAATATAACATTTGTTCTAAATATATTTATATAAATTTATATATTATCCTCATCCAAAGGCGTGAGAAAGAAAAAAATATGTTTTATTTAAGTGTCAAAGCGTATGTCATATTTACTTATTTCCATTCAGTTAGTTAATTTTAATTTTAATTTTTGTTTGAGAAGTATTTTAGCTTATTAATATTGTTTATTAAGTAATTTTGTATGTAAATTTTTAATATTATTTAATAATAATTTATATATTATTTTTTAAGAGTTTCATTTGTAAGTATTTTAATATATTCTAAAATTTTGATATCTTCAAATTTAAAAAATAAATATTGATTCTAAATATTTTTTATTTCAATTATTCTTTCAAGATATATAAAGAATTATTTTATTTTTATTTATGTAAAATTTATTTATTGTTTAAATGTATTAGTCATTTTGTTGTTTTTTAGTGGATTTTGATCATTAAAAAAGAAAATCTTAACAATGCAAAGTTTTTCCTTGATCTTCTACCCACCATCATCATGTTGTTCTCAATTCACATTTACATCAACATGGTGTGGAAGGTTGTCAGCATGGTGTATGTTATAGAGGAGCATTAAGGTTTGGGGGTTATGAAGAAGACCAAAAATCTCATCAAACAAAAGTGTGGCACAATGTTGGCATTGAATGTTTTATATTTGTTGGTCATGAGCAAATTTAGAGGTTATTTCAATACAAGGTGGCGCACAATAGGGAGCACTGAATTGGTGTCGATGAGATGAGTGTCAACATTGTGCTTTTGGTGGCACTATAATGTGGGGTTCATCTATTGTGGTGATTCATTCAGAGCATCTTTTACTTTGTGCATGGATATATATCAAAATCAATGTTGGAATCTTGCACATATATACAAATTCAATATGTTCATGTTGAAGCTTGTAAGAAATAATGAAGAGTTTTTCAATAAATTGAAGGTTGGGGTAAAAAGAGGATAGTAAGAATAAAATCAAATAGGATTCAATTTAAGTGTAAAAGAAGAGGTAGGCTATGAATGAAATGCAAACATGTGAAAATTAAGATGAATAAATCATTTTTTCAATATTCTTTGATATTTTTCGACAAAAAGGAGAATATTATTCAAAGCTCAATAAAAAAAATTACAACACAAAGATTTCCAAATAACAACCATCATTACAAGCAAAAGAAGCAAGGCCCATAAAGGGGTTCCTACAAAACCACCTAACAACATACTTACAAATATTAGACCCTTGATCAAGACACATCATGGCCACTGCAACAAGACTAAACTTATCCCAACAAATCATCCTAAATAAGCTTAAGAATTTGTTGAGATTTATCTAGAGCCAAATCTCCCAAACTGGCAACATTTCAGTTTCGTATTCCCTCATAAGCCCTTTTTTTTCCAAACACTCAACAACCTTATTCCACTCTTTGGGAATGTGAACAAAGGAAATAGAGTCAAAGTTTTTGACCAAATCAAGAATTTTCTTGGCCATGAAAGCCAATCTCCAAGAGGAATCTTGAACATTTCTTTTATTTAGGAGACAAACCAAAATCATAGAATCAATTTCACAAATGACCTTCCTCCACCTTGTGGCATAGGCTTTCTCCAAGGCTATAAGAATAGCCCAAACTTCCATAAATATATATTAGTATGTTGTCCCATAAGGGTAGAAAAAGAAAGTGAATAGAGTCATGATTATCACAGCCAATATCACTAATCCCTACAACCCCTAGGTTACCACAAGAGGAGCCATTTATATTGATTTTAAGGACACCACTAGGTGGATGGGACCATTTTCCAACTCTTAACACCTTCTCAGGGACTTGAGCACAGATCCTGAATTTACCAAAGAGGAAGAAGACATGGATAGATCCAAAAGTTGAATAAGATAAATGTCAAAGGATGTAAGAGACTCAACTATATTTAATTTAGCTTCAATATCCTCCTTGAGCATGCATTTGACCTTATGTCAAACTTGTAAGATTATATGTTGATACTCTTGGAATATACAACAATTTTTCTCCAACTAGATCTACCAAAGAATAAAAGAAGGATCAATATTCCAAGCTACCAAAAGGAAGGAAGAAAAAGAAGGGGTTTGACCCATACTCTCCAAGAAATCAAATAAGGAAGTAGTATGGATAATTAACCTATTCCAAATTTTCCACCATAACCTCAAAATTTCTATAGAAAATGATCACTAGAAGAAAAGGTGATTAAATCTTTCTTCATTATCACCACAAAGAACACAAATGGAGGGCCCATAGAAACCTTCTTTTCTAAAATTATCCCAAGTGAGCCACATAAAAATGTTACACTTAGGCTAGTCATTTTTATTCCATGTTATTTTCCACCAAGGATACACAACATGCCTCTCTTTTTGTTCTTCAAGGCAATGATATCCAAGAGCAACCAAATAGCTCTATTTAGAATCATGGCTCCAAGCAAGGATATTTGAGGCCTCCAAAAAGCTACATGGTCTAACTTATAGATTTGAAGCTAAAGTGTGTTGATCCTCTAAAGAATCTCCTCCTTGTTGGAAACTTTTAGCCAATATTTAAAGACAATTTCCACATAACCCATAAGAGAAATCTATGCAACTAAGTATTCAGAATCCACATGCAAGAGAATAGACAACATACCCATGAAAATATGACACAAGATATACCCTGGGAAAACCCTCAAGAGGGAAAAAAACCCAACCTCCAAAAGCATCCATCTCTCATGTATTATTCAGCAATAAAGATTACAATACATCTTTAGAGTCTCCATGAACACCATTGAAGCAACAAGTCCTCTCCAAGCAATCCATGTGAACAAGCATGCAACCACACATCTTGTGCCATGCTTCAAACCCTCACAAATGCTAACCAGAGCTAACTTGCCAATTGACCAACATTAAACAACTACCTTTTTGTTTGCTTTTATAGAAGCAAGCTCCTACAAAACCACCAAGTGGTATTACACAAAACTATGTGACTAAAACCATTAGATTACACAACCATGTCCCCTTATTCAATATTGAGTACTTTGTTTATTATTTTCCCCAATATTAAATAATTACATTTTTACAACTTAACTTATGTCCCAATGTTACATGCAACATTAAGTGGCCCCAAGAATAATTAAATTAAATACATTATTGCAGGGTGTACAACACACATTTTCCTAACACTCTTAGCTAACTCCAAGACTCCTTACATCATTTAAATGAAAACCCTCATAGAGGAAGAGGGCATTTAAAGTCAGCAACTCTATACCAACCATCTTCCTAAAATGTGGCATAAAGGATGAAGTTGGAAAAAAGATGAAAGAATAAGAAGATGATTATCCCAAGAATCTTCCTAGGATAATGTTTTGTCACCCTTATTAACTATCCAAAATAACCCTTCCTTTATAAGAAAATCCCCTCTTTTTAAGGTATTCTAGATCATAGATCATTTCCCAGCCCCCTCCATCCTCAAAAAATTTTCATTTGTCATCCATTCAATATATTTAAAGTTGAGAATCCTAGCCCATGGTTTCAATTTTTACACCATCTATAGTAAAGTTTCACTACTAAAGTGTGACAATTTAGATCTAATTGTTGGAGACCAAGACCTCCAAATTTTTAAGATATACACACCAAATCCCACTCTTGTAATATCCCCATTTTCAATCAGGTTAGCATTGATTGTAGTTATTAGTTTTCTTGGCGACAGTCAGTGTGTCTGAGGGGTTATCAGTTGTCTGAGGTGATTTGGAGTATTTTTTGGCACCTTAAATAGCTGTCATCTCTTGTTGGAGTTTTGTATTTTTTGCAATTTCAATATTGGTACGAAAATATTTTAATAATTAAATAATTAATTAAGTTGTCAAAAAAGCATAAAGTTAATTTGGCAACTTAAATTAATTATTTTAATTATTTTGTAAAAGTGACAAAGTTGAAAAAGTTAAGTAATTTAATGATGTCTCTCTTATGGGAGAAATAAGGGGTTTAATTCAAAAAGGTAAATATGGGTTTTCAAGAAGTAGGTAGTGGTTACCAAAAGTGGAATTAAAAGGTTTGGGAGTTTATTTTCAATTCATGATCGGTTTTATTAATCTTCTGGTTTTTAGAGAATTTGGTTTTCAAGGGCTTGAGAATGGAAAACCTTGGGTTTGAAGGATTGGATGAAAACCCTATTCCTTCTCAAGCGAAATCATCTAAATTTTGTAGTTGTGCTTATTGTTTGCATATTAGAAATTTTGGGAAATCTTATGCTAAGGAAAAATTCAACATTTCTTTTAGAGTTTGGGAAGGTTTGAAAAGTGTTTTTTTGAAATGAATTAAATATTCTTACTATATCAAATAAAATTATATGATGAACAATAGTGAGAAGGTCCAATAGTAATATTCCATATTTTTTGCAGAGGATTATTTAATTCATCAGATGTGATGGGTCTAAATATTTTATTTTAGGCTAAAGCTCATCGCAGCCTTTATCTGCTAGGTTGACCTCATTTAATGGGTCGCAATAGTAAGAAATATCAACATCATCCAAAAAAGACAAATAATATTATATTTTTTGCACCACTTTACAAGCTGCATCGACTTTAAAGGGACTAGCACAAGAGTTTTTTTTAGTGGTTTCCTTGGTTTTTTAGATAAAAACTGAGTTGTCATTTCTCATTTATAATAGCCTCCACTTTATTTGAAGATTGTCCATCAAAGTATGAATTCTTAAAGGATGTCATGGGATTTAATTTGGGGCCTTTAGGGATGACACAACATTCAAGGGAAAGATTAATTCATAAATTATTGTTAGGATACTTTTATAGATGTTGTATCATCTTGCACTTGGAAAGATAATTGTAGGAGTTGGACAACTTATTTCTAGTTGTTGCAGTCAACTTTTATCTATTCATAGCCTTCAAATATTAGATGCCACCCTAGGTAACAACACCAAACTCCTAGATGCTGACTAGGAGGATGAATTCAAAGTCAGTGTAGTTAAAAAGGGGAGATATTGACTCCTTTATAATATTTAATAAGGGTACCTTGGATTGTCGTACTATTATCTAGGCCTCTGTACATAAAAAAAGTTATGTGCTTCAGTTTTGGAGGGGGTCGAACATGGGAAATAAAGTGTTGGTGGTGATGGAGTGTTTTAAGTATGATGTTCCAGGTCAACATTCGTAGTATTAAAATATATGAATATTGTGTTTTCTCAAACTGTGTAACTTTCTGAGTTGAAAACACTTACCTCAGTCAAGAAATGTTCTTCTCAACACTTTGGAGGAAGTAGAAATTTGTTTATACATGGTTGATTAGTCACCCTCTTATTTGTTGCAACTAGTTATGACTCCATCAGTGCATTCATGCTTATGAGACATCATGAAAAAGATGTGAGACTTGCAATCACCAATTTCCTAAGTGAAATTATAACAATTATAGCTCCTAAAATTCCCTACAATGACGACCAAATGAGG
>VDFB02058242.1:205178029-205375215 GCA_007258455.2 Sequoia sempervirens | reverse complement strand
TGAGTATTTCTCTAAGATACTCAAAAGTATTGTTTTGGCAACAACTTAGTAAAGATGTCTACAATCTATTCTTTTGAGGCACATATTCCAATCTGACTTCTTTCTCATTCACTTTCTCCCTCAAAAATGAAACTTGATTGATATATGTTTGGTCTTGGAATGCATCACTAGATTTCTTTGAAATATTTATTGCACTTGAATTGTCACAGTATATGGCAATAGGCTCTTCATATATTACCCTAATATCTCTCAACATCTGTTTCATCCATATCACTTGAGTACAATTATTGGCAACAACAATGTATCCTACTTCAATAGTAGATAGAGAAATGGAATTATACTTTTTGCTTAACCAGGACACCAATTTCTTCCCTAGGAAGAAAGCACCACCACTAGTACTTTTCTTGTCATCTACATCACCAGCCTAATTTGCATCAACATATGCACACAAAATGAGATCATCATCCTTTGGATACCAAATTCCAAAGTCAACTATTCCTTTTAGATATATGAAGATTCTCTTAACAATAGTCACATGAGACTCTTTTGGATCAGCCCGAAATCTAGCAACCATGCATACAACATTCATAATGTCTAGTCTATTATGAGTTAAATATAGCAATCCACCAATCATTGACCTATACCTAGTTTTATTTTCCTTGGGAGAGTCATCATTCTGTGTCAACTTACATCCGATCACCATGGGAGTACCAATAGGTTTTGAGTCATCCATTCCAAAATTCTTCAGCAATTCGTTCACATATTTGGCCTGAGATATGAAAATCGCCTTTTCCAACTGTGTAACTTGCAATCCTAGAAATAACTTCATTTCTCCAATCATACTCATCTCAAATTCATTCTTCATTTCATTATCAAACTTCATGCATAGATTATCATCTTCTTCAGAAATGATGTCATCAACAAAAACTTCTATAATTAACTCATTATTATCTAATTTGAAGTATAAGATGCTATCAACAGTACCTTTAGTGAATCCAAGCTTTAGTAGATATTTTTCCAATTTAGCATACCAGGCTTTGTGGGCTTGCTAAAGTCCATACAAATCTTTCTTCAATCTACAAACCATGTCTCCCTTGTCTGTTAGCTGAAATCCATCTGGTTGTTCAATGTACACTTCTTCTTCTAGCTCTCCATTCAAAAATGTTGACTTCACATCCATCTAATAAATTTTATAATCCTTCAATGTAGCATAAGCAAGAAATAATATAATAGCTTCAATTCTAGCAACAAGGGCAAAGGTTTCTTCAAAATCAACACCTTCCATTTCAGAATACCCTTTACATACTAGTCTTGCTTTATGCTAGACTAGTTCACCTTCTTTATTCAACTTTTTTCTAAATACCCGTTTAGTACCAATCCCATTTTTTTCTTTAGGTCTTGGAACCAGTAGCCATGTGTCATTTATTTCAATCCTTTTCAGCTCTTCCTTCATAGCTTCCAACCAATGTTCATCTTGATAGACTTCAGTGACATTTTTAGGTTCAATCTTGGAAATCAAACAATATTCTTCTATGATTTTTCTTCTATTTTTCACTTCTTTACTCTTATCTCCTATGATTTGATTTTTCAGAATGATTTAGCCTTACATACTTGGGATTTTTGGGACATTCTTGAACTTCTAACTCTTCTGATATTTCTTCTACACTTGCACTTGTTTGTGCCTCTTAATTGACTTGATTTACCATAACAAATTGAGATTGCTTCACCAGAACATATGGAATAATTTGAAGTAGATTCTATGTTTGAGTATTATTCCCTTGGCTTGTAATGTCTTCATCTAAATCATAACTACAATTTATGGATGATTTGACAAAGTCCTCATCAACTCTAAAATTTGCACTTTCGACCATATTTCTATGTATTTTTTTATAGCACTAGTAGGCCTTGCTTTTTGTGGAGTAACCTAGGAAGATTTACTCATCACTTCTTGCATCAAATTTTTAGATATCATCATCTCTCCTAATATAATACTTGCTTCCAAATATTTTGAAATACTTAATAGTAGGTTTGTGACCAAACCATAACTCATAAGGGGTCTTACTAGAATTACCATTAACATTTACCTGGTTCAAAGTATACACATCAATGCTTACCACTTCACTCTAGTACATTTGGGACACATTTCCTTCCATCATCATTGTTCTAGTAGCATCCATAATTGTTCTATTCTTTCTCTCAGCAACCCCATTCTATTTAGGGGTCCAAGGAGTAGATATCTATCTTTTAATTCCATGCTCTTCACAATAAGAGTTGAACTCCTTAGAAATGAACTCACCACCTCTATCTTATCTTAGGCACTTGATTTTCATACCTTTCTCATTTTCTACCATAGCCTTGAAACTTTTGAACTTCTCCAATGTTTCACATTTTCCTCTTAAGAAATAAACCCATGTCATTCTAGAGTAATCATTAATAAACAACATGAAACACCCTTCTCCGTGAATACATCTAATTTTGGAGGGACCACAAAGGTTAGTATGTAGCAACTCTAGAAAATTATTTGAATGAAGCTATTTGCTCTGAAAAGAGGCTCTAGTTTGTTTACCCATCTAACATTCCTTTTAGATTATATCAGTAGGCTTCACTAACCTAGGTAGGTCTCTTACTTCTTGAGTCGAACTTATCTTGATAATTTTGTCAAAGTTTACATGACACAACCTCCTATGCCACAACCAACTTTCATCTTCTTGAGAAATTAAACAACTCCCACTAGCAGTATTCAAATGAAAAATATTACCTTTTGTTTGTTTTCCTATTGCAATCATATTCCCGAAACTTCCGCAAATCTTGAATCTTCCATCTTTGAACTAAAGATCATATCCCTTGTGCACCATCTATCCAACACTCAACAATTTGTGCTTCAATCCTTCAACATAAAGAACATCATCAGTGTTATCCTTACCACCAAGACAAATAGATCCTCTACCATGAATCACACCAACATTGTTATCTCCAAATCTTACAACCCCACCATCATACTTTTCTAGACTCACAAATTTTCTTTTATCACCAGTCATATGATGTGAGCATCCACTATCAATGACCCACTCATATTTTTCTTCAACTTGGGCTACAAGAGATTTTCCATCTTTAATAGATTCAGTAGCCACATGATTATCTTCAATGGTAGCAATGAAATACCATTCATCTTCTTTTCCATTGTCTTTATCCGACGCATCATCAGTCACTTCTTCAACAAAGTAGCATTTCCTTTGGAATCTAGACTTCTTAGGCTTAGATCTAGGAACTCTTTCAGGACTTTTTGATGCAAAATGACCTATTTTATTGCATGAAAAACATTTAATAAGCAATACTTGTTCATACTTACCTTTTCCTCCGCCTTCTTGCTTTCTAATTAGTGCTTCTAGTTCTTCTACCTCTCTTTCTTTATCTTCAAGTTGTTTCAATTCTTCATCATACTTGAATATCTTTCTGGAACTCTCTCCCATATTATATCTTTTCCTATTACTTCTGGATATAGTGGCCTTGAATGCATATTCACCAAATTCACTTATTTCAAAAGCAACAAGTTTCTTGATCAATGTGTCTCTTGGCATCTTGTTTGTACTGATATGAACTCTTCAATAGCATTAACCTTCATTTTGTAGGAAGGAGGCAAGGATCTGAGTACTTTAGCCACAATTTCATCCTCATCCATAGAACCACC
Organism: Sequoia sempervirens; assembly: GCA_007258455.2. Taxonomy (NCBI): domain Eukaryota; kingdom Viridiplantae; phylum Streptophyta; class Pinopsida; order Cupressales; family Cupressaceae; genus Sequoia; species Sequoia sempervirens. The sequence goes on along the minus strand of VDFB02058242.1, from coordinate 205,371,527 downwards.
GATACATGTAATACCCATCACTATTTCATTTACTCTCTACATAAAAGAAGTGATATTTTCATCCTCACCCATCTTCAAATTCTCATACTTTCCTTTCAAGCTTTGTAGCTTAGTCATCTTCACCTTTGCATCTCCTTCTTACAAGGTTTCCAATTTCATCCAAATCTCATGAGCTATCTCCAATACTACCACATTAGCCATCTCTGAATCTGTTAGAGCACTCACCAAAGCTTCAATATCCCTAATATTATTTTTAGCATCTTTGATCTCATCAGTAGTGGAGGGGCCATTCTAAGGAATAGTATATGGATCTCTTGTAATCTTCCAGAAAGCTTCACCAATACACCTTAGTGACATTGCATCCTAACTTTCCATAATGAATATTTTGTGTCATCAAATCTCAGATTGTCCTTCTTGAATGTTTCCATGCCATATCACCTCAAGCTTTTAGACTTCTTCATAGAAACCCGCTCTAATACCAATTGTTGTAAAAACAAGGACACACAACTGAGAGGGGGGGTGAATCAATTGTGATAGAAAATTTACAATTTTCTTACTTAACTCAACTTAATCTTAGGTTTGATGAATAAGCAATTAACCACAAGAAATTAACACATCAGAGAGACAAATAACACCAATATTTTTACATGGAAACCCTGTTAGGGGAAAAGCCATGGTGGATGTTAGTCCACAATATTATACTCTATTAAAAGTATAATGAGAAATAAGAAAGGGAATGCACATGCATTCAGGCACACTACCTAGAGCTCACTGCTCAAATAAAAAAGAGGACTCACTATCCAACAATATAGAAATATGGATTATAGCTTCTACACAAGCCTGATTATAGTTCCAATTAAGCACATAAAAACTTCTTCACACTTTGCACAAACTTCTTCACTCTCTACTTTGCAATCGAATGATAGAAACACTATTCACACATTTACACTTTCTCTAGTATACATTCACACTTATGCACACACTAAATTCACTCAACCAATTGCTCTTATATATCTACAACATGAGATTTCATTACAATGTAGTCGGCTAGAAAAATAAAACATATTTTCAATGTTAGCCCAAATTTCCAATGGAAATTCACCAAGGTCAGCCACAACATAGTGGAGACCCAAATTAACATCTCCAACACAAAAATAATTTAATTAATTTCATCACGAAAATCCACAACATGCTACCAACATGTCGGCCAAGAATATGAAAACTTGAACATGCACAAGAAAATATGTTCAACCACAAGCTCTCTGAGTAATGTGGACTTACCACAAAGATAGAGAATGACCTAGAGACATTAGAAAACACCAAGAAACAATAGAGAAGCATATTCAACAACTGAGATTACCAGAATAACATGATCTTCATTCAGGAACACTGATAGAGACCATAAAAACACTGTCAGACCACAACACAATCAAAACTTCACGCAAACCTCTAAAACTTTTGGTAGATGATCAAGAAACATTCAACAATAGATGCTTTAATCTGCTCCAACTAGACTTTAATGTACAGAACATGACACCTTCATGACCTACATAGTTCCACTGGGAACCTATAACACTTCCTCTTACAATTCTCTTACAATTCTCTCAATATCCTCATCATATACAACAACTAATATATCAAATGCTAATAGTGTTGAAACCAATGACAAACACATATCAGCAACAATATCCACAACATCCAAGAAATATTACATTTCATTATAATTCACATGTTGGCTTACAACAAAATATATTACATTTACAAGTCAGCCAAAGATAAAATAATGAACATGAAACGTGTAGAGGGAAATACCCAAAGGACTACATGCAACCCTAGGAAGAGGAATGCTCCTTTTGGATTCTATCACATGTGTAACATGGTCCTAAACAATCTTCACACCTTCGATCTTCAATAGAAATCATCTGCATGCTTCACAAACTCAAATTAGGTCAGCCATAAGTAAGAAAACATGCTTGTAGCATGTCAGCCATCACAATATTGGAAATACACATGAATGATAAAACTTTATTTTCACTTCTTACAAATAATTTTACATGACCCATAAAACTCCTTCAGTCAATCCTTAAGCTTTAAACAAATCCTTTTTCCAAACAAGAGCATTTCCTAGTAAGACATTCATTTTGGACCACAACCTATTCTAGAGAAACTATAAAACACCATGAAAATAAATAACAAGATTCACGAGATATTCAAGAACACTCTCATTCATCCCTTTCACAACTTCATGTAGTAGCAAGTTGGTGCAAGCCAACAAACATTGAAACCAATCACCAAACAACACCATCTTGCACTCTATCACTTCCGACTTTCTTTGTTGAAGGATTATTGACATGAAACTCTAGATATAACACCTTTACATCACACATGAACTTAACTTCTGATTTACACCGCCATTTCTAAAAATTTAGAGATATGTAAAACCAAACTTTTCACCTTTGAGAACATCAATACCAGATCAACACAAACTTCAATCTAATGCTCTTCTCAAAAAAACCTTTTTGGTAACCGAAAAAAACTAAAACTTGGATAACACATGGCATGACACACTATGAAGCTATCTTCCAAACTATAGGGCCAAAAAATCAGCATCATTAGAGACACTGGTATCCAAAAAACCAAACAACAACACTCTCCAATGAACTTTTTACATCAATGACAACCAAACTACAACAATCTCCCCTTTTGTTGTTGATGGAAAAACCATCCTCACACTACTTGGGTGCATAATCTCTCTCCACTTGACATAAAGAAAAATGGAAAATGGACTTTATCTCCCCATTTGGTGCATAATATCACATTCTCTCCTCCTTTTTATAAAATTTCCTTCTTGAAACAACTTACAAGCCCCCCTATCACAACAACCACTACCTACTCCCCTTAAGAGGTAGCCACCATCAATCTAGGAATAAGGATATGGCTTGAATTAATCCCCCTAGATAGATGCACCAACTATGCATCTAGCAAGAAGGATGGTCCCCTAGCTCTTTCCTTAGATATTCAGTTGTATCCTTTGCAATTTCCTTTGCAAATTTTTTTGCAGTCTAATCCCTTGTATGCACATACTCCAAATTCACTTCTTTTTATGCAACTTTCTCTCTCAAAAAGTGATACTTGAATGATATGTGTTTGGTTCTAGACTATATCATAGGATTCTTTGAAATATTCATAGCACTTGTGTTATCACATAGAATAGGAATGAGCTCATCATACTTTATATTAATATCCTTCAATATTTGCTTCATCCACAAAACTTGAGTACAAAAAGATGTTGTAGTAATATACTTTGCTTCTATTGTTGACAAAGATACTAAATCTTAGTTTTTACCATGCCATGAAACCAATATCTTTCCCAAAATGAAAGCACCACCATTGATACTTCTTCTATCATCAGCACAACCAACCCAATTATCATCAGTGTATACACTTGGATCAAAATCATTATCTTTTGATACCATAATCCATAACTCATAGTTCTCTTCAAATATCTAAACATTCTCTTAATGGCCTTCACTTGAGTTTCTTTTGGATTAGCTTGAAATATTGCAACCAAACATATTGCATGCATAATATCAAGTCTTGTAGTTACTTCCAATCATAGATATGTATAAATTTTGATCAACTAGGGGAGACTCATTATATTTTCTCAAATTGCAACTAGTTACCATGGGAGCATTTACTAATTTACAATCTTCCATACCAAACTTCTTTAGCATCTCCTTGATATAATTTTCTTGATAAATAAAGATACCATCATCTTGTTGGGGAATTTGAAGAACAAGAAAGAAGGACAACTCACCTATCATAGAGATTTCAAATTCATTTTGCATTTCTTTAGTGAACTTCTTTCACATTTCATCATTTCCACCAAATATTATATCAACATATACAACCATTAACAAAATTCTTTCATCATTAATTTTGAAGTAAATATTATTGCCTATAGTACCTTTCTTGAAACCTTTTTAAAGCAAGTACTTGTCCAACCTTGCATACCAAGCCCTAGGAGCTTGTTTGATACTATACAATTCCTTTTTGAGTCTACACACCATGTTTGGTTCCTCTAATAACTAAAATCCATCAAGTTTATCTATGTAGAATTTTTTCAAGTATCCATTTAGGAAATTTTATCTTTGACATCCATCTGATAAAATTTGAAGTCTTTGTAAGCAAAAAAGGAAAGAAACATTCCAATTCCATCCATTCTTACAACTGAAGAGAAAGTCTCCTCAAAATCAATTCCTTCCACCTATGAATAGCCTTTACATACCAATCTAGCTATTTTTTTCTTACAACTCCTTCCTCATTCAATTTATTTCTAGAAACCAACTTTATTCCTATCACATTTTTGTTTGTAGGTCTTAGAACCAATTTCCAAGTTTGATTCTTCTCAATCAGATTCAATTCTTCTTTCATTTATTTTAACCATCCTTCATCCTTGCTAGCATAAACAATTTTTTTTGGCTTTATCTTTGATAGCAAACAAAATTTTACTTGTACATTTATCTTTGCAAGCGTTCTTCTGGTCAACACTCCTTCATCCTTATATCTAATAATATGATCCTCTAAATGATTCCTTTGAACATACTTGTCAAGAGTCTTACTATGCTTTTTTTTTGTTTCTTCTATCTCCCCAACTTCTTCTTCTTCTAAGAAAGGAGGTGCATCAAATCTACAGCCCTCAATTATACACATATTCTAATGTAGGTATTCATCAAATCTAAAATTTGTACTTTCAACTATTCTTTCCAAACTTTTGTTATAGCACATATATGATTTACTCTAGGATGAACTTCTAATAAATATGCCTCCATCGACTCTTGAATCAAACTTCCACAACACATCTTCATCTCTTATGATATAAAATTTTCTTCCAAAGACTCTTAAATACCTAATAGTTATATGTCTTCTTCCATACCATAACTTATAAGGGGTCTTAGTGTTGTTGAGCCTTAACAATCCTCTATTAAGAATATAGAATGCAGTATGAATTGCTTCTTTCCAATAAAAATTAGGTATATTTTCTTCCATTAGCATGGTCCTTTCCATCACTTGAACAATTATTTTCTTTATTTCTACTACCCCATTTTATTGAGTTCTAGTAATAGATAGATGCCTCCTTATTCCATGTTTTTCACATAAGTCATTAAACTCATTTGATGCAAACTCACCTCCTCTATCAAACCTCAAATATTTTATTTTTGCATTCATTTCATTCTCATCCATTGATTTAAAAAACTTAAATCTATTGAAAGCATCAAATTTATCTTTCAAGAATGTAACCCATGTCATCCTAGAGAAATCATAAAAAAAAAACATGAAGTACCTTTCTCCTTTTAGACTTTTTGTTTTGGTAGGTCTGCACAAATCAGTATGTACTATCTCTAATGGTCTAGAGTAATAACACTCTTTAGACTTGAAACTTATCATTTAAAAAAAAAATTAACATTCCTTGCACAAAGTACTTGTAAGCTTGATCATCTTAGGGATATCTCTTACCACATGCAATGAGTTGATCTTCACAAGATTGCCAAAGTTAATGTGTATCTTTCTTCTATGTCAAAGCTAACATTCACTTGGTTGTCATAGAAGACAAGTTCTCCCATTTAAATTATTTATATTGTATATGTCACCATTACTCCTAGATACTTTTTCCACCAATTTTCCATACTTTCCTTTTTTGATTTCACATCCACTTTCATTGAATATGAGATTGTGTCCATTTCTACACATCTAACTCACATTAAGAAGGTTGTTCCTAAAATCTTTGATATAAATAGCATCTTATGTCTTGTTCTTTCCATCAATACTTATTGTACCTTTTCCATAGATCTACACTAAAGTATCATATCCAAGATTGGCTATGCTTCCATTCCACACCACAAGCTTGATAAACTTGCTCATATCCCTTGTCATGTTGTTAGAACAACCATTGTCAATCACCCATGATTTTTCCTCATATTTTGCATGAAAATTAGTACACAAAACACTTGGGTCTTTATTCCCATATTCAATATTCTTAGTAGGAAAGAACAAAATTTCATCTTCACTATTCGAACCATTGGAATCATCATCTTTTGAAGAGAAGGAATCTTCATTGGAGTAGAGACTCTTCTTAAAATTATTTCTTCAAGGCTCTTTGTTTCTCTTTTTAGAATATTTGAAGGGGCATTTAAAATAAAAATGACCAACCTTGCCACACTTACAACATTTGAAAGATAGCTTACCTTTGTACTTTCCAGTACCCCTCTTCAACTTCCTTACAAAATTTTCTTCTTCTTCATTAGTGTCACTATCCAAATCAGATGCTTCACGCATTTCCTTCTTACTAGATTTGAAAGATTTTTCCTTCTTTAGAGCTTCTTTTTCAAACTCTCATTTAAAATGAAATAATGGCACCACATAATTGATCCATTTAAAGTTTATCTAAGTCTTTCTCTTCCTCAATAGAAGATACTTTAGAACTATAAATTTTTGGAAGAGATCAATACCATTTTAAACACCACAAATTCTTCTAGATCTTCACCAAGTCCTCCAATTGCATTGAACACTTCATCTACCCAAAGAAAATATCTCATAATATCTTCATCCTCTGACATTTTCAAGTTCTCAAACTTGAATTTGTAGATTTTCAACTTGGTGTGTTTTACTTTGATGTATCCTTCATATATTCCACTAAGCTTATCCTAGACCACCTTTGTTGACTTGAAATGCATTAAATTTACAAGATTTGAATCTATAGCCCACTCAAGATGGCATTCTTTTCCTTTCCATTATTCTCATAGGCCATAATCTTTGTCAAAGGAGTTGGAGTAGAAGGAATATTATAATCATAGTTGACTAATTTTCAAACATAAAACCCTAAAGAGGAAAAATAGGTTTCCATCTTGAATCACTAAAAAGTAAAATTTATTTTATCAAACCTAGGAACCTTGAGAGATCCTTATTGTGCCATCTCGGATCTTCCTCAAGTTGTTAGACTTCTTCTAAGGAACTAGGCTCTAATACAAATTGTTGAACACACAATGAAAAATAATAAGAAGGGGGTGAATCATTATTCCATCAAATCTCAAACCCTCTGAAACAAATAGAAACTTCAAAAAATACTACATAAACATGAACATGAAAGATGAAGACAATGTATAACACAACACAATATTAGATGTATGTGGAAAAAACCACAGGTGAAAAACCATGATGATAAATCCTTCTAAGATCTACTATCCTAATCTAGCTTCACAAATGAATCAATTACAATTTTTTTTAGGGATACAACCCAAGGAAGCTACAACTCCCTGATCTGAGTACAAACTCCTGAATGATTACAAAATGACATTCTTTCCACTATCTAAAACTAACAACTAGGATCAATCCTTTTAATGATTGCAATTATTCTTTGCAAAATTTTCTACAACTTCTTCAAATGTCTTATTTGCTACTTCCTATCTCATGGATTTCATCATTCAAGAAGTTTTACCTTTGGATCACTTCCTCTAGCAAAAAATTAATCACCTTCTTCACTTCCCTTTTGTCACAAATATATGTTCAAGATGAAAATGGATAAGATTTACTACAACTTCTCTTTCTCTTTAGTCACTTACACCATTTTTATCATGCTTCACTCATTTATTGACCTAGATCAACTAGGTTTACAATTTATGAATGATAATACATTGATTACAACTCACATTTTAGTCTACAACAAAAATATTACATTTGCAATTCAGTCAAAGATAAAGCAGTCAACATGAAACATGTAGAGGGTAAGATCCAAAGGACTAAACACAACACCAGGAAGAGGAACATACCTTGAAAATTCCAAGAAACACTTAACCTACTCCTAAAAAATATTCATATCTTCAATATTCAATATGAATCATCTACATTGTTCACAAACTCAAATTAGGTCCACTATAAGTGAGAAAAAATGTAACTTATAGCATGTTAGCCATCACAACATTGGAAGTACACATGAATGATAAAAATTTAATTTCACTTATTTTAGATGGTTTGGAATGACCCATAAAACTCCTTCAAATACTCCTTAAACTTCGCGTAACCTTGAGCTTGTGGTTCATAATGCCAACATACCTTAGTTAGCTAGATAAGAGAATAACCTAACACAAAATTCATTCTGGACTATAGATTATTCTAGAGAAATTAAAAAACACCTTGTGGAGCAATAAAAAGAGTCACAAGATATTAAAGAACACTCTCATTCACCCCTTTCACAAATTCATGTAGCAACAAGTTGGCATAAACAACAAACATTGAAACTAGTCATCAGACAACACTATCTTGCACTTTATCACTTCTAAATTTCTCTACTAAATGATTATTGACATGAAAATATTGATATAACACCTTCACATCACTATGAGCTTAACTTCTAATCTGCACTACCATTTCTATAAATATAAAGATATGTAGAACCAACCTTTGCACCTTTGAGAATATCAATACTGAATCAACACATAATTCAATCTTTCACTCTCAAAAACACCTTTCTGGTAACCCAAAAGAATTAAAACTTGGATCACACATGCCTTGACACACTATGATGCTATCTTGCAAACTACAGGGTCAAAACATCATCAACAAAGAATTGCGGAGAATTTATCAAAGAAACTAGCAACTAAACAACCAAACAACACTCTCCAATGAAAATTTGATATTAGTGACAACCAAACTACAACATATCCACCTCTCCATATCCACCCAAACCCTCTCCATCATAGTCTCATAAACCCAACCATCATCCATGTCTCATCCTTCCTATCCCTGGTCTTCATCTCCTCTTTTTTTTCCATGTCTCTCATCTCTATATCCTCCATGTTGTCCCTACCCCTAATCCCCATCTCCACTATGATCTCCATTTCCATCCTCTCCTCCTCCATCTACCCCACAAAAATCCATAATTACCAATGATAATTTCCTTTACTAACAATCCATAAAATTTTGTGTGTCTTTTCCTTGCCTCCCCCCTCCACCAACACCTCAATTTTTTAGACTAACCAACTAATGTATTTCCCATGTATTAGAATCTACAATGGTACTTGTATTTGAAATGGATGTACCTCATGCCCAGTGTACTAGAACTAAAGAATCAAGAAATGTTTTCATAGTATCAGGGGATATCATAGGTCCCTAATCATTGATCTCCCTTAGAGTACATAAAAAAATTCCCTTTACACCTAGTAGGCCATGTACCTTGTTAAATTACCAACTAACCCACTTTAATAGATATCTCTTGATAATATGTGCAGTCTACCCAATAGATAATCTTGGATATCGACAATACACCATATGTGTCACATCATCTATCTAGGCCTCAAATAGTCACCATTACCTACATACAATAGAATATAACTTATAAAAAATCTACCTCTAGTAGGCAAGATCACCTAGTCGTTGGTGTCCCAATACACTATCATAAACAAAAATGTAGGGTATTATACCACCCCACACTCTCCACTCCACTGGCCATATAACCACTAGATGCTCCTAGGACCAAATGTGAACCAATATTTCTCCACATGAAAAAATAACACCCTATCTATAAATTACATGTGCATATCATGGTACAAGTGACAAAGAACATAGGGACCCTAAGAAAATAAAATTTTGTCATTGATCATCTACTCCAAAGCTCTCCCCAATTAGTAGGAGGGTATGTGTAGGATCATCATGGAAAAAACAGGCCCTTAAGTGGCAAACAATTTAGAAAAACTAGAGTTAGGCAACTTGATGTAAAAATTTGAATAAGTTATCTATATTATTTAAAAAATATGTAATAATAGAATATGTAGCAAATTGAATGTAGTTTCTAAACTACTAGGTTTATTTAAAAAAATAAAATCAATTTGGTGAAAATTTGAAATTTCAATGCAGTATTACTTAAATTTTAGGGAAAAAATAAGAAGTAGGTGTTTGTCTAACCACCCTAACCACAATAAAATGATAATATTTTTTTATAAAAACTTGTATATCTAACCACCTTAACTTGGTAAAAACTTCATGAATTTTATTTTATTTTTTAATCCTATAGTATGCAAAGCATAGAATGTGACACATGTTTGATTCAAAAAATGTGATACCATTTGAAAGCTATAGGTGTTTTTCAATCAGCCTATCAATGAGGAATTTAGTTGTAATTCAAATAGAAAATGAATAATAATTATTTATTAAATTCAAAGTAAATCATAATTTATATTGGTGGAAAGCTGAGAATCTCCTTTAAAAACCCTTTTTCGTTTCATCAATTTTGGGTAAAAAAAGGTCATCAGCCACATACCCTACACATACCCATCATATCACCACTTTTTGGCCCATCATGATCCTGCACATACCTAGGAAATCCTTTAGATCTCTAAATAGGTATGAGAACCTCTCCTACCAACACAACGAAAACTAATATGAGTGCACCAAATATCCCCATCACTCTCTTGAGATCCATCTCACCATCCTCAATAGCCATATCATTGGTCAAGAAAAATATCTCGAAATTCAGTATCATAGATAACATGCACTTGACATGGATAGGGATCCCAAGGATCCTCCACACATCATCCAAAGTGATGATAACCTCACCTATATGAATAACAAACACTCATTTCTCACTCTGCCACCTCTTGATTAAGGATGACACCATGGCCCTATGTGCATGAATATTTGGTATATAAGTGATATGTTATAACCCATCAAATACAAGGAATGACTAAACCAACTCATCCAACTTGGTCCTCAGATGTAGAGTCATGGGATGATGCTCCCTAGACATAATTGGCTCTAGTACAACCTGTAAAACTAGCGCATGCAACATGAATCAAATTTAAAATTAGATAATCCCAAGAAACGTACCTCTAAAATCAATTGTGACATAATTTAAGAAATACATCATAGTAACTATCAAATGCAACCCATTTTATCAAATGTGCCATCCTACAGTCAAATGTTCATGCTACTTTTTCAAATATGCTAATCTTTCAATCAGATGCACTAAATCATATGTAAACCCTAAAATAAAATGTGACCTAAAAAATAAATGCACCAGTTCATTTATCAAATGTGAAAAAACACTATCAAATGTGCCATTTTAAGCTTTAATATGCATCATTCTATACATTGGTGCATTTGATTGCTTAACTTGACCTAGCATTTTTTTCTACTAGACCTAGACTTAAGTGTTTCTCCTCAAAATACCTACCATCTCAACAACTCATTCACACTTTGATCACTTTGGAGGCTTTGATAATCTATAACTAGGAGAGTGAAAATGCCTTTAAAATGACTCGGCCCTCTCATGCCTATATATAGGAATCTAAACTCTAAATTATCACCCCTAGCCTCCTCCAATCTATTTTCTTCATAACCCATATCCATCAAACCTCGTTCATTAGCCAACTAATCTAGTTTTCCACCTTTTTCATTAAACCTACCCTATTTACCTATTATGAGCTTGACCTAATTTTTTTTCTCACCGATCTCTTGAAGGGTCAACCAACATCCATCCCTTGGTCCACTAAGGCACGTTGGGGGTATTTCATCACCTAAAATTTTCATACCAGTAGCATGTCTTTGAAATAATGCAATGGGCACATTGTCTCAAAGAGAGACAAAATTTAGATACCTAAAAATGACTAATGAATTTCATCTAAACCACCATCATAATCTCTTATCAAGCCATTCATTACTATTAATTAAATAATTTTAATTATTTTATTAAGATAACACATTTTCCTCTTTAATAAAATAATTCTCAATTATTTAATTAATTCATCATTTTTGCTCATCAACATTAATTAAATAATTTTTAATTATTGAGTTAGATTCTTAATTTGTCTTATTTACACAAATTAAATAATTTTAAATTATTAATCAATTTACTCAAACCACTAATTAAATAAGTTTTAATTATTTAATTGAATTCTTTATTTCCTCTACCTACACTAATTAAATATTTTTTAATTAATTCATTCATTCATTCCCATCATCCATCATATTAAATAATATTTATTATTTAATTAGACAATATTTCCAAGTTAAATAAATTATTTAATTTGAATTTTCTATCTTTAAATTCTTCTTAAAGAAAATAAAATTTATATTTTATTTTATTTATTTCCTAATTATATCTTCACCTCATGCACTTTATTTATTTAATTTAATTTATATTCTTTCATCTCTAAATTGAGTGAATTGATTGAAAAACAACCTCAGTTCACTCTCACTCATTCCCACTTCATTCATCCATTCATTCAATCATCTAGATTCCATGTGGCCACTTAACTCCACATATTAGCCTCTCATCTTGACACATGTCACTTCCATGTTCATCTTGATCTATCAACCAATTGCATCTATTAATCTCTCCAATAATCTTACGCCATTGTTTAGGTATATATGAATACTATAAAACTTCCATCATTTATTCATTCAAACTCTACATGAATCTTGAATCTTTGAATTCATTTTTTTTATCAAGTTTATGCTAAGCTAAGAGAAATCCAAAAATTATCATTTACAATATTTCATAGTGTACAATGGAGTAATATTAGGCATGTTTATGGGGGTAAGATAATTCAATTTGATTTACTTTCATGTTTTATGCGCACTCACATTGATGTGGTCATTTTGTTATTGAATTAAGTTTTTATTGATTATTCCTACTTTCAAATTTGATAACATGATTTAGGCTTCACAATAAGATTAGTTTAAGAAGTGTTTCCACTAATATTTCTCCCCTTTAGAAAGGATTTTCCTGAGTGTAAAAAATATATGGTGTGGATTATGTGGGCATAAAATTTCATGATGTATCTAATGGGTATGGTTCCAAGTATCATACTCATATGGAGCTAGTTCTTATTTCATAGCACATGTAAAGTGTGACATACACATGGAAGCATGAAATGTGGATGAAGATTTCCCCATGTGGTACAGACATATGGTACAATTTAGAGTTACAAGAGACAAGCATGTATTGGAAACACATAATATGGAGGAACATGTGCTAGTACTAAATAATGTAGAGAGTACTAAAGAATATGTGAAATAAAATACTTAAATAATTTAAGGATTGTTTGAATAAGTTATAGAAGATTTTGCTCAAAGGTATCATAAGTGATATGTATAATTTTTAATGTTAATTCTTGAGCTATGTGTAAAGTTGTAGTACTAAATCTATATCATTACACAAGAAAATTATGTTCTAAGGTAGCCCTTGGATTATGACTACACAAGAGTTCTAAAGAGAAATATTGTCACTAGTTTTATGCATGTGAATATACTTTGACCATTCACCTTTTCATGAGGAACAATGATCCCTATTGTATTTGGATATGAATTAAGGAAGAATTTAGGAATGTTGATGATGATGACCTAATGAATTGGGTTGGTTTATTTCAATCAAGGGTATTATTTTAAATAAGCATAAAAATGATTCTCAATTACCACTTATCTTTTAGTATTTTTAGCAACTATAGTAATTATATATGATTTGTTTCAACTAAAATTATTTTTTTCAAATAAACATTTGTAATTTAGGAGGAGGTTTCACAAGGGAAGATAGGACTTATAATTATATTGAGAACTAGCATTAAATAAGATAAAATATTGAGAATTTTCATGTGTTTAATAATTATTTTTTAGAAAGGATATAAGGTCCTATCTTATTATATTAACATCAAAAGAAAATAATGTTATAAATTTCTTAACAAAAAGTATCTTAAAAGAAACAAAACATAGGACTAATCAAAATACATAAGCAACACCTAAACTCACATATCCATTTTTGACTTGATATCAAAGTTCCATATTATATGTATCCTTAGTTCTTTTGGAGGAAAAACTTTTTCTTTTGCTCACTAACAACTTTTTGTTGTCCAAATATTGTTGACAATTTTTTGAAAATCTATTAATTAATGGTGTTTCATCCTCATGGGAGGAAAACCACTCTACACATGGATCAAAAGGGGTAAAAATAACCATAGGACCAAAATGGACATCCTCCAACACAAGAGTCTTTTTAAAAATATATATATTCAATTATCCAACCCTTTTCACTTGAAAGAGAATAAAATTTCTAATGAAGAAGGTTATTCTTATGTTGGAAGCATTCAAATAAAGAGAATTCCTTTCTAAAGAAACAACCTTATTATCTTGTTGTTGAAGGGGTACTAATAAGGAATCATTCTCTCATAGAATTCAAAAAAGAGTGGTGAGGGTCAAATCCTTACCTCCAAGTGGCTTGTAAGGAAGATCTATTTTTTAAAATCTCTAGAAGAAAGCTTGTCCCTCTCTAGAAAAGGAGAGGTAAAATGATCATATTTAAAACATCTATAACATTGGAGAGGAATATTAACATATTATAAAATACAAATAAAAGAAAAATTATTATTTTTCATTGTCATTGAATTAGGTAACACCCTATCAAAGTCTATTTGTATGTAAATTTGGGAAAAGTGATAAAAACTAATGCAGGAGCATCTAGGCTCACAAGCAATCCTGCATCACCAAAAAAATATTTTATTTTCATGTTAATTTTTGCATTTTGGTGTAGGTTGGAGCTTCAAGAGAATATTTTGGATTTTTTGAAGGATCAAATATTCTTTTACCAATACTAGGACTTTATTTTAAAAAATAGGGGTATGTGCAGGATCATCATGGAAAAAATAGGCCCTTAAGTGGCAAAAAATTTAAAAAGATCAAAGTTAGGCAACTTGACGTAAAACTTCAAATAATTTATCTATATTATTTAAAAAATATATAAGAATAGAATCTGTAGCAAATTGAATGTATTTTCTAACCTAATAGGTTTATTTAAAAAATAATCTATAATTTGGTGAAAATTTGAAATTTCAATGCAATAGTACTTAAATTTCAGGGAAAAATAAGAAGTAGGTGTTTGTCTAACCACCCTAACCACAATAAAATGATAATTTTTTTTTATAATAGTTTAGATATAATTAGACGACTCATGTCACAATGTGATGCATACTTTTTTGTAATTTTTTTCCAAGTAAAGAATTAATTATGAATTTTTATTACAACTTTTAAAAAATATAAAAACTCATATGTCTGACCACCTTAACTTGGTCAAAACTTCATGAAATTCAACCTTTTTTTAAAATCCTATAGTACATGAAGCATAGAATGTGACACATGTTTTGGATTTAAAAAATGTGATACCATTTGAAAGATATAGATTATTTTCAATCAGCCTATCAATTAGGACTTTAGTCATAATTCAAATAGAAAATAAATAATAATTATTTATTAAAGTCAAAGTAAAGCATAATTTATATTGGTGGAAAGATAAGAATCTCATTTAAAAACCCTTTTTGTTTCATCAATTTTGGGTAAAAAAAGTCATCAACCACATACCCTACACATACCCATCATATCGCCACTTTTTGGCCCATCATAATCCTACACATACCCTTAGAGGCAAACAATGTTTTTAATGGAAAAGATAGGGATTTTCAAAAAAAAAAAAAAAAACTCTTCAATTACCAAAGGAGCATGACTTGGTTTTGTATTTTATTAATTTTCCTAAAGGAATACACAATAGAAAGGTGTTTTATATGGTGAGGTAACATTAACACATTTTGGAAGCAAACTAATGTCTTTATTTCATTCTTTGTGAAGGAATTTCAAAGGTCAAGCCGAGGGAAATGAAAGGGAAGATTTGGGTTCCACTTTTTGGCTCTTGAAAGGGTGTGAGAATATATAAAATATATACTTTAATGGTGTAAAAAAAAAGAAATCAACAATAGAAAGGTTGGAGAAAGAACTTGTAGGTTGCTCTTCAGATTTACATAAGAAAGAGTGCAGAAAATCAGCTTGTGAAGAGAAGAGGAATAGAAGAAGAGAAAAGGGATTGTTCAAGTGTGTTTTATATGCTCAAGGAAGCCATGAGAGTTGTATAATGATGGGAAAATCATATTTCAAAAGATGAGTGAAGCCAAGAGGGTGTCAAGGCATGAGGATTTGAAAACGTGCAAGTAGGAGATGTGTAGAAAATTTTGTAAAATTTATAAATTCTATTTCTTGTTGAAATCCTTAGTATATATAATTGTTCTTGAAGAATTTTCATTTATGAATGTGTATCAACATTGAAATAAATAAATGTTTCAGATTCTTATTTCATTTATATGTTAATGTGGATTAGATGACATGATAAGGCTAGAAGATTGGATAGTTTGATCAGACCCCCCAATCTTGACTACATCAAATGTGTGTGAGGAGAGGGATTTTAGATTTGAATTATTTTTCTATGATGTGTAAAATAAGAGCTCAATAATATTTTTGTTGTATGTTTTAAATGCAAAGAGATAGGGTTTTATGAGTTATGAGGATTTATTTTGTGTAATTCCTTTGGGCTATCCTCCAATAGAGATAAGGTTGGGTAGAAGGTGTACAAACATCCTCCACCATGTGAAAGTGGGGTAGAGGGTGGTTTGATAAGTACATCTTTTAAAATCTTTACTGGGTAGAGGCTATTTGTGGTTTTGATTAAGTTTTGTTACAAATTGTGAATGGGTTGCAAATGCTTGTAGAAATTTCAAGGAAGAAGAGTATGAGGTTGGCCTAGGGTAGGCTGTAAAAAAATCTTTTATTGAGAGGAAAGAAATAATCTTAGAGGAAGAAAACTGGGCTATTCAAAATTAGTGTATAGAAATATCTAAGAGGTTAGATTTCTTGGAGGAAAGTATTATGAAAGGAAAGAAGAAAGAAAAAGAAAAGAAGATGGAAGAAGTTGAATCCTATAATTTTTCTAATGCTATTTCCTTTGTAGGTAGAAGATAAGATGAAGCAAAGAGTCCAATAGATAGTGCTGAAGAAGATAACATCATGAAAGAATATGAAAAGGGGAAGAATAAGATTGCAGTCAAAGCATATTTTTGGAAGGCATGGAAGTGGATAATATTTCAGCAATGGAATGTCTTAGTGAAGGTATGGAGGTTTTTATGAATGAGTATGTAAATGGAGAAGATGTTGTAGTAGTAGTAGAATATGTGAAAATAAAGGTAATGGTTAATATGTTTCATTCTTATTATGATGAAGATGATGTTGAGATGTATGCAAATGAGATGATGAAAGTGGAAGAAGAGATTTATGATTCAAGGGTGTCAACAAATTTAAAGGAGTGTGAAGAGGAAGTTCAAATGGAACTCTTTAATTTCCATGATATTATTCATTTATACATGCAGGTGTTGTAGGGGATGGTGTAGATGAACATTGGTGGAGGAGGACAGATTGTGTTGGGTTAAATCCCATAAGAGAAGACAAGATAGAAAAATATACTTGGTGGAGGAGCTTCATATATGATGGAAAAAATTCCATAATTCAAAGAGGGATTGGTAAACACATTTTGCAAAGGAAGATAGGAAGAGTTCTAGGGATTTGTTGGAAAATTGTAAGAACCAGACCCAAAATTTCTATTAAAACATTTTCTTTTATAAAAATTAAATTGCTATTATTATTATTATTATTATTATACAATTTTTTATACTCAAATAATTCTATTTGAAAATGGAATAGACATCCATCCATTTGGGACACGCATCTAACCAAATGGGTTAGGCATCCATCTATAAGGGGTAAGAACTTATCTATCCATATGGGATAAGGATCTACCCAAATGGTGTAAGATTTTATCAACAAGATAGGTTTTAGTGCTTTGGATAGAGACTTGGACTCATCGGGACCATTTGAGTCCTGAGTCAAGTGGAACCATCTGGGTTAATTTCTAAGTATAAAGTCTTCTTTATGATCATTAATTTTTTTTAGGAAAGTGACAAAGTCTAATATTATTAACCCAAAACTATAGGTTATGGTTTACTCTCCACCCAACCATATTGACATTATGAAGCCTCTTAGGCTATAGCAAAACCCCCAAGCAAAATAAGATTTTTGAATTAATCTTAATATGATCCCTCTTTGTTATTAGATATTCAAGATGTCCTACTGAACTAGGTTAGTGGGTTTGCACCCCTTTCTAGGGCCCCCTTTTCCCCAAAACAATTTCCCTATGTCTTCCACCCACCAAAAGAAAGTAAAAGTAAAGAAAATGCTAACTCTTATTGGAGCATTTCACTTGGATTATTAACTAGGTAAAATGGAACTATACCAATATAAGGAGTTATTTTGATTTATCTTATTAGATTATTGTTCCAAGAGAGATTTCTTGTCTCTTGGATTATTAAGCCAAAAAATGACCCTTATTACTCCCCAATGATTTAAAGGTATGATGCTACAAACTTTGTTATTGCAACTATATTAGGCTATGGATGTAGTAGCTCTAACACGATGATATTACCTATAAACATGAGCCAAAGGCACCACTTATACCAAACACTATTGGTTTTTGGTTTCCAAGTCTTATTTAAGTTTTCTTTACCTAAGAAAAAATAAACAAAGAAAGAATATCCCTTCCAATTTTTGATCACCAAGATCCTTTATGAGGCAAAGTGATAGCATATGGCATATGAGATTTAAACATATAAAGAGTAATCTACATCCCTTCCACTTTCTAGTCACCAAGATTCTTTATGAGGTTAGGTGAGAGCATACAGTTTACATGATTACCATCTACTTTGATGAGAAAGGTCGTTGATGTCACTTCTTGGATCATTAAACCTTTTAATTATCGAATTGGGTGTGTCTCAGAGCTATATGTGATAAGGATGTCTCCAAAAATTGGGGGGTTTTGCACTATAAAAGGTGACTTTTGGTTTCGGTTTGACTCCTTCAAGAGCTTTCAAGAGCTCTTAGGAGCTCTCAAGAGTGGAACTTAACAACTAATTTCTAACTAATTATAATGACTTAATCCTAACTTGTTTCTTAACTAATGCTTATTCATACTCAAATAACCTAGTTTAGAATTCACATAACCTAATTGTAATTGATTCATGGAAGAATTAAGCTAAGACCAAATTCACTCTTAATCTAAAATTCAAAATTGAAATTTGCTTGAAAAGAGAATCTATTTACTCTTGCAAGAGATAATATATTTATGTTTGCAAGAAAATAAATATTAATCTAGAAAACAGTAACACTAAATTCCATGAATTAATTCCACACAAGCTTTAGTTTTATCTTCCCATAAGTCATCGTTATCTCTCCCATTAAAACCACATGAATTTGAAAATAATTATTAAGTCTACTTCCTATGAAAATCAATTAAATCTATAGTAAAAAAATGAATGCTAATCTTCAATAAAGCGCAATGAACTACCTTCAGAACACAATGAACTACCTTCAGAACACAATGAACTTATTCTAAAAGTATAAGTAATTATAGTCACTAACAATGATTGGAACAAAGATCAATATGCTTAACTTTTCAATTGAAACAAATTGAACAAAAATTAACAGAATCAAAGAACATAACACAAGGTCACCTCCTTTGCTTGAGTAGGCCCTGGTCTTACTTCGATGGGACCTTAAACTCCAATATTCAAATTAACTCCTTATTTGCATTCAAATTGGCTAAAATGGGTGAGTAAAACAAAAGTCTGTATTCCAAAAATTAAAATATTTAATGAAGAATTATCTCCCTCCAAACTAAATCTAAGGATGGATATTTATAGGAATATCCATTTATTTGAATTCAGAATCATGGTGCTTCCTGTGAAGATACAAAGTGGAAAAACTAAAACTAAAACAAAACTAAAAGTATCATAGGGATCTTTTCCTCATAACAGCTAGAACAAGGAGTTTCCAAACTGACTAAGGAAATCAATTTGAAATCATGATGAATCAGTATCCAACTGGAGCCTTCAAGAGCACAATTGACTCCACATTATTAAACAAAAAGTTTAACAAATCCACCACATGAAGTAAGCATTTAATCACATGAACATAATCCTCAAAGATAGGATGTTATTATGATAGCAAAGATTTCAAATTGCATAATCATTTGATCATTAAAAATCAACACATTTAATGCAAAATATCATTTCTAATATATCCTCAAATTAGTTAAATATAAGATAAAACAGGAAAACATATAACTATATAATCTACCACCAACATAGTTAATTAAAAACATAATAAAGTCTGTGTAAACATAAAACAATCATTTAAAGTGTCATTTTGAGCACTCATCATTTCTCCCCCTCCTACTATCAACCATGTCCTCATGGTTGAGGATCTGGTAAATTCTTGTTTCTATTCACCATCCAAGTAATTAAGTCAACCAAATCAACATCCTCCATCATATATTGTATGTAAGTCCTAGGATGAGCATATCCATTCAATTTTTCAATTTCTTTCATCCATTCTCTCAAAATCTCTCCTATAAACTATGGTGATGCATCAAATATAGGTGGAGGCATTATAATCAAGGGTGGTCTGAATCTCATCCCAATCTAGTTGACTAGCTACTGATCGATGAAATCTATCAAAGTTCTCACTATAGTGAGACTCTGGGTAATGTCTCTTGGTGAGATGGGTTTCCTTCTCCTTAATGGTCCTAGAATACTATGAAACCTCTCTCTTGATACAATTTAAGCCCTATGTGGAAGGTGATCCTAAATATTTTTGAAAACTTGAATACTTTCAAAAAGATTTCTCCTATAAACTAGTGCTACATTCTATGACATTGAAAAATACATGAATTTGGCTCTAAAAGTCCTTGACTAGGGGGTCTCATCTCTCATAGGCATACCCAACTTCATTTGTGCATCCTTGTACTAAGATACCTAATTTTCCCACTCAACTTGATTTTGCAACAATAATACAAATGACCTTATTTGCAACTCTCCAACAAAAACATTCATAAATGATTGAGGAAAATGACTAAGAAGAAAACCATGCTAAAAATACTCACACATCTCGTTCTAAATAGTGGGATGACTACTGTAAAATTCTTTAAGAAATTGATTGTCATCATCATAATCAGTTTTTCTCTTTGAAACCAACTGATTGATTTTCCATTGGAGAAATATTTCTCTTAAAAATAATGCATATATCCTTCATGGTTTCCTCATAGACAAAATTGCAAAGGACAATTTAACAACTTGCTAAAATCTTTCATCTGCTTCATTTCTTTCTTTTTGTAACTATTGATTTTGACTTCTCAACTGGTTGTTTTCTTGTTTCAATTTCATTACATCCAGAGGAAGGTATCTCCTTGGAATAGATGAGGTGGAAGCCTGATGAGAATGTAATTTACTCAATTGTTGTCTTAACTACTCCTCTTTCTACTCTAATTTTTCCTTCAATCTTCCTATTTCTTTTGCACTTAACCTTGTTGTTTCTTCTGCTCAATCTAATTCCTATGCATTACCTTGTTGCAAGGCCTTTTCTGTTCTATTTAACTTTCCTTCTAAAAAACTTTCTTTTTCAATCATTTCTTTCTCTATTTGTTTTGCTTTATTTACAGATTGTTGCAATTCCTCTTCTTTTCTTTTTAGTTTCTCTTCAAGAAATTGAATTCTTTTCTCTTCTTCTAATTGTGCTTGTATTATTCACATTTCCATTGCACTTTTTATCTCTTCTTCTTCCTCCATTTCCTCTCCTCCCTACATTTGAGGATATTTCTCTTGTTTGACCATTGGCTCTTTACCCTTTCTTCTTTTAAAAACTAGCAAATGTGGAGAAGAAGACTCAACCTCTTCATCTTCAAATTTCTCGGAAGCTTCTTTTTCCTCTGTTTGATGATCTTATTTTTCAATAGAGCTATCCCTTATTGAAACAAGAGGATATTGCACAACATGAGATGAGCTATGAGCCTCAAATGCAAGGGTTCTTTTAGGATTTTAAAGTGGAACTTCATGCGAACTTACAACATGTTCAGGAGACTGAACAAGGGTCTAGACTTTTTCATGGCCTCCTATAGTGTCCAGAGGAGATTTAGTAGGTTGCTCGAGTAAACTTTCAAGAGTTGAAACATGGGTATCAGAGGTACTAGGTTTTTCTTCTCTTGACTCCTATCTTTCCTTTTTTCCTACGATTTTTCCTAATGGATTCCTATAGCTTCCTCTTTTTTTCGTTTCAGCCCTTTTTTAGAAGATTATCATTTTTCCATTTTTATCCTTTTTGTTGTGGGCCCCTTCTTGGGTTTTCTTCCATTCTTGGTTGCAGCTAACAAAAAATCCAACCATCCTTCCCTACCAGACTCTTTTCTCATAAAATGGTGCTTGATTATCAAATGTATTAAACTATGATATCTTATAGATGATACACCTCTAGATTTTACCCTAGATATCATAGAGGAAATTTAAGAAAACAAAAAGGCAAGTAGGTTAATTTTTTTAGAAGGCCTAGTGTTACCATACCTTAAATGTGTTAGCACTTGCATGCCTAGCCCCAAGATTGTACCATATTTCCGTTTTCAAGTGAAGAATTTCATTAGCCACATCACAACTATTTTCTAGGGCTCCTCCAAGCTATTACGAGAAATTCCTCTCTGACTTCCTTTATGCAACTAAATCTTAGGTTTCCTTTTAGGTTCTTCATGAAATGCTTAAAGCAACTCTTAAAAACTAATATGCCCTTTATTGAAAGGTTCTCCTTTAGCTAGAATTCCAAATAGTTCACTTATGCTAACAGGAGTGACCTCTATCACTTCCCCTCTTACTCTAGTAACGTTAACATGAAAATTTATAACAAATTCCTGAACCAATTCAAGTTCAAAACCCTCATACATTGTAATAAAATCAAACCACCCATCCTCTTTGTCTTTGGATCCAAACTAAAGTTTTGAGGCTCCAAATTCCTCTTATTCCCCTTTTTTTCTCAATTCTATAATTTTTCTCAATTCTACAACTTCAACAAAGAAAATAGCAATCACAATTGTTTAAGCAAAAAAAATGAGTGCTTCTTCACCAAGACACAACAATTTCAAAAATCACTTGTCGCATCAAATCATCCATTATTAATTTATCTTTAGTCCCTTCAGACGATTCACACACAACCACCCAATACTTTTCATTATGATTTACAAAGTTGGTGGTGGTGCTAACATAAGAAAATTCATTGGTGTTGATATGAAGATCTCATTATTACTTGAAATTATTGTAGAAGTCATTTAAATGTCACATTCTATCTCTCCACTAGCTTTTACAACAATTAATACATATTTATTACAACATTAATAACTATTGGGTAGAGATTTTTATACTTAAAACATTCACTTAATTTCACATCATAATAACTAAGTTAGAAGATAATATTTCAAAAATAATACTTACAATAAATGTGTACCTTATATTTAATGTAAAATTTAATCAGAGCATCCAAATTAACTCAGTTGGAAATGATTCCAATGAGTCAACTAGAGAGGGCTCAAAATTAACAAGAAAATTTATTACAGAGAACATTGGGAACATCAAGAGTCATCAGGAGTCATCAGGAGTCATCAGGAGCAAACTGGAGTCCATCAGGAAGACTACCATTTCTAGTTTCTAGCCATTCCGATACTTTTATTTATTTATTTATTTTATATATTTTTTTATTTTTATTTTCTGGGAGACAAACCGCCATTTCTAGTTTTCAATCTCTCCTTAATTTAGAAGGTAAACTGCCATTTCTGGTTTTCAATCTACCCTCTTTATTCACGCCTTTTTCAAAAGATTATTCAGGAGCACATTCTCCTATGGAAGAAATATCTTCCATTATAAAATGTCCAATTCTATGGTGTAAATCTAATAGAAACTCCTCTCTTGATGTAGGTTTCTAATACACCTTTAGACAATGACCATTAACCAATATAATCATTCTTTCTCCATCTATTGGTGTCAATTGAACAACTCCGTTTTGAAAAACTTGATCAATTTCATAGGGTCCCAACCATCTTGTATGAAATTTCCCTCTGACCTCTTAGAATTTGGAGTCAAACAATAGTGCCCAATCTCCTTTCTTGAATTTTTTGGTCACAATGTGTTGTCATGCCATTCTTTCCTCTAATTTTGGATTATTTTGTGTGTTGAAGAGCTTGCATTCTCATTTCATGCAATTGGTTCAACTATAGAATCCTATTATTTTCTACTTCAGGCAAGTCAATACAAACTTCCAATATTGTTTTCAATGTCTACAACTCAAATTTAATAGGCATGACTAGAGTTTTCCCATATATTAACTCATATGGAGGGAATCCAATAGTTGTTTTCCAAGATGTATTGTAAGCCCAAAATACTTCATCTAACCTTTCTACCTAGTCTATTTTCCTTAATGAAACTGTCTTTGTCAAAATATTTTCTAATTCTCAATTAGTAACTTCTACTTGCCCATTTTCCTGAGAATGATATGGTGTAGATTTTCAGTGTGTCATTTGATATCTTTGCATAAAAGCTTCCATCATAGCAAAAAAAAACTAAGGTCCTTGGTCTAATACTATCTCCCTTGGTGCCCTAAATCTTTGAAGAATATGTTTGTATAGAAAACCAACTACTTTATCTTCCCTTGCTACTAGCAAAGCTTTCACTTTAGCCCACTTTGTGACATAGTTTGTGCAAACTAGAATATAGTGTTGTCCTCTGGAAGGGGGATCAATAGGTCCCATGAAATGAATTCCCCATTTCTCAAATGGTTCCAAAGCTATCTGAGGTTGTAACAACATCTCCATTGTTGATGTAGGTCTTCTCATGTGCTGATATTCATCATAATTATTAACAAAGAATGAAACATCCTTTGTCATAGATGGCCAAAAATAACTAGTTCCTAGGATCTTATGAATTGTTATGATCACTGAATAATTTCCTCCTTCGGGCTCATGATGGAAAGTATGTATGACATCATAAACATCTATTTTTGCAATACACATGTGAAGAACATGATCAGGATGCATCTTAAATAAAATTCCATTTATCCATTGGAATCTAGAAATTTCACAAATTAATCTCCTTTTTTAGTTAGGATTAAAATGATTTGGACACTTCCTTGTTACAAGATAAATTTCAAGATCAAGAAACCATGGTAGATGAATTGATATTGCAAACAAGTGCTCATCAAGAGAGGTATCTTCTACTAGCTCTTGATCACCTTGTAAAACAATTCTTCAAAGGAAATAAACAACATTATCTTTACTAGGCATATCTACAATTGTCACATGAAACTCTTGCAACAATAATAGCCACCTTATAATTCATCAAACCACTACAACTTTATTCATCAGATATTTAATAGTAGCATGATTTGTGTGAATGAATATCTTGTAACCAATAATATAGTGCCTAAATTTATTAATTGCGTATATTACTGCTAGAAATTATTTTTTAGTTGTGTAATTCCTTTCAATAGGATTCAAATTCTTACTAATATAGTAGATAGCATGCATTCCTTCATTCTCATCTTTTTGTCCCAAGACTACACCAATAGCAAAGTTGGACGCATCAACATGCATATGAATGGAACTCCCCAAACAGGTCCTTTGATAATTAGAGTAGTAGTTAAAGAATGTTTAATTATTTCAAATGATTTTTGACAATCACTTGTCCATACAAACTCCACATCCTTCTTGAGCAATGCAAACAAAGGTTCAAACCTTTTCTAAACCCATCAATGAATCTTTTGCAGTAACCAATATGCCCAAGAAAACTATGAAATTTAGTTTGAATTTTAGGGATCTCAATCTTTTGAATGATTTCTACTTTCTTGGGGTCAACTTTTATCCCCTCTTTTGAAATGTGATGCCCTAGAACAATCCCTTATGTCATCATGAGGGAAATATTTTCATGATTCAAAGACAACCTAAGATCCTTACATCTTTGAAAAACCTTATTCAAACTCTCAAGTGCTTCCTCAAATTTTTGTGCATGAACTATGAAGTCATCCATATATACTTCCACACATGAGGTAGTTAAATCTGCAAAAATTTCCAAGACAACTCTCTGAAAAGTGGTTGGTTCATTGCATAGTCCAAATGGTAGAACAGTATAAGCGTGCATTCCCCAAGGACATGTGAAACTAGTTTTATCCTAGTCTTCAAGAGCCACTTGGATCTAATTATAACCACTAAAGCCATCTAGGAAAGAGAAATAACTACTACTAGCTAGGTTATCAAGTACTTGATCAAAAAATGGAAAAAGAAAATGATCTCTTTTAGTGGCTTTGTTTAATTCTCTACAGTCCACACATACAAGTCATTTACATTTTTTTTTGTGAACAATAACCAATGGAGAAACCCATTGACTATCATATATTGGATAAATAAACCCTGCTTTCAATATTTTTTCTATTTCTTGTTTCACAATATCTCAAAGAGTCGGATTGATCCTTCTTTGACCTTCCCTTACTCATTTAACATCTTCAGTATAAATATGATGAGTACAAATAGAAGGGTGAGTTCCTCTCATGTCTTTATATTCCCAAGCAAATGCTTTAGTATGATTTTCTAAGATTTTCTTCAATTCCTTTTCTTGTGAAGAAGACAAGGATGAATTAATGAAAATAGGCTTATCCCATGCTACTATTATTTCTTTGGTCTTATTCTTAGAATCAAATGGATCTCCAACAAGTGTGTTTAAGGGACATTTATGTGAATTTTACTAGTGTAACATTCCTTGAAAATTCTTCTTCTATTTTTCTTGATTGATCTCTTCAGAATTAAGATTTTGTTCTTCATATTCCTCAACAAGTTCTACTAAAGTAACCATAGCTAATTCTACAACACCAAATTCTTCTGAATTGATATCCCCATCAACCCAAAGCTGAGTATTAGGTTGAAATGATGGTTGGGATAAAGGAAAAAGTGACAATTCTTTATGTTTTTGACCATTTGAAATAATCATACTTCCTGATCTACAATCTATCAACGTTGTTGTAGTAGCCAACCATGGTTTTCCTAAAATAATTGGATAACCAGAATTCTTCTTTCTAGCTTTAAGAACTAGAAAGTAAACTTGATAATCTCGTGTACCAATAGTAACCATGATGTCTTCAATAACACCTTCAGGTTTAGTAGTAGACTGATTTTCCAATTGTAGAACAATTATTGTGGGCTGAACACTTGTCATACCCAACATTTTGATAGTCTCTGATGTGATGACATTGATAGCTACTCCTAAATCAATTAGTACATTAGTTATCTCAATTCCTCCAATACTCAAAGTTATCATAGGACTACCAAGATAATTATATTTTTGAGGTAGTATTCTACCTAACAAAACATTAGTGAGTTTAGTCCCTATCTATATTGTAGGAGGTAATTTTTTCTTCCTACCTAGCATTTTCATACAAAGAGACTTAACTAGCTAATTTATTTATGGTATATCTTTAATGGCCTATAATAATGGTATCTCAATATTGATCTTTTTCTGTTCACAAAGAAGTTGATAATCTACCACATTCATATAATTTGGTTGGGATCTGTCAGAAGCTACTTGTTCTATTTTTAAATCTTCAGGATAAGGTGCTTGCCTAACCTTTTATTCATCATTAGAGTTCTGGTTTTCCTTAGAATACTCTTTTCCTCTTTCTTTCCCTCCTAGTCTTTAGTGTTTGGCATGGATGGGACATTACGATTCCTTAATTGAATATCATTGCCATCTATCACATTCAAAGTAGGTGGGTTGGAATCAGTACAATTGTTCTTTGGATGTGAAATAGGTTGAGTTGGCAACTCAGGTTGATTTACTTCTTCACTACTAGGATTAGGACTAGTGACTAATGGAGGCCCAAGGACACCCAGGCCCTTGATTTTACCACAGTTGAAATTGTGTTTGATTTTGTTTCCATGGTGGTTGATTCAACTACCACTATGATTGATTTGATTGCTACTATGGTTGATTCCACTGAGGATTCATCCATTTGGGTTGACCCCAAAATGTAGGTGTTGGTTATGCTTGGTAAGGAGAAGTCCATTGATTTTGATTTTGCCAAGGGTTCTTAATCCAATTAGCTCTAGGACCATATTGTCCTTGGTTAGCATTATACCCTATATTTTGGGATCTCTTCCCAACATAATTAAGTTCTTCATCTACTTTAGTTTGTTTCTTCAAATGGTTCTTAATTCCAAGTAAGAAGCTACAAGAACTTGTTGCATGATGTTTCTCATAGATTTCATAGAGATCAATTTGATTTACTAGAAACTCTCTCAAAATATGTTTACCTCTACATTTGGAACAATAAATGAATAAAGGGTCAGTAGTCTTCTTATCTCCTTGCATGTTAAGATGAAGGAGTAAATCAGTTTTCAAATTTGCAATTTCCTCCATTACTTGAGCTACATTAGGGGAGAGGACTTTGTTTCTTTGGGAGTTTCTAGTCCCTACTCTAGTCCTAGATTAGTTTCTACATATCTCAATAATTTCTTCTAAAGAAAGCATATTAATGTCTCCTTTCCCCATAAGATTCAAAGATTCTCTAGATTCATCATCAATTCCTTTCAAAAAAATTGTCTTACTAATCTCATTATCCAAACCATTACCACACATGTTATGCACAAACTAAAACCTATCAGCATAATCTTCCAGGCTTTCATCTTCCAATTGACTCATTCAAAAAAAATCCTCTTTCCTATCTCTTACTTGACAATAGTCTTGATATTTATCCAAAAACTCATTTTCCATTTCCTTCCAAGTTGAAATTGTTCTTACACCTAAAGCCATGAACCTATGTAAGGCTAACTCTTTCAAGGTAGAAGGAAATAATTTTAACTTCTAGTTATCAATTGTATAGTCATAGGTCTGACATAAAACCTTAAACTCAAAGAGAAGTTGGTTAGGATCCTCATAAGTTTTTCCTCTAAATGTAGGTAAAATAAAAGGTGAAATATTCTTCATAGGAGGCTCATCATCCCACCTATTTAGATTAATAGGAGAAGAAAAGGTCCTATTATTTGGTGGGGGATCATTTCCTGGTTGGTCACCTATTTCTTCTTGATGTTCTTGATTCACTTGTTGATTTTCAATCTAATGTTGTTGAACTTTTTCTTGATCAAAATCAATATTTCGTGGAAGAAATCTTCCTAGAGGGTCTCTAGCTTGTCTCATCCACAATCTAAACTATCTTCCTTATCAACACTAAGGCTTCAATTTTAGACAGATAGAACTTTTATTTCCCTGACAATAGTGCAAAAAATGATGGGCAAGGTCATTGATGTCACTTCTTGAATCATTTAATCTTTTAATTATCGAACTAGGTGTGTCTCGGAGCTATATATGATAAGGATGCCTCCACAAATTGGGGGGTTTTGCACTATAAACAGTGACTTTTGGTTTCAGTTTAACTCCTTTAGGAGCTTTCAAGAGCTCTCAAGAGTGGAACTTAACAACTAATTTCTAACTAATTCTAAGGACTTAATCCTAACTTATTTATTAACTAATGCTTATTCAAACTCAAATAACTTAGTTCAAAATTCACCTAACCTAATTGTAATTGATTCATGGAAGAATTAAGCTAAAACCAAATTCACTCTTAATCTAAAATTCAGAATTGCAATTTTCTTGAGAAATGAATCTCTTTACGTTTGCAAGAAAACAAATATTAATCTAGAAAATAGTAACACTAAATTCCATGAATGAATTCCAAACAAGCTTCAATTTTATCTTCTCATAAGTCATCATTATCTCTCCCATTAAAACCACACGCATTTGAAAATAATTATTAAGTCTATAATTTTCCTATGAACAACAATTAAATCTACACTAAACAAATGAATACTAATCTTCAGTAAAGCGTAATGAACTACCTTAAAAAAAATGAACTTAATCTAAGAGTATAAGTAATTACAATCACTAAGAATGATTAGAACAAAGATCAATATGCATAACTTTCCAATTGATAGAAATTGAACAAAAATTAACGGAATCAAAGAACATAACACAAGGTCACCTCCTTTGGTTGAGTGAGCCATGCTCTTCCTCTAGTGGGACCTTAAACACCGAGATTCAAATTAACTCCTTATTTGCATTCAAATTGGCTCAAATAGGCAAGTAGAACAAAAGTGCATATTGCAAACATTACAATATTCAGGGAATAATTATCCCCCTCCAAACTAAATCTAAGGATGGATATTTATAGGAATATCCATTTATTTGAATTCAAAATCATGGCGCTACCCACCAAGATACAAAGTAGAAAAACTAAAACTAAAAGAAAACTGAAAGTATCATAGGAAAATTTTCCTCATAACAGCTAGAACAAGGAGTTTCCAAACCAACTAAGGAAGTCAATTTGAAATCATGATGAATTAGTATCCAGCTAGAGCCTTTAGGAGTACAATTGACTCCACGTTGTTAAACATAAAGTTTAACAAATCCACCACATGAAGTAAGCATTTAATCGCCTGAACGAAATCCTCAAAGATATGATGCTATTATGACAGTAAAGATTTCAAATTGCATAATCATTCCATCATTAATATCATTAAAAAGCAACACATTTAATGTAAAATATTATTTCTATTATATCCTCAAATTAGTTAAATATTTAAGATAAATCAAGCAAACATATAAGTATATAATCTACTGCCAGCATAGCTAATTAACAACATAATAAAGTCTTTGCAAACATAAAATGATAAATTAAAGTATCATTTTGAGCACTCATCATACTTGATTAAGAAAAAGTAAATAAATTGTAAAATAAATAACATTCTCTTCCACTTATTCAGTGGGGTTAGATAAAACCAAATACTCTTTCCTTGATAATAAAAATTTAAGAGCTATTATTAACATGTTTCAAAGAAATTGAACAACATCCATATTCTTTTCTTGGAATAAAAGATACACTACTAAGTACATTTTACGAGATTCATAAATTACTAGGCAAAGAAAAATGATAAGTTTCTATACTCTTTTTATTGAAATTGCAAAATAACCTAACCTTTAACAAGATTCATAAATTGTCATCCAAAGTTGTAACACCTTAATTAAACTTCTATATTATTTTTGAAGTATAATAAAATACAGCTAAAATTCATAAATAACTATCCAAAAAGAAAGATTGTGATTCATAACCTAAAACTTAAATTATTCTTTTCCTTTGAATTAAAAAATATATATTGATCTACCTTTTATATATTGCTTTATCAAATACTTGACGATGCATAGTTTTGAACTTACAATAAAATAACGAACTATCTTTTAACCAGATTTATATACTACTACTATTAAAAGATGATTTTGATGCATATTAGAAAACTTTGAAAACCTAATGAATTCGTGAAAGTTAGTTAAGCACCTTAACATGCATAAAGAAAATACAATCTTATTCATTTTTTATAAGAACATCACAATACTTAATTTCTAAAGAAAAGCAGAGCTCTTTTCTGAAACTAAGACATTCAACAAAGGATGAAGCTGATCATGATACGACTTTAATCCATGGATTAAGGTTTGATTCAGTATTATTTTTTATGCATCTGGTTTGTATTATGGCTGAGTTAAACGATGCAAGATGAATGGATAAACGGTATTGGTTCGGATTATTGAATCGATTGATCTTTGTCTAGGATTGAAAAGCATATGTGTAACGTAAAAGCTAGATCTTAGATCGATTGCCTCCATCTTAAGGCCGATTTTTGATTCAGTATCAAGGTATATCGATTACTATTTCATATTTATTAATTTATTTATTACCATAGAGTTTTGGATTAATCAAAAATGAAATTATAAATATTGGATCTTTAAGAAAGAGCATTCATAATAATTTTATTATAAATGTCATTAATATTCATACCCAAAAATTGTTCAATCAACTTAATTAGCACAATTCAAAATGTCAATAATTATGTCTGAAATTTCATAACAATAATAAATCATAATTTTTAAACACTAAAACAAAAATGGTTTATTATGTCCTAAGGGAGAAGGTTATGAAAAAAATGAGAAGAAAGAAAATTTTCATGGTACCTATGAAAGCATTGGAGTATGCTGAAAATAGTTTACTATTTGAAAGGCTGTTTCAAACACTCAACTCCATTTTGTCAGCCATACTTGCAAACATCTTACCTAGTGTGTTTGTTTGATGCAAGAGCATCTGGGCTCACAAGCAATCCTACATCACCAAAAACATATGTTCTTTTCATGTTTAATTTTTACATTTTGGTGTGGCTTGGAGCTTCAAGAGCATATTTTGGAGTGTTTGAAGGATCAAATACTATTCTACCAATACTAGGACTTTATTTCAAAAATCAGAGGCAAACAATGTTTTTAATGGAAAAGATAGTGGCTTTCAAAAAATAAAATAAATGACTCCTCAATTACCAAAGGAGCACAAATTGGTTTTGTATTTTATTCATTTTCTAAATGCATCCATAGCATCAAAGTGTTTTATTGGGTGAAACAATATTAACAACACATTTTGGAAGCATAACAATGTCTTTATTTCATTCTTTGTGAAGGAATTTCAAAGGTCATACTGAGGGAAATGAAAGGGAATATTTGGGTGCCACTTTTTGGTGCTTGCAAGGGTGTAAGAATAAATAAAATATAGATTGTAATGGTGTAAAAAAAATAGCAATCAACAACAACAAGGTTGGAGAAAGAACTTGCAAGTTGCTCTTGAGAGTTGCATAAGAAAGAGTGCATAGCTTGTAAAAAGAAGAGGAACAGAAGTAAAAATGATTTTTTAGGTGTGTTGTAGATGTTCAAGGCAGCCATAAGAGCTTTACAATTATGGTAAAATCATATTTTAAAAGATGAGTGAAGCCAAGAGGGTGTGAAGGCATGATGATTTGAAGACTTGCAGGTAGGAGGTGTCTAAAAAACTTTGTAATTTTTTTGAATTTTATTTCTTGTTGAAATCCTCACTATATGTAATTGTCTTTAAGGAATTTTTATGTATGAATTTGTGTATGAAAATTTAAATAAATATATGTTTCAGATTCTATTTTCATTTATATGTTATTGTGGATTGGATGACATGATAAGGCTACAAGATTGGGTAGTTTGATAAGACCCCCCAATCTCAAATAAAATAACAAACAATGACAAAGAATTCTACAACATAAAAATATTATATTTCATTAATGTGATTGATGATCAATGATTACATATAAATTGTTTAAATTGGTAAAATCGAATAGTCAAGAAAAATCTAGAACAAGGTAGATTGTGTTGGGAAAATGTGTCTCAACCTTACAATCTATAAGGTACCTATTGATACATAAGGTACTTTTGATACATCTGCAATGAGGGGGCATGGGGGTCTCCTCCCCATTGCAAGGTGGTTTGGGGGGATGGTCTCCTTGATGGTGGATTTGAGGGCCACATGCCTCAACGGGGGTTTGGGGGTAGTGCCCCTGAAAGACACATTTTATGTATATTTTATTATTATAAATTTGGACCATTCATCATCAGGTTTCAAATCTGATAGTCAATATTTTGTTGGCTTTACTTTTCCTAGAAAGAAACCCTATTTGATGAGGAGGTTATATTATAATTGTGTATTATGATATATTCTGAGAGTCTGATAGCAGTCGTGTTGCCTCTGGATCTTTGGTTGGTGATATTCATGTGAGAATCTTTCTCTACAAGTATATTGTAATATTTGTGATTTCTAAATAATATATTGGGTAGATTTTTTGAGTGTGGCATTTTTTTGTCGAAAGGGTTTTCCCTACATAAATCACTTTCTTGTGGTATGCATGATATTTATGTTCATTTATGTTGAAGTCATTGTAACTGTTAAAGGTCTATAAAATTTTTACATTACCTTCCTCTCAAGATTAGTTTAGGAAGTTGTTCTACTACCTTAGCTTCCTTATAGATTAGTAGTGAAAGACTTGACATATCCAATAATTTTGGCTTAACATTTGACATGCATTCTATGACTGAAATTGTTAACATGAGTAGTCATAGTTCTTATTGTTTGTGTGGTTTACTTAAAAAACATGATATATGAGGAATGGAAGAAATTATGTTCCAACACTCCCCCTTAATTTTTACCATTAACCACTTTAATATCAACAATGCCTAAATTTTTCCTCAGATATTCAAAGTTATCCTTTGGTAATTCCTTGGTACCACCAATTTTTTTGTGGATCTGCAAAACTCAAGATAGATTTCTTCATTATTGATTTATTCCCTAGTGAAGTGGTATCTTGTATCAATGTGCTTGCTCCTTTTGTGAAAGAAATGATTCTTGGATAATGTAATGGCTAACTTGTTATCATAAAATATTGGTGTTGGTTCCTCTTGATCATGTAATAAATCTAACAAAACTTGATACATCAATATTTCTTGACATGATGCGATAGTTGTGGATACATATTTTTCTTTGATTAAAGAAAGTATCACTATAGGCTGCTTATTTGATTCCCATGAGATAAATTTTGACCCAACATGAAAGATATGTCCTAGTTTACTTTTCCTATTATCTATTCTACCTATAAAATCACTATTAGTATAACCAATCAAATTAAAATTGTTACTTTTGGAATATAAGATCGCATATGTTGTTGTTCTTGCAATATATTTGAGATTTCTCTTCCAAACTTTCCAATGAGAATCTCAAGGTGAATCCATGAACCTCTACATAATATTGACTTTGAGGCTATAAGATACATTAAAGTGTCAACAAGTCTTTTAAACATGGTTGGATCAACATTTAATCCCTTATCCCCTTTGTTCAATTTTCTTCTTGTGACAACCGATGTTGATGTAGGATTACAATTCAAAATTTTAAATCTTTTTAATACATTCTTGGTATATTTGGACTAACAAATGAAAAGCCCCTTGCTTGTTTACACAATATCAGTACCCAAAAAATATCTCATTAAGCCCAAATTTTTCATTTCAAACTCTTCAATCCTAGCTGACTTGAACATGTCTACAAGGAATTTTACAGTGAGAATTGAATCAACTTATAGACATACAATTAGAATTTGACCTCAATAAGTAGTCTTTATATACAATGTAGGCTCATTTTTTCTTCTATTAAAATCATTACTTATCAAATATGAATCAATTTTGCTACACCAAGCCCTAGGTACCTGTTTCAATCCATAAAGCTATTTTTTCAATTTATATACTTTTTTTTTCATGTCCATCAACTTCATAAGGGTATGTGCAGGATCGTCATGGAAAAAACAAGCCCTTAAGTGGCAAAAAATTTAGAAAAAATAGAGTTAGGAAACTTGATGTAAAAATTTGAATAAGTTATCTTTATTATTTTAAAAATATGTAAGAATAAAATCTATAGAAAATTGAATGTAGTTTCTAAACTACTAGGTTTTTAAATCCTATTTGATGAAAATTTGAAATTTCAATGCAGTAGTACTTAAATTTTAGGGAAAAATAAGAAGTAGGTATCTGTCTGACCACCCTAACCACAATAAAATGATAATATTTTTTTATAATATTTTAGATATAAGTAGAGGATTCATGTCTCAATGTGATGCATATGTTTTGTACTTTTTTTCCAAGTAAATAATTAATTATGATTTTTTTATTACAACTTTTTAAAAATATAAAACTCATATTTTTGGCCACCTTAACTTGGTCAAAACTTCATGAAATTCATTTTTTTTAAATCCTATAGTATGAGAAGCATATAATGTGACACATGTTTTGGATTCAAAAAATGTGATATCATTTGAAAGCTATAGATGTTTTTAAATTAGCCTATCAATGAGGGCTTTAGTCATAACTCAAATAGAAAATGAATAATAATAATTTATTAAATTCAAAGTAAAGCATAATTTATATTGGTAGAAAGCTAAGAATCTCCTTTAAAAACCCTTTTCATTTTTTTATCAATTTTGGGTTAAAAAAATTTGCTAGCCACATACCTTACACATACCCATCATATCGCCACTTTTTGGCCCATCATGATCTTGCACATACCCATAACTAGGTGGTTGTTGAACATAAAATTCTTCATCTAGAGAAAACCATTTAAGAAAGTTGATTTCACATCCATTTGATAAACATTTCAATTATTATGTGCAACTACTACTAAAATAATTCTAACTATATCTAGCCTTGCAACTGAAGAAAAAATTCCATTATAACCAATCCCATACTATTGTGAAAATCCTATTGCAACTAATCTTGCTTTATGTTTTATAATTTGGCCTTTAGTATTAAATGTAGTTTTATAAACCAATTTGACTCCTATACAATCTTTACCTTTGGGTAAATCTACTAAATCCCATGTTTTATTTATTTCAATAGAGTTCATTTCTTCATCCATTTTCTTGATCCAATTATCATCTTTTATAACGTCTTCAAAATATACATGATCATAAGTAATGAAAGAAAGTTTTGAATTCTCTTCTCCTTGATCATATATTTCTTTTAAGCTTTATATGTTCTTACCTTTATACCTTTTTCTTAATGAGGAAAGTGTTGGATTTGATTCATCATTTAAATTTGAATTGGGAGTAGAATGATTGGATGATAGGGCTGATGGTGTACCTTGCACAATATTTCTTGGTGAAGTGGTTGGTGGTTTTTTATTTGATTGATCACCTTGTTCTTCTAGTCCATCTTCACTATCATGTATTGGTGCTCCACCAATGATTTTTTTTTTAACATTTGTATCCCATGATTCTGCTTCCTTGAATTCAACATCTTTACTAATAATCAATTTCTTTGCGATGGGATTATACAATTGATAAGATTTTGATTACTCACTATAACCAATAAAAATACACTTTTCACTCTTATCATTCAATTTTATTCTCAATTTAGATGGCACTAGAGAATAAGTAACACATCCAAAAACTATGAAATGAGATACAATATGCTTCTTACCATTCCATGCTTCTTGAGGAATTTCATCATTAACACTCTTTGTAGGACTCTTGTTCCAAATGTGTAGTGTACATGTTGCTTTTGCCTATAAATCATTGGAAAGGTTCTTGGCCTTCAACATGATCTGAGTCATATCCATTATTGTTTTATTCTTCCTCTCAGCTACTGCATTTTGTTGTGGTGTGTATCTTGTTGTGAACTATTTCTTGATTATATGATATCTACAAAAATCCAAAAGTTTATTAAAACTTAATTCACCATTCCTATTAGATATAAATATCTTGATGTAGAATCCAATTTGATTTTTTTCCATGGCCTTAAACCCCTTGAATTTATCAAATGTTTCAGACTTCTACTCGAGAAAGGATATATCCAAGTCTTCCTACTAAAATCATAAATAAATGTTAGGAAATATAAATTTCTTCCTAAAGATGGAGTTTGAATTGGCCCACATATATTGGTGTGAAATAATTCTAATTGTGTACTTGCTATGCATGAACTTTTTACTAGAAAAATTTCTCAGTGTTTTTTTGCTAATATACAACTTTCACATGTACTAGTTGGATGCACTATAACTAGTAAACCTCTCACCATATTTTTCTTCTGTAATAAACTCAAACCTCCAAAATGAAGATGACCATGCCTTAAATTCCAAGTCCATGTTCGGTCTACATACAATATTTTGAAGTTAATTTCCTCTAGCCCTTGGAAGCAATGAATTTGGAGGGGAACATCTGGCTCCTTGTCAACTTGACCCTTGCAATTAATTTGTCATTGCAAGTAAAATTTATACCCTTTTATCCACCAAATAACCAACACTCAAAAAATTATATTTTAAACCAGGTACAAAGAAAACATCATGAGTATGTCTCTTTTCACCAATATTAGTCAAAATATCAATCCCAATTATAGATACTTTGCTATCATTTTCCAATTTTAAATTTGATTTTATATATTTTTCCAAACTAGAAAATAATTCTTTATTTCCATTCATATGATTGCTACAACCATTATTTAAGAACCATACATCATTAGAGCTTTCTTGATCCATATTGCAAGTTCTAAGTAAACTTCCAGAGTTATTATTGTAGACACCAAAAAAATGTCCTCTTACAATACCTTGTCAGAACATTGCATCATTTAGACACCTTGTATCATGTTTTCCCCTAGGTACCCATTTCATCATCTAATTAGTTAAATAAATCTTATTTATTTGACTAATTTCATTTATTCCCTTCCTATGCACAATCCATACATTCCTTTAATGTTAATTAAATAGTTTATATTATTTAATTAATTAAATCATTTCCATCCATTCCTCTAATGTTAATTAAATAATTTATATTATTTAATTAATTAAATCATTTCTATTCATTCTTCTAATGTTAATTAAATAATTTATATTATTTAATTGATGAAATCATAAATCCAACATTAATTAAATAAATCAAATATTTATTTAATTAATAAAATCTTTAAAAGATCTTTTTCTTTCTTTCCAAAATTTGAACTCATGTGTATATCTAATTAATTTATTTAATTAGATAGTTCATCAATTATCCTTCTCATCTTTTTTCAGGATTTATTTCCTTTAAAAGAGAATCAAAATCTTTCTATCTTTTCACATCTTATCTTATCTTATCTTATTTCCTTTAAAACAATAAATAAAAATCCTTCTATCTTTTTTTTAATCTTATCTCATCTCGTTGTATTTCCTCTTTTGTAAAAAATCAAATCCTTATCAAATCTTGTCAAATCTTATCTCTGTCTACATTGAAACTCTATAAATCTAACCTTTCATAAGCCATTTGAATCGAATTCTTCAGACATCCTTATGCTGTCAAAATCATTCTTCTATCTTTCATCCATCGTCATCTATCATCTTCATCAGGTCGTTATGCTACATAATTGAGCAACCAACATTCCTTCAACAATCAACCTTCAAAATCTCACATTCTCATGTAAGTGGAGAAGAGCCATGGAGATCAATCAAGTCTAGTTTGAGAATTGGTTTGCATGTTCTTTGTTTATTTATATTTTCATTCTAGTTTGTGCTTCATGGTGCTTGATAGGTTTTAATTAGTTTATTGTTTTCAACACATTAAACCTTTTGGATTTTTCCCTATCTACAGTTATCATATAGATCTTTGTAATTTTCCTTTTGTTTATCCACTTCAACTTATTTGTTTCTACATTCGTTTGCAAAATAGCCAAATTTCTTACAATAGTTACATTAAATGTTAGACTTCTCATAGCTTGATAATTGGAATGGATTTCTTCCATGTCCTATATTTATAAAACTTTTATGGGATGGATTGCTTCTTTCTCCTTGATTTAGACTCATGTGTCCACTTCTTCCTCTTTCTCTTCCAAATGATACTTGGGTATGTGCAAGATCATGATGGCTCAAAAAGTGGTAATATGATGGGTATG
The DNA here is from genome assembly GCA_007258455.2 of Sequoia sempervirens. Classification (NCBI taxonomy): domain Eukaryota; kingdom Viridiplantae; phylum Streptophyta; class Pinopsida; order Cupressales; family Cupressaceae; genus Sequoia; species Sequoia sempervirens. Next base: position 205,332,429 of record VDFB02058242.1, on the reverse strand, counting down.
TGGCTGAAGACTTTTTTTTACCCAAGTTTGATGAAACAAAAAGGGTTTTAAAGGAGATTCTCAACTTTCCACCAATATAAATTATGCTTTACTTTAAATTTAATAAATAATTATTATTCATTTTCTAGTTGAATTATGACTAAAGTCTGATTGATAGGCTAATTGAAAAACATCTATAGCTTTCAAATGGTATAAAATTTTTTGAATGTGTCACATTCTATGCTTATACTATAATATTAAAAAAAATGAATTTCATGAAGTTTTGACTAGGTTAAGGTGGTAAGACATACAAGTTTTTTATATTTTTTAAAAGTTGTAATAAAAAATTCATAATTAATTATTTACTTGGAAAAAAATTACAAAAGAATATGCATCACATTGGGACGAGTCCTCTACTTATATCTAAAATCTTATAAAAAATTATTATCATTTTATTGTGGTTAGGGTAGTCAGATAGACACCTACTTCTTATTTTTCCTTGAAATTTAAGTACTACTGCATTAAAATTTCAAATTTTCACCAAATAGTATTTTTTTTTTATATATAAATAAACCTAGTAGTTTAGAAACTACATTCAATTTGCTATAGATTCTATTCTTACATATTTTTAAAATAATATAGATAACTCATTCAAATTTTTACATCAAGTAGCCTAACTCTGATTTTTTTTAATTTTTCACCACTTAAGGTTTTTTTTTCCATGATGATCTTGAAAATACCCACTTGTGTCCTAAAAGTATTCTCCAAAGAAGAATTATTAGTTTGATTCATCCTAGTTTTATGAGAAAGCAAGGATCTCATTAGTTCACCTACTAAAAATTGAGATAGGTCTTTTGATTCTTCAATTGCAACTATTATTGCATCAAATTTGTTAGGAAGACTTCTAAAAACCTTTTTCTATCACCTTTTGATTAGATATATTCTCTCCATGTGAGATAATTTTATTTACAATATTCATTGCATTACTAAATAATTGATATATAGATTCTGATGAACTAATTTGAAGATTTTCAAAATTCCTTCTTAATGTTGGTAATTTTGTAACTTTTACTTGAGTTGTCCCCTCATATGAATTTTCTAAGATTTCCAAGCTTGTTTAGAACTAGTTGTTGTAGCAATCTTAGGAAACATAGAATCATCCATTAATTTTTTAATAAAGAACAAAGCTTTAGCATCTTTATTTTTTATTTCCTTAAGTTTATCTTTTTGTGTTTCTGTTGAAGTAGACAAATCTTGAGGTTCCTCAAACCCATTTTGAAAAAACTCTCATAAATATTCTAAACAAAATAATGTTCTCATTTTTATTGCCCAAGTATCATAGTTCTTATTTGTAAATAAGGGAATTTGAGACTGAGTTTGACTATTTTGGATGACATGTTGTTATCTCTCCTTGATACCAATAATTTCTCATTTTATCTCTTTAAACTATGCCTTCCTTTTCATAGATCTACACTAATCATCCTTTCAAAATATTTTATTCAACCCTAGAAACAATAATTTAGTTCCCAAAAAAAACTTTTCAACTACTTTTAATTCATATCTTTATATTGAGATTCCAAACCACATTGAATGATCCATTAAAAAATGCATAACTAGATCCACACAAAATTACAAACTAAAGAATAATCAAATCTTTGTATTCCTTCAATTTTATCAACTTCAACTCTTCCCATGATTTGATTCAATTCTAATATCCTCATAATGTAGCAACAACATCACTTACTTTTATGTGATTTTCCTTCAACAACTCCTTCCTTGCATGGATCTTCTGTAGCTATGATTTCCTTATATTGTAGTAGTAGCTTTACTTCAAATTTGATCACCAAACTATATTTTTGATCTTCACCATTGAACCAACCTTGGTCTGATACTAATTTGATTAAAAAAAAAGAAAATATAGTAACAAACAATGACAAGGAATGCTACAACATAAAAAATATTATGCATTAATGTGATTGATGGTAAATGATTATATCTCAATTGTTTAAATAGGTAAAATGGAATAATCAAGAATAATCTAGAACAAGGTAGATTGGCGGTGAAAGACTTGATGGATCTAATAATTTTAGCATAATGTTTGGCATGCATTCTATGATTGTACTTGTTAAAATTTAAAGTCTGAGTTATGACTCTTTGTTGGGGAAATGCTCCTCCTATTCAAGTATTAAAATGTGGCTTCAGATAAGTATGGGATCAAAACTAACATAAGGTTCATGCTTCTGAGGCTTCCATGGGGTTGGCATACCTAACTAAGACCATAATATTAGGGAAATTCTTGAGGATGCATTTAAAATTTTTATCTTTATTCAAGATCCACAACTCTCAAATAAGAATAGTTTTCTACTCCCACCTTCTAGATCAAGTTGATGGGTAAGTTTTGTCAAAAATACAATCAAAACTTTAGGAAAAGGGTATCCCATGAAAGAGAAAATGTTGAGTAGACAGGCCAAATATTTTGAAGGATTAGAGTTGTATAAATTTCTAGTTTATATGATGTTTTATTTTTGTACCTGCTCAAGGTGTGAATTCAAGTTTGCTTAAGAGGTTGAAAAATATTTGTACCTGTTAACCAATGAAAAGCTAGAATTTTTTTTTGGATAATAAATATTTTTCTTTTGCAAAGTTAAGATGCAAAAAGGTGCAAATATTTTAACAAAGAATATTTAGAATATGAATTATCACAAATTTGATTGGTTGTGAAAATTTCCCTCATTTTTGCAACCTTCACGTCATTCAAGAAAAATGAGTACTTTAAAAATATAAAATATTCAATCTTCATGTCAGTCAAATAAAACATGTACTTTAAAAATAATTAAATATTAAACAATTAAATACATCATGTACTATCTAAGGAAATCAAATACTTTAAAAATAATAAAATATTAAAAATTAAATATTGTATCCATTGCGAGTTGTCTATCATGCTTCACTCTACTCCTGTCGCTACATCTTCACTCCATACCCATAGTGCTATGTGTTCTACTTCACATGAGGACTTTTTGGATGGAAATAGACTAGTGGAGAATTCCATCCCCGAAAAAGGCCCTCCTCCTTTCAATGGCGAGCACAAATTTTTAGATGTTGTGTGGGGTGGGGTTAGGGAAAGCAATATGAAACGCCATCCTCCTTGCTTAGGGATCTCCTGTCATGACCTATGCTAGAAGGTTGGGAATGTGGTGTTGGGGAAGAAGGAGTTCCCCATTTTGCATCACCAAAAGTCTCTGATGGGAGTGCTACTTTTTTGCATAATGGATCTGTGTTTTGGGTTTCTCATGCAACTATAACTCCTGTGATTCAAATGGATAGACTAGTCAAAGATAGGGAAGATTTTCTATAAAAAAATATGATTTGATTTGCATATTCATAAAGGTATGGCTGAAATTGCACAATTTGCATTGTTGGATCTCTAAAAATTGGAAGAATTTTATGGAGGATGAAATTTTTCTATTTCCCTGTGCTAGAGGTTTTTTAATCATTGAATTTGAATCCATTTCTGATAAAGAATGGGTGCTAAAAAATAGCCCGTGGGTATTTCAAGGAGATTTTTTGTGCATGAAACCTTGGTACCCATCATTTGATTCGTGAACTAAAAAATTTTCCACTATTTTTTTTTGGTATGACTTCCTTATCTTCCATTTCAATTATGGGAATTTGATTTCTTGGAATCCATCAGTAATGAATTAGGAAAGTTCCATTGTGGTTTAGAAAAAATACTAAAATACCAAAGCTCTACCTGTGCACCTATCTGTGTGGAAATGGACCTGTCTAATGGTCTTCCTTGGAATGAGATTGCAATGAAGCTTGGTGAGCATTGTTGGATGCAACCTGTAGATTATGAAAGAATAGTCATTTTATGTAGAAAGTGCTTCTTAATTGACCAATCTATGCCCCAATGTTAGAAGGTATGCACCCAAAAGTGAGATTATGGAGGAAGGCCCACCTAGTGGATTGGGGTAGAACCAAAACACTATGTTATTACACTGAGCTCTCAAGATGAGTTATAATTTCCATAAGATCCTATAGTAACACATTCAAGCACACTAAATGCTCCTCCTGATAGCTCTCTAGATCTTCCAATTTGTTCTCATATTTTTGTCTAAATTGGGGAAGTCTTTGTTGCTCTGACAGTCACATCTTCAAACACCAAGATTACCCAAAACCCATGGGAATCTTCATTGGCATCACATCTTGAAGTCAGATCTTCTAACATTTCTCCTCCATGGCTAGAGCGCATGTGGACAGAAGTAAAAAGGAAGAAATAGGCTCAATCAAAACCCAAGTACCAAATGGCTTCAAGATCAACATCAAAAGAGCTAAAGTTGGGAGGTAAAAGTAGTTTGAAAGTGGCAAGAAGGATTTATGAGGTAGAAGGATACTTGGAGAGAATTTTAGGGATTAGGCCCTCCAATCATGACCTCACTGGTTCATAGATCTAGTCAAAAGTGGTTACAATGTTTGAAATGGGTAGGAATGGAATATAGTTAGAATAATCCATAGGAAAGGGTAAATTTGGTTTGGTGTTTCCTTTTTTTGCTCCCCATTCATGGATCTGAAGTAGGTTTCTATGCTCACCAATATTGGGTTTGAAATAGGCCATATTTTTATTTTTGTTCACTTTATGGGTGTTTCCCCACAAGCAGCTATTTACTGATCAAAAACAAAATATTAAGAAATTAAATACAATAGTTCAAAATCTAACATCTATCCTTTTTACATGTATGAAAGCAAAGAATTGAAAATATGAAATTTAGGAAAGCAAAGGATTGAGAATATGAATTTTATTAAAAATCATTTATTCTACTAACATCTCCAACTAGAGGTCACATCTATTTCAGTATACATGTTGTCACCTACAAATTCATCAAGGCCAAGCATACACTGTCAATTACAACTTCTACATGCTAATATTTTGGTCAATTTCCACTTCATAATCTGTCAAATTCATTTTTCATGTGCATCTTTTAGAGTGTCCATAGTTGGTTTTGAAGCTCTCATTTTGGCATAGGCATGGTGGATATTGGATTTTACTTTAATATCTCTTAAACCTTTCAAAAAATTCATTTTTCCATAACCTACAAGTATGGCATTCCATGAATCCTCTTTTCCTTAAGGAATTTTGTCAAACATTTATGCACGGGTATCACAAAAATAATTTCACTTGCCTTGATTCAATAATATATTTAGGAAGATTATACATAGCCAAATCATTTTTGCTGTTAAACTTTCTTTAGGCCTAATTGGCCCTAAACTTCCTCCTATCATTCTTCTATTCATTTTTATAATAATATTTTATATCGCTACTCCCTTGTTTTGTAACACATTCATTGTGTTTATTTGTTAACTAAATTCTCATTCCTTTGTTCAAAAAAATTCTTGTGGGTCTCCATATTTCATGTGGGTGTTTAGTTCGGTGTTTAGTCCTTTTAAAATTAAATCCATTGCCTTATACTTTTTCTTGTTGATCTAACCTTTTTTTCCAAAACAAATTCATTGCTTCTATTCACACATTTTGGTTTTTATATTTTTACTTTTTCATGTGGTGTTAGAAAAAATCCAAGATGAAATCCCTAAGCCTAGGCTGGGTTGTGCAAACAACTATAGAACTATCGCTCTATTTCCCAAACAACTAGGATCAAACCAAATTTTGAAATCACAAACAATGTAAGGAGACATGGAAATTTATTTTCTATTCAATAAGCTGGAAATGACATTACAAAAGGGTAAACTTAAAACATAGAAAAATAAAATCTAAACTACAAATAACAAACTATTAGTAGCTATCTAGAAGTTGCACCCAAAAGTATAACTATTAGGTGATGGAGTCCCTAATTTTTTTGACTTTTTAATGTCCTTTTGAGCTTAGTAATATCACATCACAAGTTTCCCATAGGTAGGGTTTAAGGTTTTACTTATGTAACATTGCTTTCAAATGCTTCATGTACAGGCCTTGGGCATTTTAATTTTGCATTGACTCATTCTACCTAGTTTTCGGTAGTCTAAGTTGTCTTTTGAGACATCGTTATGCATTTCTTACTAGCCCCTTTGCTTAGGTTACCCAATTACTTTCAACCACAAAGTTTTTTAATTTTCCCAAAGTTGGGATTTAATGTTTTGCTCATGAATGACTTAAGTCTAAGTCATTTGTCTTCAGGGGTAAAAATGTCATTGGCCTAGTCATGGCCCTCTTTTATAATCAACTTTGTTGCATGTGCAAGATTTATAATCACTAGATCTTGGTATTTGATCTAATCCATTCCTCATTGGCTCGCACATCCCAAGTGATGGTACTTTAATTGTTGCATGGTCCATGAAATGGTGACACATGTTTAATCATGGATTTCGGCCCCACCATCACTTTTGATTCTAACGCTCAAAGTTTGAAGATGAAAGGTGATTATTAAGAGGAAGGAGTTGATCACCACCATTTCTTGCCATCTCGTGGAGGGAAGATGCAAGCTTGTTAAAAGTTGTGAGGTTGGCGAGAAGTTGTCACGTATGTCCTACAACTACTAGTGGGTAGAGCCCACAAGTACATGACAGAGGATCCAATCAGCATATTTCTATTTGCCAATTGTTTGAGCTAGAACAATGATGAAATTAAAATGTAATTGACTTCATCTGAGTCATTTAAGATGGCTATCTCAACTGAAAATGAATGACACATATTCAAAATTGTGATTACATCCATTGTAATATTTTTTCTTCACACGAGCAAGCAATAATGGTAGAAGTGGCTCATAAATCTACTTAGCTTCCCTCAAAATATGTGTATATGGTCAGTCCTTGCACAATTGAGATTTGAAGACGTGTCTGGAGCATTACAAGAAATTGGAGGTGACTTGTAGAGTTCATCCTAACCGTCATTAGGGTTTTTTGCAATTGAAATCTGTAAGTATGATAAATGAAGTTTTATGCTTTTTTTAGTTTTTTGAATTAGGGTTGGCTTTCTATTTTCTTTTGTTGAATGTGCTTGATGGCTCTTCTTTAATTTCTCTAAATTTGGGTCAATTCTATTTTAAAAAGTTGTATCCCTACAAGACCATTTGGAATTAATATTTTGTTGAGCCATAGGTTTAAATTAGGAGGTTGGTACTCAGATTTTTTCTTGTTAAAACCATGGTTTGCTTAAAATTCATGGCTCCCAAAGTACAATTTTCCACCCCTTTGACCCAAGCTAGAACACTCTCGTAGGATGCAATTGACTTGTTACCCTCTTCAATAAATAAGAAACCTAAAGGAAAGGTCTTGTTCTATGGCCCTACTATTAGAGAGGGAGTGATGGATAAACAATGCTCCATTAAGGATGACAACTTGCATTACACTTGATGGAAACTCTTTCAGTATTGGTTTAGGAACAAGAACCTTGGATCTCCTCTCTATAATTCTTGGAGGTTAGATATGGGAAAATTAGTTGTTCCTAATGTGTCTATGGATGTTGAACTTCTAAAAGATATTGCTTCAAGGTATGATTTAGTTTCTAGGGTTGTCAAGACATTTGATGTGAGGGATATAGTGAAGATAACTAGGAAATAAATTGAAGATGTTTTTGATTTGCATGAGTGAGTCTGGATTTGATTCCTCTAGATATGGATGAAATCAGGAAGGAACATAACAATACTAAGGTATTCATTAGGAAAAACTTGTTTCCTTTGTATATTGCTACCACTAGTATAGGAAATCATAGAAAGCATATCAAAATTGTTTCCTTGGGGGAGAGCTTGAGCCCTTCCCAATGAGTTATTTTGTGAGTTATTTTAGGAAGATTGTATACTCTTTGTGTCAAATAATTGGATTTTCTCCACCTGACACATTGCAGAGAGAATACAATTCTCTAGCAACATATTTGTACCACCCAACTTATAACATAGTCTATGATTATGCTACTTATTTGGCAAAACATATCCATAAGGGTTTGATTGAGCTAAAGGAGGGGAAGCAGTGGGTAAAATTCTAGTGGTATTCATTATTAATGCATATGTTCTTGTATAAAGGGTAGAAAGTCTTTGAGAAATAAGGAAGACAATTTTTATTTTCTTGTTCAATGTTGGACCTAGATTCTGGACAAGGATGATCAAAAAAATAATTATGTAATGTTTCAAAATGATTTTGCATTGATAATAAGGAAATCCTTGATTTGTGAACCACCAATAATTCCTAAGGAAATTCATGAATTTTTAAGACCTATGGAGATGAGGCCATATTTGAATTTGAGTCACAGTTGGGGAGACTTGATTTTATACCCTAATAAAACAATTTTCAAAGTACATGGAAATGGTCTAGATCCATATGTTCTACCAAGAGATGTGCCACTAAGGATAAGGTTTCTTGAAATCATGAGACAATTGGGAGCCTCATAGGCAACACACTTACCTGATACAAAAAGGAAGGGCTCATTCCTTTGAGAGTGGATAGTATTTATTGACTATGTTCTCGTGAAAGAGGCATGGAAACAATTAATACATTTGTTGGCAGCTTACAAGTTGGAGACTATGCACCTAAGGAATCATGATCTTGAGGACTTTATTACTAAACTAAAAGAAGATAAGAAGTTGGTTAATTTTGTGCATATCTTCGATTATCCTAAAGATGTCATTAGGAACAATTTTAGCTTTCAAAATTAAGATGAAAGGAAAGCTAAGTAAATTGCTTATAGGGAGATGCTAGAGGAAAAATTGAAGAAGGATCCCAAATATGACCATTTACCAAATATACCTAATGAATTCAGGACCAGGTGATGTATGTTATGGATAATTTTGAGAATATAGTTGGTATATTGAGGGAGGAATGAGAGGTTACAAATAAAGGAAAAGCAAGAGTGGTTGAAGAAGATACTACTGTGACATTGAAAGAAATTCCTACTTACCAACCACCCAAGAAACTAAGAATCTACTCTAGGAGGATTAAATCAATGGATGAACAACAAACCTTATCGACCCTTATTATTTCTAAGGGATAAAAGGTAGCTTCCCCTAAGAGTGCATGCCATCACCTCCAAAGAAAGATCCTCCACCTATAATTGATCTTGATTCACCTTCAGAAATTGTTGCTCCATTAGAGTAGCCACCTCTTAAGAAACAAGGGACTGAGGTAAGAGTAGTCGAATATTTCAATACAGATGAAGATGATATCTTTATCACTCCTAAAGATATGCAACAAGGAATGCCTCCTCATGTAGGATAAATTTCCTCAAGTTTAGGGTAAAGTAGTCTTAGGTTGGGAAAAATTTACATTAGTGGGCTAAATAGTGTAGATGACCTAAGGATTGAGGCTTGCAAGGAGTTTATGAAAGATGATTCCTTAATTGAAACATCTGCTTTTAGGGATTTTTGGTGGAGATCCAAAGTTGTAGAATATGCAGAGAAAGTGGCCAATGAAAGGATTTTGAATCCAAAGTTACCTAAAAGTGTCATTCAGGCCAATGTGAGGAGTATTATAAAGAATGAGTTTCAAAAGATTATGTTGGCGATGATTTTACTTGTAGCAAATAGGGAAAATAAATTCTTCATAGACAAGACCACGAAGAGCCTATCCTTCTGAAAAGATATGGAAAAAACACAACCTAAGGGGGAATTCTACATTACAAAGAAAATATTAGCTTTCATTCAATCCCAAGTCTTTGATAACCAGGTCATGATTGCACTAGGGTTGGTCTCAAGTACTGATGTGATATTGCTATTAATCTCAAAGAGACTATGGTTATTTCTAGCTTTGCTAAGAATCATAAACATCACACACAAAATTTTCCACTTCATTCATAGAATAACATCATGAAATCAAAATATTTTACAATAATATTTCATGAACACCACAAATTATTTACTATCACTTAAGTAAATTTAGCATTAGGCATTCAATAACTTTATGGAAAAAGAAAAGATCTTCAATGAAATTTCATCCATTCATTTAAATTTTGGAACATTTTCAAATATTTAAGCATCTATTCTAAAAAAAACATAAAAAATAATAGAAATTAAAAGTTTTTCCCAGTTATTCTCCATGGATGCCCCAAAGAATTAATCAAAACAAAACAAACCACTTTATACTTCACCAGACTGCTTCATAGCTACATATAAAACATTACAAGATTTTAAAGAGAGGGTTTCATTTCTGACCACTGAGTAGGTTCTGTATGCACCCTTAAATGACACAACATACAATCTTGTTTAACTGAACTAAGAAAACCAAATACAAAAGATAGTAAGATAAGTAGCTATCTAACAATCTCTAATATTAATTAATGTCTATGTGCATACAAAGTTTTATGACATAATGGTTCAAAAAATAGGAAAAAAGAACAAAACTTAAAAGTTTATGCTCCTCCGACATCCAAAAATTTTGAACTTAAAATAAAAATGAGGGAGGAGATGGCATTTTATAGGAAAAAGGCCCCAAAAGTTCAACTTAAAGGTCTATCCAACGAATCAGAAATAGAAAATTAAAATGCAGCACATGGCATTTGCCAACTATCATCAAGAACATTTTAGAATAAGTCAAGGATTTGACTTTATCTACAACATCACTTATTTATAAACTCTAGCATGATCACTTAACATTTGTTGAGGCTACCAACTCCTTTACAAAACACCGGAATAAAGAACATTTATTGGGAATGGGATCAACCTACAAACTCAAAATTGAAACAAAACAAACTTCATCATACTTTTGGCATCCTGTATCTGATTCTTCCTCATTTCACTCATGACTCGAGCTCTAGGATTCCTCCTTCACCTTTCTTCAACTAATATTCTTGGAAAGCACTTAATACTTGGTGCGTGTGTTCTTTTGAAATCCCTTGCATTGCTTTCAAAGTGAGCTTGAGCCTAATATATTCTTCAGTTACTTGGAGTATTATATCATTCTTTTGCACTTTGTTTGCTTCATAGCTGACTATAGTATTTTTGCATTGTATTATCTCATCAATGATCTCCCGTGTTAACAATTGAACATGCTATCTATATATTCTTTCTATCCATTCCTTGAAGGCTTTAGCTTCTTTTCCTTCTTGTCCTAATGTTTGGGGATCAAAACCTTGATGTTCTAGTATTTCAATAAATTTTTGATTTTCTCCCATCAATTTTTTGCATCCTACAGTGACCTTCTCAAATCCTTTGATACATTGCATTATCATGTCACCTTCCCATTTCAACTATTTCTTCCATTTTTTTGGCAATGGAATTTCATGTTCTGATATTACATCACTTTGTATTAGCCTATGAATATCTGATTGCATGAGAATTTCAATTTTCACCTTTCTTCAATGATCTATTCTTGGCGAAGTCTGCATTCATCTTCACATCTTTTCAATTTCTCTAAATGGTGGTATGCTTCCTTGTACTTCCTTATTGCATCTATAATAAATTCTTCTCCTTGATTCACCCAGTATTCAATCCATTCTTCAAACATATTCATTTTATGACAAACTACTACAATTGCATCTACTTGTTCTTGTGACATCAGCACAGGATGTTGGGGTAGTTCAGCTTGCTCTCAACAAGATTAATTTAATGACTTTATAAAATGTTTCAAGGTAGCAACTCATTCTTTTAATTCTCTTTTCTTCTATTTATATTTCTACACTCTAGCAACAGTAGCATTTAAATTCACTTTTATTTCCTCTAACTCTTGCTATGAAGATGAATGTCCAAGGTTAATACTTGTTATCTTATACTCCTTAGGCATTATTTCATGTTTTTCCTTATCATCTATTGGAGTAGCTATCTGGATAGTTTTTTTACCATTTATGTTTTGTGTTTTCTCTATGCCTAGTTTTTGGAGTATCTACTTCTTACATAAAATTATTCAAATTCAGAGGCAATATTTCCACTTCCAATGGAGAAGCTAATTCCCTAATTAACCAATCAGAAGTATCATCATCTTTTTGTACATCTATAACATTCCTTTGTTCTCATTTACCACTTGTTTCAAGAACTTCTTCTCTTTGACTTTTCACTTTGTATGAAATGGGGATTTCTTCAATGATATCTAGCATAGATTTAGGATTAGTAGGGTTTGACACTGTCTCCTCTATTTGGAGACTTATATTTTCCTTTCTATCCATATTTTCCACTTCATCTCTCTAAACATTATCTTCTTTATTCACTACTACATCAGGATTCTTTTCATTTTCAATACCTTCTTTTGAAAATTGTGTAGCTTCCTCTTCTACAACTTCAATTTCAATTTCAGTTTTAACATGGCCTTTCTCTAGTTCTTCAAAGACTTGTGACTATTCATCAAAATTTGGCACATTCCCAAGTGAAGGTTGGGAATCAAGAGTATCTTTAACAATTCTTTCACCACTAGGATCTTCTCATGTAGTCTTCCCTATTTCCATTTTAGGTACGCTATGGTTTTCTACCTTTGAGGAAAGTGTTCCTTGAATAAACTCTTCTTCAATATTTATGGGATTAGAACCTTCATCTCGAACTTCTTCTATCACTAGATGTGCCATGGGTTTGTCTTTAGACTTCCTTTCTTTCACTTTCTCCCACATAGCACCCCACTTGTCCATATATTCTTTAATTTTAGCTTCATCTTCTTCAAAAATTTCTTCTAAAGCTACACGAGTCCCTCCCAATGCTTGTTTCACACTAGCCATATTAAAAAAATGGGATAAGTAAACAATTTTGCAACCCTTTGAGATGCAGACCTTGTCTGAGTGCCAACATTTTTTATTGCTCCTATTCCTTCATCAATAACCACTCTTGTTCTAGGTTTTGATGTAGAATAAGATGCACCTTTAGGTCTTGCTTTTAATTTATCTTTATCTATTTCTAAATCTTTCTATTTATCAAATGGTTTTACGGCAACTTCTTGTCTTCTAGTTACATAGGTTATTTCTTCAATTCTTATGCCTAGAGAAGCCTTACTAGTTTTTCTTCTCTTTTTCGTAGGCTCTCCACTTTCAAATGTTGTCTCATCTCTTTGCTTCCTCCTTCTATCCTTTGAGAAGATAGGTTAAATTCCTCTTTCCCTTAACTCTTTACAAAATTCATCAATCTAGTCTTGAGTATACCTTAAGATTGGTCTAGTGAACTCATCAATTGATGTTATATCTTCATCATCAACACTTGGGTTTGGAATGGGTCCATCATATATCCTGTCATCATTTTAGAAATTTTTCAACACCTGGCCATCATCTTCTTCCAACTGATCTAGAATATCATAAAGCTTGAGCATCTGAGCAAGTTTAAGAGACATTCTTTCATATTTTCTTCTTCTTACCACATGCTCGTCCTCACATTTAAGTCAATAATATTCTAGATGTGACACATGAGCACAAAAACTAGCTATATTTGTAGCAATATTTCCTTTAGTATCATAATACACTCTTTGGAGTTGTAAATCTTCAAAATGGTATGTCCTCAACTCTTCTTCACACAATTTAGCTACTTCAAGATTGTTTATAATTTCCTATTGTAATGGGAAATTTAAAAGAGGCCTTCTTGGGAGCATGTCTATAAAAATCCTGAGATGGTTTCAACTGTCTCACCAATTCTAGTAAAAAAAATGTATCTGTAGGATACACAGGTAGCATGAATGGATGTCCATCAAATCCCTCCACTCTAATGTAGGAGTAAGTTGGGAACTATATGTACTAGCCTCCCATTGGTTGAATGGCACATTGTGATTCTAGGAATAATCTTTTGGATTTATCACCTTCCATTGTTCTAACCAATTTCATGGAGAAAAAATCATTAAATTTCTTGTAATCATATTTATACCCATGGATGGTGATTTGGGGTAGATGTGCATATATCAAACTATTACCAACCTTTGTGCCCAAAGTACCAATATGTCTCAACCCTTGTTTATTAGCTCTCATAGCACATGAGTAAATAACATATGATGGCATGTAGAAGCATCTGGTTTTGGGAAATGTAGTAATATGTTCAAGTAGTCTATCACTTATCAGCTTTCCCCAATGCAATTCCAAAGGACCCTCCATCATGCAGGATATTATCACAAATATCCAGGGTTCAAATTCACTTGCATCTCTTAAACCAACTACTTTTCTTAGCAAAGTTATAATATCTTGCATTTCTTGTTTAAACTTAGACCTCTGAATTACCTTGGTCTATTGTGTAATTGGCTCTTGACATCATTTAGTGCTCATAATTTCTCTGTTATGCTCTTCAACATTCTGATATGTCTTGGCTTTAGCCTTTATGTCAACATTGAACATCTATGTGTAAATGGGGAGACCAAATGTGCATATGATTCCTTTCTGTGATAGGTTTGTGTAAGTCATCCCTTCTTTCTTAATGATCCTTTTTGTTGGGTTGTAGCGATTTATACATTGCATAACTAATTCAGGAGCTTCAATCGCTAGCAGAAACCCTCCTACAGAAAGTAACCCATTTTCTACAATATTCTTGGTACATTGAGAAGCATTCTCTTGTAATAGCCATAAATGGATTTCGATGTCGGAAGACCATTCCATGTGAGTATTTATGACCACTACATTGATGGGTATGACTTGTGAACTACAATACTTAAATTCTTCTTCTAGCCTTGTGCCTAAAGTGCTCATTTTTTGTATACTATGTTCTACAATTTATAGAATATGTGCCTTGTGTGTGAGTTAGGGTTAAATTTAATAGAAACTTATAGTTTATAAAATTTTCAATTAAATTCAAGAAATTAGAGAATGAACAACCTATCAATTTCTAAATGGAAATACCACTATCAAGATTTTCAACTTGAGAAACACAACAAAAATAATAGTTATTCAGAACATACCTAGTTTTGGTTAATAATGGTGATCTTTTAGAATGCAACTTCAAAACCCTTGGTGGTTGTGTCTTGGTTTCTTAAAATTTACCTCTCTTTGTGTGCCAATGTCATTTCATTAATTCAATGTCCTTCACAAATTTGCAATATGACATGAAGTGGAGTGTTCTAAAAACAATTGCATGCTTGGGGTGGTTCCAAGTACATAGGTATTTTTCCACCTTCATTAATTACCTGTTATTTCACATTAATTCCTAGAATAAAGGTGTAATCATTATAGATTATGGTCCAAATCACAAACACCTAGATTTTTGTGTTGGATTTCCACTAGAGAAGAAGGATGATGTGATGATTATACATGGAAATTAGATGTCACACTAATTCTTTACAAGGTATATGGAATTAAAGGTATGTGATTGATTGGTAATCATCTGGATTAAAGTTGTCTAGTATTGCCTTTGAAAAAGAAAAAATACCGAGATCCAAGAAATGTCCTCTAAGGAAAGAGAAAACCAGAATTAGAGAAAAGATTGGAAACTAAGTCCAAAAGAAAGGTAAAAAAGTTTCAAAATAGACTCCCCAATTTTTGAATTTCAAGAAAAGAAATAATAAAAAATACCAGATTCTGGTAAAAAAGAGAAATTACCGAATTTGACAACTTCTGTTAATGAATTATTGGGCAGAGCTAGAATCATATGAAGATACAAATTCCCCCTGGCACAAACACAAGACTTTGAGACTCCAGTTTGTGGTAACATATTAAACTTTGCAAAAAGAGCATCGAATCCAGGAAATAAGAGGATGTAACAACAAAGAGGCTAAGTGAAAATGAAAGAGGAATTGGCAACCAACCGGGTGGAAAAATGACACCAAAGAAAACAAAAGCCAAAAGAGAAGCAAATGAAAAGGAAAAAAAAAGGGTCGACATTTTGCTAAGGGGAAAAATAGGGTGTGTTTTGAGACCACACAACAACTAGCAACCAACAAAACAAAACAAAACAATAGAAAGTCAATTTCTAGAACTAGCATCAATACTCCAACTTTCTTTAGTCTTCTAATTATAAATCATAGGATCCTTATTTCACATTTGTATTCACTTTGATTAGCATGCAAAATTAAGCATTACTAAGCTCAAGTGTGTGCAATTGATAATTTCCACCATAGTAACTTAGAAATAACAATTATTTGCATTAATCTACATAATATGACAGTTCCTTTTAAGCCAACCTGGGATAGAGCCTTGGTGCCAGTCAAGCATCCATAGCCCCAATGAGGTTATCTCTGTGATTTCCCCCAAACATAGCTCTACTACCGATCATGCATCCATAACCCTAGTAGAGTTATTCGGATATCCTAAAGAGTTGATATATATATATATATGGTATTGCAATGATATCTCATTTTTCACTTTTGATATTTCAATGATAGCTCATTTATCAACTTCCAAGCAATGAAGCCCACTTTTAGGTTGGGAACTACAGTGGGAGCAAAGGTAGTCTTTTGATTTTTCAATTAATGCAAACAACTACTATCCCAAATTTTAGTAGAATGATTTAAAATTATTCATTTGTAGCTCAACATCAACTAAATGATTCATGCTAATGAGGGTATAAAGATTTGAACAATTCTCAAACAATTTATAAATGGAAGACTATTTCCAATCAAGATATAGACTAAAGTTCTAGAGTTGATGTTATATTGACTTGTAGACCTTCAAAGGTTGCTAACTACTATAAGGTCAAACAATGCAACCCCTAAAAAAAAAGCAAAAAGTAACAAATGACTATTTACAAAAACTATTTCAAGAAAACTATTTACTTATGATTGGAAATAATGCTTTAGGAACTACTCATTGATAGGAAATGGGATATCTTGACCAGTCAAATACTTCAACCTATAAGTACTATCAACCATGATTTCAAAATTTTGGTATAGACCTATCCATAATTTGTCAAATTTACCATGTTCACCTTTATCTTCATGAGCTTTATTCCAATACAAGACCAAATCAGATATCCTTACCACAAATTGATGCCTGGGCCTGGCAAAATGATCTATAGCTCGAGTATGTTTCTCATCTAAATGCATCAATTGCAAGAATCTGGATTCTACTTGGTTGTCTAACCCAACATATTCTTGTACAAACTACAAAGTAGGGATTTTTAAGTTTATTGGTTGTATAGGATCTACCCCATAGACTAAATGATAAGGAGAATTCCCTAATGTAGCATTCATTCTAGTACAATCTACCCAAAGGGTGAATTTTAACAAAGAATTACATTCCCTAGGGTTCTTTTCAATCAATTTTCTAATTATATCCAATAAATTCTTATTTGATGATTTAACTAATTTAATTCCCTGTGGATAATAATTAGATGAAAATTTTAGTGTTATTCCATATTCAAATGCCCAATTAGAAAATTTCAATGAAGCAAAAGCAAGGCCATTATCACATACCAATGCATATGGTGTTCCAAACCTGGTGATAATATTGTCTTCCAAGAATTTGATGACCACATTTGTAGTGAATTGCTTGTTGGGGAAGGCTTCTATCCATTTGGTACAATAATCTATAGTAGTTAGTATAAATCTATAACTAGCGGAAGATGGTGGATTGATGGTTCCAATAAAGTCTAGTCCCCATTGTGAAAAGGGATGCATCTCCATCACCTGCTGGAGTGGTTGAGCATTGAATCTTCCTTTATCTGATGATGTTTGACATGTATAACAATATTTGATGCATTTGTAAGTATCTTTAAAAATCATTGGCTAGTAGTAACCAACTCTCAAAATGAGGTGTGCAATAGCTAGAGGTGCTCCATGAGTTGTTCCAAATTTATCATGTAGTTCCTGCAACCCTTTATCAACTTCTATTCTATTTAAACATCTTAAATAGATTCCTTCATGATTTCTTTTCAATAGAGTTGCTCCTTTAATCATGTAACTTTGTGATTTTATCTTGAGGGCTCTTACTTGATTTATTTGCATATGATCAGGGCAAGTATGGCTAACCAAATAATTCCAAATGTCTGAATACCAGCCTCCTTGATCTTTTACATCCAAAGTATATTGTTGACTCAAAATTTGTGGGTCTATTTCTGCAATAAATCTAACCAAAGCTTGGCCCTGGACCAACCTCATGGGCACGATTTATATGTTGGTTTAATTAATTATTTAATTACACTTTAGCATAAGTTTCTTTAGGCATATTTTATTCCCTAGGATAATTATTATTTAATTCTTATCTTATTGAACTGTCTTTTTGCTCAAGATAAGATTAGGGTTGTTTTTTCTTGCTTTATTGCATCATTGCCTTTTTGAAGGCTTTTGTAATATTTGTAAAACAATTACATTCAATAATCAATAATTCTGATTTTTTCTTGCATACATTGGCTTTGAGGGTTTACAAAACTTCTGTTGTTTTTGTTTTGAATATCTTCGGATGTGATAGGTGATTGCTTGCAGGTGATTCTTGGGGACTGTGAAGTTGGTTTTTCAACTTCTACATGGCATCAGAGCTCCAGAACTATCACTACCTATTCGTGATCTGAAGATATTCTCTCATAGCATCTTTTTTTGTGCAAGGGTTTCAAGTCAGATTGATTTTTTGCCAGATTAGAGGGGTTTTCCATCAATTTTTGAGAATTTTTGACCTTGATCTCTCAAAAAATGCATGTTGGTACAAAACAGACATCATGGATGTGCTCAGAAGGCCTAAAAACCCTTATTTTCATATAAAATATGATAGGGTTTGCTGAAATTTTATTTTTTAGTGTTTTTGGGGAATCTCAAAACTGTTGCCAAAAATTCGTACGATTGTACAGATCCATACGGGCATATCAATTTTTGTGCCATATATTTCTGGGATCTGCATCAATTTTGAGTTGTCTCAATTTTTGTGTCATTTTGCATTAATTTCTATGCCCTTTTGATTTTTGTGCAACCTCGATTTTCATGCCATGAAGGTACAGCTGAATATTTTATTAATTTTTTACTCTTTAAATTAATAAAATGTTTGGTTTAAAGCCTAAATGAGCATATTTAGTAAAATGATCATATCTTGAGCATACGGTCTCTGTTTTTCAAAAACAAGATATCATCAGAAAGCTGGTTTCAACACCGATCTGATGGTATATGTGTGGTTTTTGGATTTTTCGATTTTGATGTTGTTTTTCTTAGTCAAAGTCAGATCATGGTTTTTGCACTCTAGGGGCCGTAAATTTTGCATCCGAACTCCATTTTTTGTAAACAAATAGGCATTGGAAAGGTGGTTCTATGATCTTTCTAGATCTATCATTTATTTTTCTAGAATATTCCCAAGGTACATTTTATTCATTATTTTGTGTTTTAACAATTTTGTCAATTACTTGGACATTTTGGCACCTGGAAAGGCTCTATTTGCATGAGATGGCATATTTTGATCTGCTTTATATGTATTGAGGTTAGTTTTCTCATATTTTTTAATTTGAAGAGTTATCATGGGTTTTTCTACTCACCCTTTAGTTGTAATTCTTGAACGAGGTAATTATGAGTCATGGGCAAAGGGCATACTTACACATTGTAGGTGGCTTAATATGTTTCCTTATTTGTATGATCTCATAACTGAACTAGCCACTTCAGAGGGAAAACTAGCTTAGGATATCATTAGAGATCACATAGTAGGACTTATATTGTCTAGTGTTGATGATGACACTATGTGGGCTATATCAGACATTGATTGTCCCCACCCACTTTGGACACGTCTTTGGGAGATCTATGGAGACCCCAATATCTCTCCATTCCCATAGGACCCTACTTCAGATTTTCTCTTACCCATTTCTTGGAGAGATAATACACCCTTTGGTCAAGATACTTTAGAGGAGCTTGAGTATTTAGACACCCTTACATGTTCCAATGGATCAGAGGCTTGTCTCACAGTTCCTACTCTTCAGAATGAGATTATACATGTATCATCCATTGTTCTTGATGAAATCAATATCGCCACATTGGCCCCTATGGATTCAATTCAGCATCATGACCATCTTGGTCATTCATTATATGCTACATCATGGGATTCTTATCTTGCAGACACATTCTTGTTTGTTGAGTCTCACACTACAAATCTTGAGGATTATTTTGAGGACATTCATCTCCTCTACCTTAACAATTAGGTTATCACTATATGCCCACCATTATCCATGCATTTAGAGGTTGCATTTTAGGATTCTCCACATCAGTTTGGATTTGGCATCATTTGTTTCAGTTTAGATAGAGAGATTCTTCAGCATCCTATCATGGCACACATCTTGAGACAGATTGGTTCATCACTCTTCATAGGGTTTCTTCGACATCATCCTTTGGATCTGTTTCTTCCCAAGGGGAGGAATATTATTTTCCGCTTCAGAATCTCATTTTGGATTCTACATCAGGCATCTACCATTGCGACATGAGTTTCTTCATTATGGGGGGCCTATTGTATATGTACTTATATGATAGAAGCTGTCTATGGGGGGTATCATGTAATCCACCTCCTATCCTTCTTTCATTAGTGAATTTCATTCTTTTCACATTCTATTTTGGGGAGGAGTTTTGTTCCCATGTGGATTTCTCCTTTACCCCATTTTATTTAGTTTGCATTGCATTTGTAAATGAGTACCTAATCAGGCCTTGTTGTCAGGACTCATATTTGCATAATAATTTGCTTCTCCCTAAGTTTCACTTATGGGGGGGTACTGGTGTAATTAATTATTTAATTACACTTTAGAATAAGTTTCCTTAGGCATATTTTATTTCCTAGGATAATTATTATTTAATTCTTATCTTATTGAGCTGTCTTTTTGCTCATGATAAGATTAGGGTTGCTTTTTCTTGCTTTATTGCATCATTTCCTTTTTGAAGGCTTTTGTAAAATTTGTAAAACAATTACATTCAATAATCAATAATTCTGATTTTTGCTTACACACATTGGCTCTGAGGGTTTACAGAACTTCTATTGTTTTTGTTTTGAATATCTTTACATGTGATAGGTGATTGCTTGCAAGTGATTCTTGGGGACTATGAAGTTGGTTTTTCAACTTCTACATTATAAATCATATTCTTGTAGAATGGTGACCCATTTGGCTCTCTTTTCTCTGAGCTCACTCTGTGTTAACAACATTTTAACTACCAAATATGGAACAATAACTTTGACTATACTTTTGAGGATATAATGTCTAAACTTGTGTACAACTTTGACCAAAGCAAAGGCTTGTTTCTCAATATCTGTATATCTTAGCTCCACTTCCTTAAATAGAGTGCTCATAAAAGCAATTGGTTTTTCCTCTTTATTGTCACCTTTCTATGTTAATATTGTTGCAAAAGTATGACTAGAAGCAAAAGAATAAATATAAAAAGGCTTAACATAATATGGGGTTACCAATACCAATGCTTTCGTGATTGTAGTCTTTATATTCTTGAAGGTGATCTTAGCTTTGTTTGTCCACTCTTATTTGGCATCTTTCTTTAACATATCATTGAGTGGTTTCACTATTTCAGTGAATCTTGTAATAAACTTTTGAACAAAATTAATCTTACTGAAATATGGCTTCAATTCTTTTCTACTTCCCGAGGGTTGTAGCTTGAGTAATGCACTCACTTTGTCTAGGTTGATTGAGATACCATGTTTAGAGATGATATGTCCCAGTAACTTATCTTTAGTCACCCCAAAAATACATTTATTTGGATTTAATGGAACTTTGTAAGTTTCACAATTTTGTAGTATTGTTTTGAGATCTTGAATGCGATCTCTCCTATCTTTAGAAAATACTATAAGGTCATCCTAGTAAATAATGATGCATTTTCCTATCAATTCTCAAAAAGCATAATCCATTTCTCTCTAGAATGTAGCCCTAACATTTATCAATCCGAATGACATCCTTTTATAAGCGAAAATTCCCCACTTTGTGATGAAAGTTGTTTTCATCCGATCTTCCCTTGCTACCATTACTTGGTTATATCCAAAAAATCTATCCAAAAAGGACATCATTTGTGAACCATTAAACACTATAGCACTTCTTCAAGTGAGGGTAGTGGATAATTGTCTTTTTCAGATGCCTTGTTGATATTCTAAAAATCTACACATAGTCTTATGTCTCCATTTTTCTTCCTTAGGGGACCAAATTTTCCACCCAAGTAGAATGTCTGATAGGAAGAATTATATTGGCCAATAATTTTTTTTGAACTTCCTTTTCAATTAAAGGCTCCAGGAGTGCATTTACTGGACTTTGCTTCTGTCAAAAAGGCTTTGCATTAGGCTTCAATGGTATAGTATGTGTAATGATGAAAGTGATATAAGTCTTCAAATCTTCATATGTCCATGCTATGACTTTCTATTAGTCTTTAAGTGCCTGAGCAATATTTCTCTTTTCTTCTTCACTTTGAGGTAAATCTTTAGTATGTAAATTGAATAACTCAGATAGTCCTCCTTCACTTTGAGGTAAATCTTTCTGTCTGACTATTTGGCTAATGTTGAACAATTGTTCTAGCTCAATTATTCCTTTCAGAATGTTATTATCTCTGGCTTGAGTCAATTCTTCATCTTGAATTTCTCTATTAGGGAAATCTATCTCTTTGATTATTTGCACTTCAAAAATTCTAGAATTAGTAATGAATTCCAATATGTGTCGACCATCCTCAAATACCTATAAATTAGTTACATTATCAAGAACTGAAGGTGACTATACCAGTTCAATTGTAAATATTTTTAGATCTAATATCTCTAAAGGTTCTAAAGTACTAGTAGCAATAGCTAAAGCATTAGCTCTCTAATTGAATCTTCTAGGGATATGCATAATGTTGAATGCATTGAATTCTTTGATTAAATCCCATACTCTATGTCAATAATTGGATAATATCTTGTAGTGGAAAATATATTGCTTTCAAAATTATTTAACCACTAATTTTGAATCAATGAACACTTTAAGGATTCTTACTTTCGTCTCGATTTCCAGGATCAAGCCATGTATAAGGGCTTCATAAACCGCCACGTTGTTAGTACATTGAAATTGCAATCGATATGTAGCAAGAAAAGACTTACCTTGTAGGTTAATAAGTTCAACTCTGATTCCAATTCTTTTTTTAGATTTAGAACCATTAAATTTAAGAATCCAAGCTTGATCATCCACAACTAATACTTCTCCATTTTTTGACATCATTGAATAAATATTTTCAATATGTATGTCTTGATCTTTGTCTTTACACATTTTTGATTCAGTTCTTTCGACATTATCATGTTCTAGACAATGTTGATTCTCAACTTTGTGAATTATCTTCAGACACATCATATAGTTGTTTTCTGAGTGTGCAACATTATGCAACCTGGACCAATCCTGCAATAATAAACTTTTTAGTGAAATTTTAATTTTACTATTCAGGTATGTGTAGGATCATGATGGGCCAAAAAGTAGCAATATGATGGGTATGTGGCTGACAACCTTGTTTTTACCCAAAATTGATGAAATGAAAAGGATTTTTAGAGGAGATTCTCAGCTTTCCACTTATATAAATTATGTTTTACTTTTAATTTAATAAGTAATTATTATTCACTTTCTATTTGAATTACGACTAAAGTCCTGATTGATAGGTTGATTGAAAAACATCTATAGCTTTCAAATGGTATCACATTTTTTGAATCCAAAACATGTGTCACATTCTATGCTTCACATACTATAGGATTAAAAAGAAAAATTGAATTTCATGAAGTTTTAACAAGTTAAGGTGGTCGGTACAAGTTTTTATATTTTTAAAATTGTAATAAAAATTCATAATTAATTATTTACTTGGAAAAAATTACAAAAAATATGCATCACATTAGGACATGAGTCCTCTACTTATATCTAAAATATTATAAAAATATTATCATTTTATTGTGGTTAGGGGGTCGACAAACACCTACTTCTTATTTTTTCCCTAAAATTTTAAGTACTACTGCATTGAAATTTCAAGTTTTCACCAAATAGATTTTTTAAAACAAACCTAGTAGTTTAGAAACTTCATTCAATTTGCTACAAATTCTATTCTTACATATTTTTGAAATAATATAGATAACTTATTCAAATTTTTATGTCAAGTTGCCTAACTCTGATTTTTCTAAATTTTTTGCCACTTAAGGGCTTGTTTTTTCTATGATGATCCTGCACATACCCATTCTCTTGAGCTTTTGCAATAATATTCTTCTGAAATTTATCATAAGGACTATTCTCTTCTTTAGAAGAATCATAATCTGATTCAATTAAAGTGTTAGTTCCAGGAGTCAATTCATTAGATTCCTTAGCATCACATGTGAAAACCTCTTCAATTTTAACTCCCAAACTTCTTATTTTATAAACTCCTAGTTCTACATCGACATACAAAACTTCATTTTTTTTATTATAATCTGTAATCATCTATTTCATACATGGTTCTCTTTCAAACCCAATTTGATTAGGAACTCCCTTCCATGGTAACCACATATGTGAGAAGTCAGTAGCCATATATCCATTCAATGTTTTAGACCCATCTCTGCTTAAAAGTATTCCATAAGTATCAGGTATCTCCATGACCTGAATGTCAATGTAATATTGGATTCTAGGATTAGAAACCGATTTCATGTGAATATTAGTCAACTCTCATATTACATTTACCTCTTTCTTATCAAGTTGAGTGATTTTCTTTAAAGAACTTGTAGGAGTTAACCCTAACATCTAACATATGTATAATGACATCACATTAGTAGACACTCCAGAGTCTACTAAGCAGTTATGAAGATTCTTACCGAATATTCTCAAAGTGAGCAAAAATGGTGGGGACTTTATTTTCCCTTTGTAAAAGGCTACTTGTGCATCTATTATGGGAACAATTCTTTTTTCTTTTGCTTTAGCTTGACTATATTTTACTTGAATGTCTTTGAACTTGCTTTATTTAGGAAAATATTCTAAAGTGTTTAAGAAATCTTTCTTGATCATAGGTGTCTTAAGCAATTCCGATAGAGAAAGGCTAATCCTTACCTTCTTAATTTCTTCTGCTAAATAATTAGTCAAATTGTTTTGATTAGCGAAATCTATCTTTTCACTTCTTGAAACATTTGATGAATTGTATCAAGAGGTTATCTTAGACAATCCTATGTTATGTCTTGATTTATCATCAGGTGGAGTATTGAAGTTATTAGGCAGGATAGATATTGTTAAAGTCCTGTTGAATTTATCTCCACTATTAACGTTATTCCTCATATTGTAATTATGTCCCTTCTAATATTGTTGGAAGGCATGCATTTCATCCATTTCTTCTTGAGTCTCATTTTCATCCTGATAAGGAAAAGTATATGTTTCCAAAGTCATAGTTGAATTATCGCTTTCATATTCATCTGTGTGGCTTGTAATAGCAACAAGTGATTTGAAATGTTCATAGCTTCCAATACTAGAGCACATTCGTATCCTACTAGAACTAATTCATTTCCTTTAAAAGGATGGGAATCACAATGTTCATTGTTATGTGTCGTACTAAGAAAAATATCTAAAGCAATTTTGAATTGTGAACAATCTACTTTAGGATGAGCATTTGTATTATTAATTCTACACCAATTATTCATTGCGAGGTTAGCTAATTTCACTTTCAATGTAGACATTTTATCAGTTGAATAAGGATTATCTAGAGGCATTGATACTCCCCCATTATTAGGGTGTGTATTCCAAGGTCTAGGTGTTTTGGGAGCATTATACATTTGATTTTGAGAATTTTGATCATTATTTTAAGCATAGAAATTTTGATTCCTTAGTTGAGTAACCTCTATGGTTAATCTTTTGAGTCGAGTTGTAACTTCCTTCAGGTCTTCTTTTTCTTCAAAAATATTGACATTTTGATTTTCTTGAGTTTGTGAGAAAAAGGAATTTCCATTAGAGCACAACTCTATAATAACTAGACTAGGGTGAGGGACTAAAGGTTGACTATTTCCTAGTTGAAAGAAAGTACTTTCAGGAAATGTCCCATTCTAGACCACTATAGGATAAACATTAGGAGCCATAGGATGACCTATAGGAACTCCATTTGCAATCGAAGTAGGGTAAATATTCAATCCATTTCCACCATTTGCAAATGACCCATTTCTAAGATGTTTCATTTCTAAATTCACACTCATAGCTTTGGCATAGGCTTCTAGAAAAGTAGTGGGAGGATTTTCTCTTTTCTTCACAAACATAGCAGTTAAAGGATCTACTATTTTATAATAAACTGTGATAGCAGAAAAATTATCCACTACATAAGGTGCTTGCAGCCTAGAATAATCCTTTTGAAATCTCATTAAAAGTGGTTATAGATTTTCCTTCAAACCTCTTGATTTGAGTGAATTGATGATATAACAAAGCAAGGTCAGTCAGTGTTTTAAATCTGGCTAAAAATTGAGTTTCCATGTCTTTCCATGATCTGATTGAATTATGAGGTAGGTTGATATACCACTAGTAAACTTCATCACTCAAGGTGTATGGGAAAAACCTACATACAACAACTTCATGTTAAATCCTCGCCCTAAAGCATGTATCCTTGAATATACTAATATGTTCTTCTATGTCTTTATGAAAATAATATTTAGGACAACTTATCAGGATTTTTTGTCAAATATTTGTATATAGCAAATTGAATTCGTGACTCCACATTAAAGAATGTCATCACTATAGGAGGTGGTGGTGTAACAACAGTTGGATTCTTTGAACTTGCACTTAAAATTCAAGTCTTTTGAGGTCTAGATGATATTTAACCACTAATCTCGACTAAAGTCACATGAGGATCACTAGACCGAGATCTAGTGGTTCTACCCTAATCCAGTTCAAAGCTTAACACAACCAAAAAAGACAGCAATAGGCCCTCCTTCTAGCGCTAGTTCTTGTTGATGACGATTTTACTCACAACAAACAGGGTGAATAAATTATTCGCATATAATACCACGAAGAGCCTATCCTTCTTGAAAGATATGGAACAAGGATAACCTAAGGGAGAATTATGCATTATAGAGAAAAGATTGGCTTTCGTTCAATCCCAAGTCTCTGATAACCAGGTCATGGTTGCAATAGGGTCGCTCTCATGTATTGATGTGATATTGCTATTAATCTCAAAGGGACTATGGTTATTTCTAGCTTTGCTAAGAATCATAAACATCACACACAAAATTTTCCACTTCATTCATAGAATAACATAATGAAATAAAAATATTTTACAATAATATTTCATGAACATCACAAATTATTTGCTATCACTTATGTAGATTTAGCATTAAGCATTCAACAAATTTATGGAAAAATAAAAGATCTTCAATGAAATTTCATCCATTCATTTAAATTTTGGAACATTTTCAAATATTTAAGCATCTATTCTAAAACAAAATATAAAAAATACTAGAAATTAAATTTTTTTACTAGTTATTCTCCATGGATTCCCCAAAGAATTAATCAAAACAAAGCAAACCACTTTATAATTCACCAGATTACTTCACCGCTACATATAAAACAATGCAAGCTTTGAAAGATAGGGTTTCATTTCTAGACACCGAGTAGATTTGGTATGCACCCTTAAATAGTGCAACATATAGTCTTGTTCAGCTGAAATAAAAAAAACCAAATACAAAAGGCATTGGGATAGGTACCTATCTAACAAGCTATAATATTAATTATTTTCTATGTGCATACAATTTTTTACATTAGAATGGTTCATAAAATAGGAAAAAAGAACAAAACTTAAAAGTTTATGCTCCTCCGCCATCCAAAAATTTTGAACTTAAAATAAAAATGAGGGAGGAGACGATCTTTTATAGGAACAAGGCCCCAAATTTTCAACTTAAAAATCTATCCAAAGAATCATAAATAAAAAATGAAAATGTGGCACATGGTATCTACGGACTGTCATCAAGAACATTCTAGAATAAGTCAAGGATTTGACTTTATCTACAACAAAACTTATTTTTATACTCCATCATGATCACTTTACATTTGTTGAGGCTACTAGCTCCTTTACAAAACATCAGAATAAAGAACATTCACTGGTTCTGGGATCAACCTGCAAACACAAAATTGAAACAAAATAAACTTCATCATACTTCAAGTATCTTGTATCTAATTCCTCCTCTTTTCACTCATGACTCGAGCTTTGGGATTCCTCCTTCACCTTTCTTCAACTAATATTCTTGGAAATAGCCTAAAACTTGATGCATGCATTCTTTTGAAATTCCTTGCATTTCTTTCCAAGTGAGCTTGAGCCTAATATATTCTTTAGTTACTTGGAGTATGATATCATTCTTTTTCACTTTGTGTACTTCACAGCTGACTATAGTATTTCTACATTGTATCATCTCATCAATGACCTCCCGTGTTAGGAATTGAATAGGATGTCTATTTGTTTTTTCTATGAATTCCTTGAAGGCTTTATATTCTTTTCCTTCCTATCCTAATGTTTGGGGATCAAAACCTTGACATGTTAGTATTTCAATAAATTCTTGATTTTCTCCCATCAATTTTCTGCATTTTATGGCAACCTTTTCAAATCCTTTGATACATTGTATTATCATGTTATCTTCCCATTTCAACTGTTTCTTCCATTTTTATGGCAATGAAATTTCATTTTTTGATATTACATCACTCTGTATTAACCCTTGGATATCTGATTGCATGAGAATTTCAATGCTTTTCCTTTCTTCAATGATCCACTCTTGGCGAAGTTTGCATTCTTCTTCAAATCTTTTCAATTTCTCTAAATGGTGGCATGCTTCCTTGTACTTCCTTATTGCATCTATAATGAATTCTTCTCCTTGCTTTACCCAGTATTCAATTCATTCCTCAAACATATTCATTTTATGATGAACTGCTGCAATTGCATCTATTTGTTGTTGTGACATCAACATGAGATATTGGGGTAGTTCAACTTGCTCTCAACTAGATAAATTTAATGACTATAAAATTTTCCAAGGTAGCAACTTGTTCTTTCAATTCTCTTTTATTTTATTTATATTTATGCACTATAGCAATAGTAGCATTTAAATTCACTTTTATTTCCTATAACTCTTACTTCCAAGATGAGTGTCCAAGGTTAATACTTGTTATCTTATACTCAGGTGTTATTTTGTATCTGTCCTTATCAACTATTGGAGTAGCTATCTAGATAGTTTTGTTACCATTTTCACTTCTCTGTATGACATGTTTTGTCTTTGCTCTGTGCCTAGGTTTTGGAGTATCTACTTCTTGCATAAAATTATTCAAATTCAAAGGAAATATTTCCACTTCCATTGGAGAATTTAATTCCCTAATTAACCAATCAAGGGTATCATCATCTTGGTGTACCTTTGTAACATTCCCTTGTTTATATTTACCACTTGTTTTAGGAACGTTATCTCTTTGACTTTTCATATTGTCTAAAATGGGGATTTATTCAATCATATCTGGCATAGATTCGGGATTGGTAGGGTATGACACTATCTCCTTTTTTTGGAGACTTATATTTTCCTAACTATCTAGATTTTCCACTTCATCTCTCTAAACATTATCTTCTTTATTAATGTCTACATCTTGATTCTCTTCATTTTCAATACCTTCTAAAAACTATGTAGCTTCATCTTCTACAACTTCAATTTCAATTTCAATTTAGCATGGCATTTTTCTGGTTCTTCAAAGACTTGTGACTATTCATAAAAATTTGGCACATTCCTAAGTGAAGGTTGGGAATCAAGAGTATCTTCAACAATTCTTTCACCACTAGGATCTTGCCCTGCAGTCTCCCTTGTTTCCATTTCAAGTCCACTAGATTTCTTTCCTCTAAGGAAAGTGTTCCTTGAATAAACTCTTCTTATTCAATATTTATAGGATTGGAACCTTCATCTTGAACTTCTTCTATCACTGGATGTGCTAGGGTTTTGTCTTTAGACTTCCTTTCTTTCACTTTCTCCCACATAGCACCCCACTTGTCCATTTTTTCTTTAATTTTAGCTTCATTTTCTTTAGAAATTTCTTCTAAAGCTACAAGAGTTCCTCCCAATGCTTTTTTCACACTAACCATATTAATAGAATGGGTAGAAGTAAACAATGTAGTAGCCCTTTGAGATGCAGACCTTGTCTGAGCACCAACATTTTCTATTGCTCATGTTCCATTATCAATAGCCACTCTTGTTCTTGGTTTTTTTGTAGAAGAAGATGAACCCTTAGGTATTTCTTTTGATTTATCTTTATTTGTTTCTACGTCTTTATGTTCATCAGATTATTTTATGGGAACTTCTTGTCTTGTAGTTTTAGGGGTTCTTTCTTCAATTCTTATGCCTGGAGAAGTGTCACTAGTTTTTATTCTATTTTTTAGTATCATCTCCACTTTCAAATGTTGTCTCATCTCTTTGCTTCCTCCTTTTATCCTCTAAGAAGATAGGTTCAATTCCTCTTTCCCTCAAATCTTTACAAAAATCATCAATCCAATCTTGAGTATACCTTAAGACTGGTCTGGTGAACTTGTCAATTGATGTCATATCTTCGTCATCAACACTTGGGTCTAGAATGGGTTCATCATATATCCTATCATCATTTTAGAACTTGTTCAACACCTGGCATTCATCTTCTTCCAACTGATCTATAATATCATAAAGCTTGAGCATGCAAGTAAATTTTAGAGACATTCTTTCATATTTTCTTCTTCTTACTACATGCTCATCCCAATAGTTAAGCCAATAGTCTTCTAGATGTGACACATGAGTACGAAAACTAGCTATATTATTTGAAATATTTCCTTCAATATAATAATACACTCTCTGGAGTGGGAACTCTTCTAAATGGTATGTCCTTAACTCTTCTTTACACAAGTCAGTTACTTTGATTGCACTAATAATTTCCTATTGTAATGGGAAATTTAAAAGAGGCCTTCTTGTGAGCATGGCTATAAAGAGCCTGAGATGGTTTCAACTGTCTCACCAATTTTAGTAAAAAAAAATTATGTGTTGGATACCTGGGCAGAATGAATGGATTTCAATCAAATCCCTTCACTCTAATGTAGGAGTAATTTGGGAACTATATGTACCAGCCTCCCATTGACCAAATTGCACTTTTTTCCTCCAGGGATAATCTTTTGGCTTTATCACCTTCCACTGTTCTAACCAATTTCATGGAGAACAAATCATTAAATTTCATGTAATCATCTTTATACCTATGGATGGTGATCTGGGGTAGATGTGCATATATCAAATTGTTACCAACCTTTATGCCCAAGGTACCAATTTGTCTCAACCCTTGTTTACTGGCTCTCATAGAACATGAGTAAATAACATACGATGACATGTAGAAGTATCTAGTTTTAGGAAATGTAGTAATCTATTCATGCAATCTGTCACTTATCAACTTCCCCCAATGCAATTCCAAAGGATCCTCGATCATGCAAGATATTATCACAAACATCTAGCGTTCAAATTTGCTTACATCTCTTAAATGAGCTACTTTGCTCAACAAAGTCATAATATCTTGTATTTCTTGTTTAAACATAGACCTTTGAATTACCTTGGTCTACTGTGTTATTGGCTCTTGGCACCATTTAGTGCTCATAATTTCTCTGTTATGCTCTTCAACACTTTAATATGTTTTGGCTTTAGCCTTTATGTCAACATTGAACATCTGTGTGTAAATGGGGAGACTAAATGTGCATATAATTCCTTTTTATGATAGGTCTACATAAGTCCTCCCTTCTTTCTCAATGATCCTTTTGGTTGGGTTGTAATGATTTATACATTGCATAACTAATTCAAGAGCTTCCATCATTGTTAGAAACACTTCTACAATAACCCTCCTGTTGGTGTAATTAAAGTCTTGTACCTTGTCCTAGGTCATAATTACACCTTAGTTAAGTTTACTTAGGGACCACATAGGAGGTTGTTGGAGAATTTCCACTTTTGGTGGACTTGACATGTCATTACCTCATCACTTCCACCTTTTGTGGACATATCATGTGATTATCTCTCCACCTTTTTTGGAGTGATAGGTTTTCCCAGTTGTCTCATGTCATAAGATTCTGACACTTGTCATAATCTTATGCCCTTCTATGTTCTCACCTTGGCTATATAACCAAGGGGTCTCTCTCATTTTTAATCAATAAGAATCATATCATATCATTGACATTGAATACAGTCTATTCTTGTCATATTCTTTTCTCTCTCTTTTTGTGCTTTCCATTTGGTCCATAGATCTTGGCAGCCATAGCCAATTCTAACATGGTATCAGAGCAGTTTGGGTGCCATTGGAGAGTCTTTTTCTGAAGAGAGATATTAGATTTTGGGGTATTGCAATTCATGGCTCTTTGTTGCAGGTTCATATCAGAGCTTGTTGGTGCAAATATAAGCTCACCATTGCATCTAGAAGGTTTGAGATAGTCGATTTTTCCTTTTGTTTCATCCAAATCGGACATACGAGGCCAAATATGAGGGTTTGAAGTTGAAGTGTGGTTGCTAGATCTAGAAGGTAGCTGCAATTTTGGAGCATTTTGAGTCAAATCCAACCGTGCCATTGCGTCTAGAAGGGCCAAAACCCGAAGATTGACTATCAATTTGTCCATTTTTTAGCAAGTCATCTGGTGAAGCAAAAGAAAAATTTATGGAGAGCCGTACGGCCCCCCAGGTCATCATCACATCATTGTATGATTTGGAGAAAAATCATTATTTAATCGATTAAAATTCTTTGAAATTTATTTTTAGAAAAATTAAAAAATCCAATTAAATTTTTTGCAAAGTTTTGTTTAAAAATCATATTAAAAATCAAAAAGGAAAAAAAAATTTTAAAAAAATATTTGTAGACTTTAAGTCTACGGTCGGTACTGCAAAGTACCACCATCGCTAGGTACAATAGTATCGTATGCTTGTCCCAGAGCTGCCATGCGGCTTTGTCTCATTGACTGTCATGCCGGCCATCACATCAACCGGCCATTCAAATCTTTCTGGCGGGAGTCTATTGAAAACAACCGGAAATTTTATAAACAGTGGCAGTCAAATCAAACCGACCAACATTCTGGCCAATTCAACGAAAATCTATTGAAAAAATCCAGTGAGCTGTACAAAATATTCCGTCATCTAAATAGCATATACCAGTGGAGTGGTGCGGAGGAGTGAATTCTCATGCACATCAAATTCAAGCTCGTTGTCTGTAAAATATTCCATCAATGGGGAGAATATTCTTTTTTAATGGGCCAGAAGACATCAAATTTAATCACTGGTTTTACTGACATCATCACTGCATCAGCGTGACTTCAGCAGCCTCTTAAAAAAATTTACCCCCTTCATGGATTGTATTTTCATTTTGGCAGTCTAACTTTGAAGGTTGATATCTTGCTCATTTTGACTCCTTTTTTCGAGACATTTTTTTTATTTGGCTAATTTTTCATGTGCTACGCATAGGTGCAACTAGTTTTTGGTTTTGGTGCCTAGTTTTTCCATTATTTGTAGATTCTCATAGGTTTTGTTGCTTCATCCTCATTTTGGGAACTTCAGGAGCTCATATCTTGCTCCTACGATAACAATTTTGGGTGTATTTTTTTTGAAGGAGAATGATTTTTCATGTACTTCTCAATGGTATGATCAGATTGATCTCATTTTTTACCAAAAATTGTACTTTATACTATGGCCTATTTTGGCATTTGTAAGCACTAAGATCAAGTCTAGTTTGCTGTTTTTGGCATCTAGCAATTGTAAACACACTAAATATAAAGTGTCAAATCAGATATTGCTTGGGGGGTTTCTTGATTGAGTGATTTTGGACGGGTAATCTTGCAGTGATTGTTTGCATTCTTTTGCTTGATTTGTGTTCTTCCAATGGGAGATCTCAAATTGAACCCCTAAATCCACATAATTATGCTACATGGAGAAAATTAGTATCAAATTATCTCATGAAGAAAGGTCTAATAGGTCATCTAAAGGACACAATTCAAAAACCTACTGATGCTAAAGAATTGGCAAGGTGGGAGATTGATCATGAGAAAACACTTGGATGCATATGTTCGTTAGTCTCATTTAATTTGCAATTTCTTATTGAATCATGTAATACACCTAAAGAGGCATGGGAAACTTTTGAGAAATTGTATGGTAAAATAGATAAGATTAGAGGCTATCAGATTGATAATGATTTGATGAATCTTGATCCTAAAATTTTTGACCACATCCAAGACTACATCTCCAAAATCAAGCAACTAAGAACACAATTGAAAGAATGCACTATTGAAAAAGAGGATTTACAGTTGATTCTGAATGTGTTATCCAAGCTTGGTCTTGAGTATTCAGTGTTTTTTTCTAGCTTTCATACGCATCGACTTTCTATGGGAGCATCATATGTTGATCCTAAGTTTGATGACTTTGCAAATCTCTTAATTCAAGAGGAAGCTAAGTTAATGAACATGGGTCTAATCAAGTCTTCCAAACCACAAGCATTGGTGGCAAATGAGTCTAAGGTATAGAAAGAATCAGGGAATCTTGATAAGAAGCAAAAGAAGAAAAAGAACAAGCCACATAAAGAATCAAAATCCTCATCATCAAAGGGAGAAACATCTAAGAAGGAGAGGACTTTTTGTGCATATTGCAAGAAGGATGGACATGAAGAACACTATTGTTATAAGAAGGACATTGATGAGTTGAAAAATCTTCTAAAAAAGAATCACATTTATTTTCCTTCTAGAATGTCTAAATCTTCTTCTCCTTCTACTTCAAAATAGTCTAAAAAGGACAAAGGTCAAACATAAGGATATAAAGGACAAGCTCTTTGTGCTCTTTTAGGTTCAGGATTAAGGAGATGGCTTCTAGATTCAGGCGCATCACATCATATGGCATCTTCACAGACTATCTTCTCTTCATTTCAGCCTTGTTCTATGTCTCCTATCTTCATGGGAAACAATACATACATGAGTGTAACAGGGAAGGGATCTATTAGCATTGGGGAAAACACTTTCCAGGATGTTTTGTGTGCTCCTCATTTGATGACCAATCTGCTTTCCATTTATCAGATTACACATGGTGGAGATGGGAGAACTATGGATTTCACTCCTGATGTTGTCATCATTTGGGACTTGGAGACTAGAGATGTCATTGCTACTGGGGTGGTTGATCATTCATCTTGGTTGTATTCCTTTGCACAGTTTTCTTCTGATGGCGACAATGTTCCTTCGACTATTGATCACATGAACCATGATTCAAAGGATACATTTGGATTTTTGAACTTGGGCATACTTAGATCAGATCTAGTCCTTGAGCCATGCATTTCATCTCCTCCATCTACCGTTGTACCTGATGATGCTTGTGTTGCTATAGTTTTAGCTCCTAGTGATTCAGTGTAGTAGGACATACATAGTCTTCCAGATATGGCTACTTTGGATGACTTCCTGATGGGTATTTTAGACTTGTTCGTGGAGTCTCATCTTGCATATTTGGAGGACACCATTGATATCATTCATCTTCTCTTTAATGAAGATGAACCTTCATTAGTTGTTGTGAGGGAAAACCTTAACCCTCTTGTTCATTCTCTACATGATCATTCTTCACTGATTGGTGTGAGTGTGGATACTTTTGGACAACATTTGGAGGAGGCTTCTTTATCTTCAAAGGGTATATCTTTGTCTTTGGATCGTGTTCTACATTCATCTCTACTAGATGTTGGATTGTCCTCTTCAGCAGTGTGGCCTAGAATGCCTGATTGGAGTGTGTCAGCTTTTGGCATCAACATGGAGACACTTGAGCATGCTTCAGAGACATCATCCATCTTTTTGACATCCTACATACATCCTTGGTTTTGTTTCTTCCTAAGGGGAGGAGCATTGTTCAGTGAGATTGGATCATCTTCAGCATTCAATGTCGAGCTTCTACCATCATTGCAAGAGACTCAACATTGAGGGGGGGCTACCTTGCTTCTCTTCTACTTCTCTCTTATGGGGGGGTCTTTTTCCTCACATGGGGTTTTTACCTTCTCATTCTTCATTGAGAGAATTTCTTTTTTGTATTTCATCTCTCTTTTGAGGGGGAGTTTTTCCCATGAGGTTTTCTCCCTTTCCTCGCTTGTGAGAGATTGCATTGTTTGTACATGGGTACCTAACATGGCCTAGTAGCTGGGACGCATCTTGCATTGTTTTTATTTGTGTGCATTCTCCCTAAGTTGCACTTAAGGGGGGGTGTTAGTGTAATTAAAGTTTTTTACCTTGTCCTAGGTCATAATTACACCTTAGTTAAGTTTACTTAGGGACCACATAGGAGGTTGTTGGAGGATTTTCACTTTTGGTGGAGTTGACATGTCATTACCTCATCACTTCCACCTTTTTTGGACACATCGTGTGATTATCTCTCCACCTTTTGTGGAGTGATAGGTTTTCCTAGTTGTCTCATGTTAGATGATTCTGACACTTGTCATAATCTTATGCCCTTCTATGTTCTCACCTTGGCTATATAAACAAGGGGTCTCTCTCATTTGTAATCAATAAGAACCATATCATATCATTGACATTAAATATAGTCTATTCTTTTCATATTATTTACTCTCTCTCTTTTTGTGCTTTCCATTTGGTCCATAGATCTTGGCAGCCATAGCCAATTTTAACACCTCCTATAGGAAGTAACCCATTTGCCACAATATTCTTGGTACATTGAGAAGCATTCTCTTGTAATATCCATGAATGGATTTCAATGTCAGAAGACCACCCCATATGAGTATTTGTGACCACTACATTGATGGGTATGGCTTGTGAATTGCAATACTTAAATTCATCTTTTGACCTTGCACTTGAAGTGCTCATTTTGTGTATTGTGTTCTACAATTTTTATAATATGTGCCTTGTGTGTGAGTTAGGGTTAAATTTAACTAAAACTTATAGTTTATAGAATTTTTAATTCATTTTTCAATTGAATTCAAGAAATCAGAGAATGAAAATTTCAATTTATGAATGGAAATACCACTATCAATATTTTCAGCTTGAGAAAAACATAACAAAAATATCAATTATTTGAAACATACCTAGTTCTAGTTAATAATGGTGATCTTTTAGAATGCAAATTCAAAACCCTTGGTAGTTGTGTCTTGGGTTCTTGAAATTTACCTCTCTTTGCGTGCCAATGTCATTTTTTTAATTCAATGTCCACAAATTTTCAATATGACATAAAGTGAAGTGTTGTAAAAAAAAATTCATGCTTGGGGTGGTGCCAAGTACATAGGTAGTTCACCACCTTCATTAATTACCTATTATTTTGCATTAATTCTTAGAATAAAGGTACAATCATTAAAAATTATGGTCCAAATCACAAACACCTAGATTTCTACACTGGCTTGCCACTAGAGAAGAGAGACCATGTGGTGATTAGACATGGCAATCAAATGTCACATTGATTCTTGATAAGGTATACAACATTAAAGGTATGTGATCAATTGGTGATCACTAGGATTAAAGTTTTCTAGTATAGTCTTTGAAAAAGAACAAACACCAGGATCTAGGAAATACCCTCTAACAAAAGAGAAAATTGGAATGAAAGAAAAGACTGGAAACTAAGTCCAAAAGGAAGGTTAACAAGTTTCAAAATAGACTCCCCAATTTTTGAATTTTGAGAAAAGAAATTATAAAAATACCAAATTCTGGTAAAAAAACGAAATTACTAATATTGACAACTCTGGTTAATGAAATTCCAGGTGGAGCTAGAATCATATGAAGATAAAAATTCCACTTGGCATAGATGCACAACTTCAAAACTCTGGTTTCCATTAACATATTAAACTTTGCAAAAAGACTGAAACACTGAATCCAAGAATTAAGAGGATATAACAACAGAGGGGCCAAGTGAAAATGAAAGAGGAATCAACAACCAACTGAACAACAAAATGAAACCAAAGAAAATGAAACCAAAAAAGAGAAGCAAAGGAAAAAAAGGGGGCCTAAATTTTTCCAAGGGGAAAAATGGGGCATGTTGTGAGACCATGCAATAGATTACTAACCAAGATCACAGAGAGCTAGTAAATAAGTGTGGCATGCTATTGTTTCCAGAGTGGGATATTTTTGATGCTATAGTCCTAGATGCCATAAGAAGAGACAAAAGGCCTCTAGTGCAAACAAAAGAGGAATTAGATATGGAACTTCAGGGTTTCACATTTAGTGAGCATTGGGATGCACTAGAAATTTGGTCATTATCCATGGGATCCAGGAAACCAGTACTTGCTAAGTCATTAGATATCAGTGAGACATTACTTGTGAAGAGAGTTGTTAATACCCCAACCTTGGAGGCAGTTGACATGGTGCTAGATTTACTAAAGAAACTATGGAAAACCTCACTCTTGAAAGGGATAACTTCAAGAATAAGTATCATGAGCTACTCAATGAATATGATAATAGTTAGCAGAAAGTAGTTGTATTGGAGGCTGAGTTGGAATTTTATAAGAAAAGGGAAGAAATGCAAAGAAATCAAGGCCAGACCAGTTCAAGCCACCCACCTCCACCTTCTCTAATTGCATTTTCACAATATCCTCCTCGAGATCATGCTTTGGAAATGGTGCTACATAATTTGGGACAAGAACCACTTTCAATAGAACAATCAAGCAAATCAGGTCCTGGTTCATCTGATGAAACTACAAGGTAGCAACTTTTTTTGCAAGTTGAAACATATAAGAAATAGTTAGAATAGACATAAGACACAATGTATGAAAACATCTCAAAATATTGTTCATACTATCTTGAAGCATCTGAATATGAAGATCCAGGTCAAACTAAATAGTGTTCATGACAATTACTCCTTGATGCTACCAGTAATAGGGTTGTTTCAAAGAGATAAGGAGTTGGCTATGCCAATCTTGAACAAGTGGATCCCAAGGGATGAGAGACTAAAGCTTATAGGAGTTGGAGCCAGCTAGCATGATGATGGATACACTAAGGTGCTTCCAACCTATATATTTGTATGTGAACTCACTGAGTAAAAGTTTCAAGGATATATTTCCCCACTTGAGCAAAAAAAAAAGAACTGAAGGCTCATTATGATCTGGTAGATTTGTCATTGTTTCTAGATATTCAACTCACTAATATTAAATTAAATACAATGCAAGTGTGGAAAGGATAGATGGATGATGTTATCATTGACTAGGTGAATCAAATTTGTAAAGAGGTCAACATCAATATCTTCAATGACACTTTGGAAAATTTGACATTTATTATTATCTTTTTAGAATATTTTGACAAGGAATCTAATTCTATGATGACAAAGTATTCCCCATATAGGAAGAAGTTGGATGGAATCATCGATTTCAATTGGTCATTTGATGAAGAGTATAAAGAATTGGGAAGGGTATTGGTTGGTCAACTTGGTCTATAAGTATGGATGTGAAACATATATAATTGGTCAAGTATTGTATAGGTTTGGCCTTAGAAATTGTAATGTATTAAATGTATGTTTCATGAATAAGTATTAGTTGTTGATGATGTAGAATGTCGACTGGGATGTTGATTCACCATTTTTTTTGCATCATTTTGTCATCTTACTTGATGGAATGGACGTGATACAACATACAAGATTATTATTTTTGAAATGTGCCTTTTGGAAGGAAAGCTACTTCTTCCAATACATGTAAATGATATTTGTCTCATGTTTATTCCCTCCAATTTGAAGAATGCAAATATAACTGAATTAGGGAATATGTCTTGTAGCAGTCCAATTAGAATGCGACATGTGCACATATAGCCTAAAGCTTGTTTTTTCTCCCTTATTCTATAAAAGGGGAATTCAAGGCCATTTGTGCAAGGTCTTTTATTGAATTATGGAATTAGATTGTGAAAATTGAGAACACATAGCAAATATGTTAAGTCTTTGTCTATTGCTTTGAGTCTAGATAGAAAATTTTGTCAAATGTATGTTTCCTAAACATACCTGAATGATAATGGAGTTTTCTGAGTCTATAGTCTCTCCATTTAGATTTGTATTCAAATTATTAGTGAAAATATTGATTAAAGATCATTTCGTTAATTGTCATCACTTTCATACTTTGATATGTGCTCTGGTTTTAGCTCCAGTTCATAGAATTGGTTGAATACTTAAATAAAATTACAAATTCATATGTAGGATGAATGGATCTGATAAGTAGTCTTTCAAATTTGGTCATAGATTTGTGAATTGCAAAGTAATATCACTTAGATCATGGATGTTCAAAATTAAATATACCTTATATTTCAATTTCCTTAGACTTTTGGCCCATAGATAATGGCACTGATCCTAATATCCTTAAGTCTTTCTCATAGTTCTAGTTACTTGACTTAAGAAAAATCTTCCAAAATAGTCATTGACCTATCTTTAATTTGTTGTAGTTTGTATTGTCTTGTATTCTTGACTTAAGATACATAATTCATTGAAGGAAATGCCAATTTCTTGGATAGTATCATCTTATTAGTCATTGGTGAGAATATATCTACTTAGATATGTAATGTATGTGTGAGTTATCTGAAAGAATAGTATAATGTACATTTTGTACCACCCTCTCGAGTTTTGCAGAGCCTAGAGTGCAAGAGATAAAGTGATTGGTGTTGTATCTCATTCGTTGGCCAATTGTCTTGTAGATATTCAAGAATTAGGTCTAGCAAACTCATAGGTATCTAACAGGATCTAATTGGTTCACTGAAAATAACCAAGAGAATGGAAACTCTACTAGGGACGTAAACTTTACAATTGTTAGTTCTCCAGAATGCCTTCTCATAGATGAGTATGTTATATGGTGATATTTACTTATAGAGTTGATCAAGTAAAATCATCTTTTAATTTTAGCTCAAATCTTTGTCAAATAGTTCACCTAAGTTCCTAATAAGTTTCTCACCCATTTTTCTTCAAAGCTTGTGTTCAAAATTCATACAAATGCACGTTGTATGTGTCAAAGTTTGTCTCAATTTCTAAAAATTTGTTGAAATTTGCATAAAGTATAACAAAATTGCTATCAATTTGTCCCAAGAAATTTGGGTGGCAACTCTAACATCTCTA
Source organism: Sequoia sempervirens (assembly GCA_007258455.2). NCBI lineage: Eukaryota > Viridiplantae > Streptophyta > Pinopsida > Cupressales > Cupressaceae > Sequoia > Sequoia sempervirens. Next base: position 205,291,742 of record VDFB02058242.1, on the reverse strand, counting down.
CACCAGTACAAGCCAGTATTTAAGGATATCAAAGAAGTAAAGAAGAAAGTTATAAAGAAATCAAAGAGGGTGACAAATGTGAAGAAGACTCAAGTGCAAATGAGAGGAACATGAAGCCACATGAAGAAGCATCTAGAATAGAAGCTGGAAGGTGAATTACCTAAGAATGCGAGCCTACATGAGAAATGGATAAAAGAAAAGGAAAAAAAAAAGGGAAGTCCACCCCTCATCCCACCCCTAAACATGAAATGTGTTCTAGTTCTAGTTCAGAATGTGAAAGGAATCTATTGGACCTCAGTGATAATGCCTCTAATGAGAGGGGAGATTTTTTTAAGAAGTTTGTTATAAATGAGTACTCCTTAGATCCAAACATGCAAGCCATGAAGAGGAGAGAAAGGGATAGAATAAAAAAGGATAATACTAGCGCTAGACATGCTAGAGATGAAGGATATATAATCCCAAATCCTCATACATATACCCTTATTCCCACTGACCTATTAACTGGAGATGACTATTCCCATGATCCTACTCCCCACCAAGTTGATAATGTAGTAGTATCTAATAGAGATTCTATTTTTCCAGATGAGGAAGGAGTATTGAATGATATGAAATTTCTCAATGAAAGAGCCTCCAAATGCAAAGAAAATAGAAATAAAATGGATGTAGAGAAGGAGAAACAAATTAGGTATGTTATGATGTAGAGGGACATGTTAAGAAGAAAGGTTGAGGAGATGGAGGCATTAGATAAATTGGCAGCCCAAGAGGACCAAGAGAATGAGCCAATTATGTGAGAGATTGTAGGAAAAATCTTTGTATTCTCCTCAACTGATAATATTGTCACAAGTCCAAAAACTAACATAGTTGAAAAGACTTCTATCCCATCCACCCCTCCTCCCAAAACTACCAAGTGTGAATCCCATAATGTTGATAAAGGAAAGTGACCTATGGGAGAGAAGAAGGAAGATGAAGGAGCAAAAATAAATGAGGGGGGTGCTTCTAAGGAAGATACATCACAAGATTATTCTACTCCATTATTGGATAAACTGATGAAAGAAAATGAAGAACTCGATAGGAAGATGAAGGAGATGGAGTTACTTGTCAAAAATAAGGAGATGAAAAAGAAGCTTAGCTTCTTAGAATCAACATTGAAGGACCCTGTCCCTAAAACCCAAAGCCCTTAGGCCCACAATTCGTCCTCAAGCCCACATATAAATGAAAATTCATCATCTACTAGCAACCCCTTTAGCTCTACTTCACAACCTAAGGACAAGGCTAAGACTGTTCATTTCAATGACCAATATGATTATCAATATAGGAGGCATAGAAATAGTAATGATGGAAGAAGGACCTATTGGCTGGAGGAGGCTATTGCACACTAATAGATATAGGTAGTTATTTTTTGAAAACATCTGAGGGTACCCAAACCTAGTGCTAAATAATTCCAGGAAACATGAGCCTAAATTTACTAGCAACAATTCCCTTAGTGGTGAAGACAACTTAAACGATTTTCAAAGTTTCATAGAATACTTTTCATTATGGGATGAGGATGTGGCTATTAAGTATTTTATGTAATCCCTAATAGAGGATGCATGAGATTGGTATAGGAGCTTTCCAGATGCAAGCATAGATTCTAAGGATTCATTCTTCTAAACTTTTAGAGAGCAGTTTAGGTTGAATGAATTTAACAATATTACAAAAGGGCATAATAAAATGGCTACTGAGTTTAATGTAAGGTTTCATAAAAAAACAAATAAAGTCCTTGGATTCTTGAGGCCTAATGAAAGAGCATGTTTGGTTGTGTATCATAATGCATATGACTCCAAGATGTAGGGACAAAAATCCATAGTCTATGAGGGAAGCCTACAAGATGGTGATAAATATAGAAAACAATAGAAGGGCATCTAGTAAAGTTGGTAGAAGGGATGGCCCTAGGCCTTCTAAGAACTCAAAAGCTCAAAATGAGAAAGTCATTAAAACTAAAGCTCCAGATGAAAAGTTGGATCAAGTCTTCAATTTGTTGTAGAAGTGGGTAAAAGGTGACATACCTCAATTCTAGAGGAATGAGAGGCCACTAAGGCTTCAAGATTATCCTTACCATATCAGTTGGCATAATTGGAAGCCAATTTAGAATAATCAAAAGAATTTTTAGGCTACACCTGGCCCTTTGCATAAAAATACTACAAATGTTGTTGAAAATTTACCTTGGTGTGAATTGTGTGAGATGCCTCACTCATCACAACAATGTGTAGTTGCAAGGTCCTTGGAAGAGACTCAAGATGATCAGAGGGATTCTGATTCTTCCCATAATCTAGATAAAACTACAAATGTATTCATGACTAGGTCCAATTTGGAATATAGTGATTATTCTTCTAGTGATGATGTTGACACTAATGATGTGGATGTGCAAGACAAAAAGCAGTACTACACCATCAAAAATTTATTTCTAATGAGGAAAGAGAAGATGAATACACTACTTATAATCTTGAGGCATGTAATGTTTCTTTGAGAAGACCTTCAAATGAGGAGATAGACAAATACACAATTGCACTGGCCACTAGTGCTCAAGCAAGAAGTGATATTCACCTAGGAAATAGGGTGGTGAGTGGAAACCAAGGCCATTTTGGAGGTATATTCATTAAGGAGAATAATACAAATAGTAAAGGAGTCAAGACAAAAAACAAAAGGAAGATACCAAGCCCACAAAAGCTAAGGAAATGAGAATTTGGGCCAAGAAAGGTAGCAAATCAAAGGTTACTGTTGAAGACACATATTAGGATTTGAAGGCCAAAGATTTGAAGCCTACCATTGAAAGGATTAATAAGCAAGTTGATAAAGTAGCCCCTTAGGAAATAGTACTTCCTTAGTTACCAAGTTACTCTCCCATTGATATGTTTTAGGTCTTGTCTCAAGTCTGGGTCATGGTCCCATTTCTAGAAATGATGAGAATTGATTATCATAAAAACAAAATAGTAGTTCTCATTAATAGTATTGTTAGGGGTAGCAAGCACATAGTAGAGGCTGATGTGCCTAAAAAAAGTAAAATTCAAGAAAAGGATATTGAGGTAGGGATAGTAATTAATGAGAACCTTGAGATTTACTTGGGAACTACCATCACTAGAAATCCTAGTATGGTTAATCCTTTCTTTTTGAGCCTGATCATTGATGGGAAGCTACTTAGGAATTGTATGATAGATTCCAACACTTCAATTAATGTTATGCCAGTCAGAATAATGGAGGAAATTGGATTGAAGGTTGATAGAACTTATGGAAAGTGCTATGCTATGGACTCTAGAGAAGTCCCTATCATCGAGGTAATTTATAAAGTTCCATATAAATTGGTTGCATTCCCTAAAAAGGAGCTTGCAATGAGTGTCACAGTGGTGGATATTCCACCAACTTACCAAATGCTACTATCTAGAAAATGGTGTGCCTCTATGGGAGGGAGCATGCAATGTGATCTATCCTTTACCACATTCTCAATTGATCAAAAAGATGTTAAAATTGCTAGAGAATCAAGATTTCAGCATATGATTGAACATATTGAGGAGCCAGAGGAGCCCTCAATAAATAAATTTGTGGACAACGCCTTTCATGTGGAAGAGTTGGAGCAAGAAGAAGAATCCAAACCTGCACCAATTGTTAGAGAGGTCTTGCAAGCACCACAGGAAGATGCTCTATGGATGTTGTATTTTGATGGAGCCTATTCAAAGGAAGGTTCTAGTGCTAGAGTCATTCTTATCTCTCCTAAAGCTAAGACATTCAAGTAATCCTTTTTGCTACAATTTTCATGTATGAATAATGTTATTGAGTATGAGGCTTTATTACTTGGTTTGAAGATAGCTTCTAAACATGGGATCTAATACTTTCAAGTAATCGCTTTTGCTATAGTTTGGATGTATGAATAATGTTGTTGAGTATGATGATTTATTACTTGGTTTGAAGATAGCTTCTAAACATGGGATAAAATCATTAAAATTATTTCGGGATTCTGAGCTAGTAGTCTCCCAAGTCAGGTCTAGGTTTGTCACTAAGGACAAAAGATTAAGACAATATATGAATGAGGTTTGGGATACCATTGAGGCACTCGATGCTTTTGGAATAGATTGGATAGAGAGAGGACAGAATGTCAAAGAAGATTTACTAGCTAATATTGCAGTCAAGCTTGATGATGTGACTTTCAATGGTGTCTCAAGAATCAAGGTACAAACAAGGCCTACAGTACCTAACAACATTTGCAATTGGAAAGTGTTTGATGATGATAATGGCATATTGGGATTCTTATATTGTGTTGAAAAATATGAGAATCAAGAGACTGACTTTAGTTCATATGTGGTGGAAGTTTACGGGAAGAAGACATTGTTTGGGAACGAGATAATTTAGTTAAAAACAAATAAAATCCCCAAGGGGTTAGTTGCACTTGAAAATCTCTTTGATGGACCAGATAGATCAATTGCTAAGCAAGAAATTAAACATAAAGAAGACCTAGAGGAGATAAATTTGGGAACAAAAAATACTCCTAAAAAGGTGTATATAGCTAAAAAAATGAAGCCACACGTGAGGACTATGTTAATTTCCTTATTAAGAAAATATAGAAATGTATTCACATGGTTCTATGATGATTTAAAGGCCTGTAAAGAAGATCTATTCCAAGATGAGATCTTGTTGATGCTTGACACAAAAACCTTTTAGGCAAAAGCAAAGACCTATTAATCCTACATTATGGTCTAAAATGCAAGAGGAGCTTACTAAACAGAGTGATGCAAGAATTATCAAACCTATAAGGAATTCCTCATGGGTTTCCAATTTGGTTCTAGTAAGAAAAAATAATGGTGACTTAAGACTGTGTGTGGATTTTAGGAACTTTAATGTTGCATCCTTAAAAGATAATTACCCCTTACCAAATATGGAAGTAATGTTGTAAAAGGGAACAAGTTGTGAACTAATTTCCATGATGGATGGATTTTTAGGTTACAACTAGGTTATGGTGAGTGAATTAGAGTAGTACAAAACAACATTTACCACACCATGGGGAACTTATGTTTATGTGAGGATTCCTTTCGGTCTGATAAATGTTGGTGCCACTTTTCAAAGGGCTATGGATGTGGCCTTTGCTTATTTCTTGGACTTGTTACTTGCTATCTACTAGGATGACCTTATTGCTCACAATAAGAGGGAGGAGGATCGTTGTTCACATCTTGAGAAGATATACATTAGAGCTTTTGGAGTCAAAGAGGGTAAGTTGCTAGGGAATATTGTCTCAAAACATGGTATCAAAATTGATCCTCAAAGAGTAGCAACAATAGAAAAAATTACACCACCAAGGAATGTTAAAGGGATTCAGTCCTTCTTTGGGTAGATAAACTTTATAAGGAGGTTTGTGACTAATTTGGCAGAGATAGTTAGGCCTATCTCAAGGATTCTCAAGAAAGTAGAAAAGGTAATATGGTTAGAAGAGCCCCTCAAATCTTTTCAATCCATTAAGGATGCTATTAAAGTTGCACCTATCTTGAAGACCCTAGATTATTCCAAGCTATTCCAACTATTTACATTTTCCTCTTTTCATACTATAGCAGGAGTGTTGCTAAAGAAAAATGAGGAGGGTTTTGAACAACCAATTTCCTTTTTTATAAATTCTTTGCAAGAAACTAAGGTCAAGTACGACACCATTGAGAAGCAAGCTTATGCCTTAGTTAAGGATGTTAAAAAAATTTAGAGCATATTTGACCAGTACAACTATGGTGGCCTATGTTCCTAGTCTAGTAGTCAAGGACATTTTCACTCAGCAAGAAACTACAGGTTGGAGATGTAGGTAAATTAATAGAATCTAAGAGTTCAATATAGATATCCAAATTACAAAGCTTGTAAGTGGACAAGGTTTAGCCAAACTTATTGTTGAAACTAATTTGGATGCCAATCAAATTAATAAAGTTGAACATGAAAACATTTCTCCTATCTATGATATGCAAACATGTGGTTGGTATAGAAGGATAGTTAAATATTTGTAGACCATGAAATGCACTGATGGCATGCCAAACAAAAAAAAGAGCTTTAAAACTACAAGTAATTAGGTATGTTATCATTAATGGTGAACTTTGGTGGAGAAGCCCAGAAGGTGTGCTTAGGTGTGTGGATGGTGACCAAGCGGAAAATCTATTAATTGAAATGCATAAAGGTGTGTGTGGAGGTCACTACATGGATAAGACTATTGCAAATAAGGTATTGAGGCTACGTTTTTGGTGGCCCATAGTATCTAAAGATGGAAATAGACTTGTGAAGGAATGTGATGCCTATCAGAGGTTTACTAGAAAACTTAAATTTTTAGGTAACCTACCACTTAGGCTAGTCTCAACACTAGTGCCTTTCTAGTAGTGGGGGATTGAATTTATTGGGGAAATGGTGGTGAAGTCTAGTGGGGGACATGCCTAGATTTTGGTCAAAATTGACTTCATGAAGCGGGTTGAATCTATTCCTACCAAAAAGGAAACCAGTAAAGTTTTCATTGACTTCTTGATGAATAATATTCTAAGTAGGTTTTGTGTTCCATAGAGAATTGTTTTTGATGATTCTATGTGATTTAGGTTTGAGGAGTTATGGATTTTTGCAACAAGCATGGCATAAATGTATGTTATTCATCTCCATACCATCCCCAAGGGAATGGACAAGCTGATTCTAGTAATAAGAGCCTCATGAAGATTATTAAGTGAGTTCTTGAGAAGAATAAGAAATCTTGGATTCAAAGTTATAATTGGAACTATGGGAAAATAAAACTATAGTGAAGAAAGTCATTATCCAATCTCCTTTTAACTTGGTGTATGGAGTTGAAGCCAAAATACCACATAATAATTTGATGAAAATGTATAAATTTGTTCAGGAATATGACACTAATAGCTATGATGAGATACATAATTGGATGGATGAATTGACTAAGTTGGATGAGAAAAGAAGAGAAGATCACAAGATAAATGAGAGGCTGCAGCTCCAAGTCAAGCACTTGTATGATAAGAGGGCTATTCAAAGGAAATTTGAAGTAGGATGTATGGTTTTGATGTGGAACATAAGATTGGAAGACAAAGGAAAAAACACAAATTTTGACTCCCTATGGCTTGGGCCTTATCTGATTGTAAACACTCATGGGGAAGATTCCTACTTTCTACAACCACTAACAAGTGAACTTCTATAACTTCCAGTACATGGACAATTCCTGAAACCTTATTTCTCCTAAAATAGGTTATATCTCCATGTACATTGTATAGTCCTGTAAATTTTGTAGATATGGTTTGGTGTGTTTTGTTTATATTGTGTCTTCTTGCCCTGTCTGGGTAAGCTTCTTGTTCTTTTTTGAGTTCCTTTGTGTTTAGTTTGCTTCACCAAGAGATTTGTTTCTCACGATACCCACTAGGGGTATGCATCCTCGAGTATGAGCCACTGATGGAGTCCCTAAAATTTTTGACTTGTTAAGGTCCTTTTGAGCTTGGTAATATCATGTCATAGGTTGCCCACAGGTAGGTTTTAATGTTTTACTTATGTAACATTACTTTCAAATGCTTCACATATAGGCCTTAGGTATTTTAATTTTGCATTGACTCATTCTGCCTAGTTGTTGGTAGTTTAAGTTGTCTTTTGAGCCATCGTTATGTGTTCCTTATTGGCCCCTTTACTTAGGTTTCCTAGTTGCCTTCAACCGCAAAGTGTTTTAATTTTCCCAAAGTTGGGCTTTAATGTCTCACTCATGAATGACTTAAGTCTAAGTCATCTATCTTCAGGCATAAAAATGTCACTAGCCTAGTAATGGCCCTCTTTTATAATTAAATTTTTCACATGTGTAGGATTGATAATCATCAGATCGTGGGATTTGATCTAAGTCATTCCCCACTAGATCACAAGTCCCAAGTGATGGTACTTTAATTGTTGTGTGGTTTTTGAAATGGTGACACGTGTGTAATCACAAATTTTGGCCCCATCGTCACTTTTCATTTTGAAACTAAAATTTTCAAGATCAAAGGTGATTATTAAGAGGAAGGATTTGATCACCACCATTCCCCACCATCTTGTGAAGGGAAGATGCAAGCTTGTTAAAATCTACGAGATGCATGAGAAGTTTCCATGTATGTCCTATGGCTACTGGTATGTGAAGCCCATAAGTACATGATAGAGGATCAAGTCAACATATTTCTATTGACCAATTGTTTGAGTTGGAACAATGATGAAATTAAAACATAATTGACTCAATTTGAGTCGTTTAAGATGACCATCTCAGTTTAAGATCAATGGGGCATATTCAAAATTGTGATTACATATGTTGTAATTTCTTTTCTTCATGTGAGTGAGCAGTAATGGTAGAAGTGACTCATAAATCTACTCAATTTCCCTCAAAATATGTATATGGTCAGTCCCTAGATAATTGAAATTTGAAGATGTGTCTAGAGCAATACAAGAAATCAAAGGAGGTGACTTGCAGAGTTCATCCTGACCAGCATTAGGGTTTTTTGTTATTGAAAGCCATAAGTATGATAAACGCAATTTTATGCTTTTTTCAATTTTCTAAAATAGGGTTGGCTTTCAATTTTCTTTCTGTGAATGTGTTTTATGGCTCTACTTTAATTTCTCTAAATTTGGGTTAATTCTATCCTTAAAAGTCATAGCCCTATGAGACCTTTTGGAATTAATATTTTTTTGATCCATAGATTTAAATTAGGAGGTTGGTAGTCATAGTTTTTCTTGTTAAAATCCTAGTTTGCTTAAAATTCATGGCTCCCAAAGTACAAATTGCCACCCCTTCGACCTAGGCTAGAACACTCTCCCAGGATGTAATTGACATGTTACCCTCAAAAAATAAGAAAACCAAAGTAAGGGTCTTATTATATGGACCTACTATTAGAGAGGGAGTGATGGATAAACAATGCTCCATTAAGGATGTTGAGTTGCCTTACATTGGATGATAGCTCTTTCAGCATTGGTTTGGGAACAAGAACTTTGGATCTCCTCTCTGTAATCCTTGGAGGTTAGATATGGGAAAATTAGTTGTTCACAATGTGTATATGGATGTTGATCTCTTGAAATATATCACCTCAAGGTATGATCTAGTTTCTAGGATTGTCAAGATATTTGATGGGAGGGACATGATGAAGATAACTAGGAAAGAAATTGAAGATGTTTTTTATTTGCATGAGTGGATTCTAGATTTGGTTCCTCTAGATATGGATTAAATTAGGAAAATAACAATACCAAGTTATTCATCAAGAAAAAGTTGGTTCCTTTGTATACTACTACCATTAGTACTGGGAAGCATAGAAAGAAGATAAAAATTGGTGAGGGGGAGCTTGAGCCCTTCCCAATGAGTTATTTTGTGAGTTATTTCAGGAAGACCATATACTCTCTATGTCAAATCATTGGATTTTCTCCTCCTGACACATTGTAGAGAGAGTATAGTTATCTGGAAACACATCTGTAGCACCCAGCTTATAACATAGTTTATGATTATGCTACTTATTTGGAAGAACATATACATAAGGGTTTAATTGAGCTAAAGGAGGGGAAGCAGTGGGTAAAATTATGGTGGTATTCATTATTAATGCATATGTTCTTTCATAAAAGGTAGGTCTTTGAGAAAGATATAACTTTGAGAAAGAAGGCAGTTGGTGTTGATTTTCCTGTTCAATGTTGGACCTAGATTTTGGACAAGGATGATAAAAAATATAATTATGCGATGTTTTAAAATGATTTTTGATCGAGAATAATGAGATCCTTGATATATAAACTAGTGAGAATTCCTAAGGAAATTCATTAATTTTTGAGACCTATGGAGATGAGGAAAGATTTGAATTTGAGTCACAATTGGGGAGACTTGGTTTTATACCCTGATAAAACAATTTTTAGATTATATGGCAATGGTCTAGATCCATATTTTCTACTAAGAGATGTGCCATTAAGGATAGTGTTTCTTGAAATCATGAGACAATTGGGAGCCTCATAGGTAGTACACTTACCTAATACAACAAGGAAGGCCTCATTCTTTCTAGAGGGGACATAATTTGCTGACTATGTTCCAGTGAAAAGGTAATGGAAATAATTAATACATATATTGGCTCCTTACAAGTTGGAGACTATGCACCCAAGGAATCATGATCCTAAGGGATTTATTAATAAACTAAAAGTAGATAAGAAGTTGGGTAATTTTGTGCATATCTTTAATTATCCTGAAGATGCCATCAGGAACAATTTTAGCTTTCTAGATCAAGACGAAAGGAAATATAAGTACCTTGCTTATAGGAAGATGTTAGAGAAAAAATGGAAGAAGGATCCCAAGTATGACCCTTTACTGAATATACCCGATGAATTCAGTCAGGTGATGTATGTTATGGATAATTTTGAGAATATAGTTTGTATATTGAGGGAGCAATGAGAGGTTATAGATAAAGGAAAAGTAAGAGTGGTTGAAGAAGAGACTACTATGACATTGGAAGAAAGGCCTACTTACCAAGCACCCAAGCAACTAAGAATCTACTTGAGGAGGAAGAAAGCAATGGATGAAGAACAAACCTTGTTGACCCCTATTATTTCTAAGGGATAAAAGGTAGCTTCTCTTGAGAGTGCATGCCATCACCTCCAAAGCAAGATCCTTCACCTATAATTGATCTCAATTCATCTCTAGAAATCCCTACTCCATTGGAGTATCCACCTCTAAAGAAACAAAGGATTGAGGCAAGAGGAGTGGTTGAATATTCCAATATAGATGAATATGATATCTTTATCACTCCTAAAGATATGGAACAAGGAATGCCTACTCTTGTAGGAGAAATTGGATCAAGTTTAGGGAAAACTAGTTTTAGGTTGGGAAAATTTGACATCAGTGGGCTAAAAAGTGTAGATGACCTAAGGATTGAGGCTTGGAAGGAGTTTATGAAAGATGATTCCTTCATTGAAACATCTGTGTTTAGGGATTTTTCGTGGAGATACAAAGCTGCAAAATATGCAAAGAAAGTGGCCACTAAAAGGAATTTGCGTCCAAAGTTACTTGAAAGCGTCATTCATGCCAATGTGAGGAGTATTATAAAGAATGAGTTTCAAAAGATTACTACCCAGGACGGAAAAGAGCTAGTAAAGTAGTGTGACATGCTATTGCTGCCAAAGTGGGATATTGTTGATGCTATAGTCCTAGGAACCATAAGAAGAGCTGAAAGACCTCTAGTGCAAATATAAGAGGAATTAGATATGGGACTTCAAGGTTCTGCATTTAGTGAAGATTGGGATGCATTGGCAATCTGGTCATTATCCATGGGATCCAGGTGTGTGGAGGAAATGTTGCCAAACACAATCAATTAGACATTATATCAATAGATATAAACAAAGATTAATCTAATTTAAGAAAGAATCTACTGAAAGTGTCATATTGCTCTCTATCTCAAAAGATTTATTAAGTCACAGGGCTCTCAAATTTTGTAAGCATTATGACTGTTAAAATGCCAATCTAAAGAATGAGAATGATAAAATATGTGATTTCTAATCTATGAATAAAGACATGATTGTAAACTAAATGGTATGCTATTTGCTAAACTTCTTGATTTATGAATTGCTATTTCTGCAGAGTAAGTTTACACAAAGTTGGGATCCTTTCCTCATGAAAAGAGCTTGTATTTATAGATTCCCAACAACACATTTGTGAAGGGGTAGTAAAGCAAGGTTTGGATTTGATCTAAAGGATTGAATGGTGAAAGATGAAGATATATGAGATTATTATGAAGATTGTTCCTCCCCACAAAAACACTCAGCCAGAAGATAGGAAGAATCAATGGAAGAAGATGAAGAAGTTTTCGTTACCAAATTTGTCTCCAATTTGTCTCCAAATTTTCCCATGAAGGTTGTGATGAATTAAATTAGAAATAAAGTATCTAATTTGGTAGGTGGATATGATTAGATATAGAATATACTTCAATTGAATATTTAGATTTATTCAATTTAGGAAATGAAGATATTTAATTCAATAAAACAAACTATAGAAGTCTATGTTTATTAAAAAAATATGGAAGAAATATGATAATTAAATAAAACAACGTATGAAACTTGTTTATTTAATTTATATGAAATGATGTGAGTAAGATGGAATTTGATAGGATAATCAGATAATAATAATTAAATAGAACAAAAATGAAATTTTTTTATTTAATCAAGATGAAATAATATGCTAAAGATAGAAGAATTAAAAGTGAATTATATAAATATATATTTCTATTTATTTAATAGTAGAGGAATTAAAAGTTAATTAATCAAATAAATCATATTTAATTAATTAGATTATCTAGACCATTTTTAGGTGTATACATTTTTCCCCTCTTTGAAGTGATGTGTTTATTGACATTTTTTTTTTGATATGCCCTATATGTTGATTTTTTGATGATGATGGATATATGCCCACTCGGGAGATAAATCGATGATTATTTTATTGTTTGGACTTTTTTTTGTGATGATTTAATGATTTGATAAAGTTTTGATGACACAACAATTTATTTCCTAACAAAGAATGTGATAAAATGCCCTTGTGATGAATTTAAATTAATCACATTTGAAAAGAAATTAAATAAATCCATTTAATCACTCTATTAAAAGGCTAAAAAATATTTTGAATTCATTTGTGCATATTGAGTTTTGAAATTTGAAAGAGAGTGATTTTGAGCCATTTGGAGCAAGAATGTCAATCCCCTACCACACTCATCATTTCGAGTGTGTGCATCGATACAACTGCCTAACCACCTACGGACCTCTAATATATACTTGTGAACCTCCTTGTTTTTCACAATTTTCAATTTTCACATGTTTTATTTTTATTTTGAATGTTTGAGTTTCTTTTAGTGCATACATCGGCCAATGTAGCGCATCAAGCTATTGTTTTAGTGCACCCACTAGTGTAGCACATAGGAATACTATTATAGCACATAGATAGGATGAAATAGCACATAGAAACTTTAGCACATAGGTTAGATAATTTAGCATATAGAACTCCTAGATTAGCGCAATGGATGGTATGGTGCATTGACCCCCTAAAATGGTGCATTGACTTCCTGAAATGGCACTTCCACTAAGTTAGCACATTGACCACCTATTTTGGCACATTGATGAGTTTTAATGGTGCATTGACTCTTCTGCACATTGATCACCTATTTTAGTGCATCCAAGTCAGAATGATGAATTTTGTCATTAACTCCCTAATTATAATGATTTTTTATCACATTGGCCATTGGAATTGATGTTGATTGATGATCCTGATAAATTAGATGATGGTTAACCACATGATAGGTGAGGTTTTATGATTGATTGATGATAATTATCCTCATGATAGGCAAGAAATAATTATAGTTTGATAAATAAACCTCATGATAGGCAAGGTTGATTTGATTAATTAACCTCATGATAGGAAAGATACAATTTTTTAGATTGATGATTGACCTCATGATAGGTGAGGTTCAATTATAGTTGCTCATGATATTTTAGCAAAGTCTCACCATAGCTGATTAGATTTGATAGGCTAATTGATGTTTGATGATTTGATAAAGATTATTGACTTTCAATATTTTGTGATAATAGGAGTTATTGAAAAACTTACAGATTCAAGAGTGGTTTCTTGGGACATTTGATTTGATACTATAGTTGACATAGCCTGAGACTACCCTTATTACATGTTGTAGATTGGCTTCTCTTCTAGAAATTCCCTAGATCAGGATTAATTAGGGACTATTGACAACCTTAGTAGAGAGATGGCATAATACCTTCCACCTTCCCACCAACGAGATGATAGTGACTCTTGAGGATGTGGTGGATTTTGTAGATACATGTTGTTAGGGAGGTTGTAGTCTTTGATTCTATTGATCGGGTTGGGTTCGAGACACTACATCGAGTGTTTCAAGATGATATCATTTGTGGATATGAGCTGCCATGGCGAGAACTAGTTCATGCTTATGCTAACTTTCCTGTTATAATTTTTGGATTCATTTGAGGGTTCCTTTGTCCTAATCATAGGTCAAAGGGAGTTTTAGTTGGTTGGGGCCACATTTTGGAGAGCATGATCATCCATGGTACTATATATGCATGGGGTATGTGTATGCTTACTTATCTTTATGATGATTTGCATCAGGTGGTCTAGCTTGGTGGAGCCATTATAGCTTCAGGGGTGACAATACTACAGGTGTGGGTGTGGGAGAATATAGCTATTATGAATCTAGTGATGTTCAAACAATAACCTATCATGAGGTCATACATTCACAGATATGCAGGTCACCTTACTCAGCCTAGACTGGGTAAGATGGAGCATTGGAGGAGTCTTGGATGATGTAGAGGTCGTGACATGGCAGCCCTATCTAGATTGTGAGCACTAGGATGATGATAATATAGAGATGCCATACCTCTATGATTCAATGTTTCTAATTGGTAGGACTCATTGTTTTCTAGAGAAATTTTTGTTTAGGGGGGTGCTCAGACAGTATGACATAGTACAGGGCATGCCCTAGGGTATTGCTCATTATGCCCAAAATTAGGTTGATTCTAGTGATTGGGGACCTTTCCTATTATATGATACTATAGTTCAAGAGTACCATGGTCCACAACCTTTGGTTTGGGATATTCATCTTGATATTGTCAAGGCTCTAGTTACTACGAAATATGCAAAGTATCTTACTTTACATCCTTTTCCATGGATATCTATTCCTGATGAGCTAGTGCCTCTACTCAGTGAGGAGGTTGTGGTTGCACATGGTTGTTGATGGAGGAGGGAGGAGGGTGGTGAGGAAGTGGAGGATGTGGAGAGTAGTGATGAGGATGATAGTAGTGGTGATGATTATGATACCAGTAGTGATGAGGAGGGAGATGGAGATGATGGGGACAAGGGTGGAGGTGGTGGAGGAGATGGTGGTGGTGGAGGTGGAGGAGATGGATTAGGTGGATCAGGTCCTCCATTTGATGTTAGAGAGATCATGGTGCCTTGTAAGAGGTGATCACTAGTAGCTCTTGTAGAGTAGCATGTTCAAATTGGGATACCCTCCTAGCATCAGTAGATTCATATTGTGAGTTTATAGGTGCAAGTACAGACCTTACAAGGTTAGTTTATTTAGGCTTGGGGATTATTAGTGCAAACATAGACATAGATGCATTCATAGGCATAGAATCATGCATAGGCTCTTTCCTAGGTATAGGAACCGTTGTTAGCTGCATAGGCATAGATATCCTCGTTGAGAGGAGAGAGAGATGTAGCTAGATGGGTTGTAAAGAAGGCACAATTGATAGCTAAGAGATTGTAGAGATTAGCTGATGGTAACTCTGTATCTGATTATATGAGATAGATTCTTCATATGTAGGTAGAGAGGTCGAGTATTAGAGGGGTCAATACCATGATGTAGTTCCCTCTAAGCAAAGAGTTAGTTATGCTTAGTCTTGATTAGGCAAGATCTAGTCTAGGACTATGAGTAGGGGTACGACACAACCTCTTCTGAGAGACTTGAGAGATCCTAGGATGTATGGTGATGGAGGTAGTGGTCCAAAGATGCCAGCACCATCAGGAGCCAGTAGCATGTAGCCCCATGATTAGATTCTCTAATATATTTTGAGAAATGATGTATACTCTGATATTTTGATTTACATCCATTTTTTATCTTGTATTTATTTATATTTCAGACATCACTATATACTTGACATTACAATTCTTTAGATTTATATGACATGTGATGGATTGATCGATCTATATGCATTCTATATGGTTCTATGATGGATGCATTTATTTTCCTATTCTATTTTCCATGTGATGATTTATATGATAATGTTAGATGCAATTTATGATCATGATGATATGCTTATGATGAGAATGTATGTATGCATGGTGATAGTTGTACAATTATGTATATACTTAAATGATATGATAACGCATCTATATGTATGATTTTGGATGTGACATTCCTATGATATATGACATAATGTTGTAATGAATGGATGAATGATGTTTGAATGATGATACTTCTAATGTGTGATGTATGATATGATAATGCTAATGAAAAATGAAACTATGTAAATGATATGTTTTTGATATTTTTCTTATGCAATTTAGATGATAAAATGAGTTGATGCACAAATGTTAAATATGATATGATAAATGCAAATATATGATAGAATTTATGAATGGTTTAAATGATATAATATTCCTTCTAATGTATGTAATGGAAATGATTATGCAATTACATGATAGTGATGGTTTTTTTTGTTAATGTCAAGTATACTCAATTCATTAATGATAAAAGATAACATCATTTTTGAGATCTTTACCCACCTTTGGAACAGAATACTTTGCAGATGCAAAACTAACATGAATGTAATCTAATTTTACCATGCAAATCTATATGAAAGCATTAGCATCTTAACAATCCATTTATCATTCTTTTTATCATCATTGAGCTTTTAAAATGTTGAAAGTTAGTACAAGCATCAAAGGTATAATTAAACCAAGATGACCTGAGTACAACTTTCATGATTTTTTATATTGCAAGTTAACACAAGCATCTAGGTATAATTAAATCAAGATGACCTAAGAATTTATTGCATAAACAGATAATAATCAATCATTTTACTATGTAAATTTAGAATGTCATCGGTGATACTTTGTGGAGCATGTCTCGTGACAATTCAGACAATAAGAATGATTAACTCATAGATAGTAGACAAATAAAATACCATTCTCCTTTCTAGCTTGTCTAGTTCAATACATCATCGAGTTTCTCCAAAGAAATGATAACAAAAATCAAAGTACAATATTTGAACATTCAAGCCAAAGTGATAAAATAATCATTCAAAAGAGTATCATCCATCTATAGTTGTTTGGATTGTTTTGATGTTAGTTGTTTGTAATGGATGGTTCATTTTTAGAAATGTTCTAATGTTCAATGTATGTTCAATGTTAGGTTTCACTGTTATCAGTGTGTTTGTTGTGTTGTCATACTATTGTTTGTCTATTTGTTTAAGCCCAAAGTTTATTGCCCCTAGTGAGTTTAGGATTTTTCCCCCAAGCTAGGGTGAGACACGACCACGTTGTCAGGATATGTACAAAAGGTCCTTCTATCAAAGGATAAAAAAAAATGATAGCGAAAGTGAAAGATCAAGACATGTCTCATATAGATGGAAAAGCTAGTTTAAATCACAAGTAGCATCTATTTCTAGGTTTTCAATTCTTATTTTTATTTCACTTTTTCAGACTTTATGATTTTTTTTGTATTTTTGTATTTTTAATTTTTTTTGTTTTTTTCTTTAACCATGATGCATGTTTGCCAGGTTTTCATCAAGGCAACCATTTTAACCATGTACTAGATGATTCATGTATAGTATTTTTTGAGATGGATATTGTTGATAGGTTCATCAAATGAATCCCTTTCAGGTGTAGAAAATCGATAGGCTCCAGATCTATAGATTTATATGATGATCAAGGGACCTAGCCAGTTTGGTTCAAACTTTCCCTTCTTTTCTCTATCTTGTTGATTCCAAGGATTTTCCTTTAGGACCAAGTCACCAACCTAAAATGTTCTAGGTTTAACCTTGTGATTGTAACTTTTATACATTCTCTATTGATATGCCTTCAAATAATTCATAGCTTTTTGATGAAATTCATCCAATAGTTCTAGCTCTTGAAGCCTAGACACTATATAATCCTCATCTAAAATAATTCCCTTTAGTGACACACAAAGTGATGGTATCTCAACCTTAATTGGTAGTATGGCCTTTGATCCATATACCAAAGCATATGGTGTAGCTCCTATAAGTTTTATGATGTTGGCTCAGTATGCCCAGAGGGTAGGATTGAATTTAATGTTCCAATCATTTCCAACATCATTGACAGTCTTCTTTAGAATTTTCTAAATAGTTTTGTTTGAGGCCTCTGCCTGGCCATTTGGTGCAAGAGCACCTAGTGGAATTCATGCCTCCATGAGGAGATTTTGTAAATAGTTTATTTACATTATATTTTTGTCATTTAATAAGGTCATTTAGACCATATTTAACATGTTTGAGTCATTCAATAGGTTATTAGGTGATTATGAGTTCATTTTGTCAAACTTGTAAAAATTATCAAAGTTGTCATATTGTCATATTTTGCAAAAAATGGGAAAGTTGTTAAGTGAAGGTATTAGGTTGATTTTATATTTTCAAGTCTTTTTTTGAAGGTTAATAAGGTCTATTTATACCATCTTTGATGTTCTAGATGATTAGGGGGTCAAAAAGTGCAAAAGTTGCAATTAGGCAAAAAGTGTCATAAAAAATTGCACAAAATGCAACTTTCAAGAATATGAAGAGTCATGATAACTTGAGGGTCAATTTTTAACATATTGGTAGTTCAAAAAAGTGTTAAAAGGAATAAAAATCCTTAATCCAATGTTGTAAGGTGGAAGGGGAGGTAAATAATGAAGAACCAATAATGAAGCCCTAATATTATGCAAAATTTCTATGTTTTTTTTGATAAATCTGAGTTTCAGATCATTGTACAGATTTTTATGGCCATATTTTCATGGTAAAGTCATTTGGAATGATTAATCTATGATTCTAAAGTATTATACTTTTTTTTCACTCAATTTTATGCAAATTTAAGTTATGGTGATTTTATTGATTGCAACTTTTCAGATTTCTCTATTATAGTCATGTTGCAGCAAATTGTATGACTAGGTACAACCTCCAAATAAAATAAATCTTATATGGTTGGATAGAGGGATGAGTTATATTTATTTTGGCACTAGTTTGAGGTCATTTCATGGAATATGAAGAAATTTATGCTCATTTTGGTGAAAATAGTCAAGTTCAGATTTACACAGGGCAGCAAACATTCAAAATTGTTTATCTCTTAATTTAATCATTGAAGTCTCCTCAAAATTGGTGTGTAAGGAGTTTTAGATGTATTTTAGAAGGTTCCAAAGTTGCAGGCCTTGAATTTTTTGATTTTTTTTATATGATATTGGAGATAAGTTGTTTTCTTCCTCTTATACTTGCATCACCATTTCCTTGAGGATGGTCTGGTGTTGAAAAATGATGTTGGATATGAAACCTCTCACACAGTTCCTAAACATCTTGATTCTTAAAAGGTTGACCATTTTCTATGACAATGGACTAAGGAATTCTATACCTATAGATGAATTAATTCAGTATGTTATATGCTATTGCTATTTGCTAAAATGTTTGATTGTTCAATTGCTATTTCTGCAGAGTAAGTTTGCACAAAGTTGGGATCCTTTTCTCATGAAAAGAGCTTGTATTTATAGATTCCCGACAACACATTTATGAAGGAGAAACAAAGCAAAAGTCTAGATTTTATCTAAAGGATTGAATGGTGAAAGATGAAGATATCTGAGATGATTATGGAGATTGTTCCTCCCCACAAAAACACTCAGTTAGAAGATAGGAAGAATCAATGGAAGAAGATAAAGTTTGCTTGCAAATTTGTCTTCAATTAGTCTCCAAATCTTCCCGTGAAGGTTGAGATGAATTAAATTGGACATAAAGTATCTAATTTGGTAGGTGGATATGATTAGCTATAGAATATACTTCAATTGAATATTTAGATTTATTCAATTTAGGAAAAGAAGATATTTAATTCAATAAAACAAACTAGAGAAGTCTATGTTTATTAAATAAACATGGAAGAAATAAGATAATTAAATAAAACAAAGTATGAAACTTGTTTATTTGATTTATATGAAATGATGTGATTATGATGGAATTTGATAGGAGAATTAGATAATAATAATTAAATAGAACAAAAATAAAATTTGTTTATTTAATCAAGACAAAATAATATGGTAAAGATAGAAGAATTAAAAATGAACTATATAAATAAATATTTATATTTATTTAATAGTAGAGGAATTGAAAGTTAATTAATCAAATAAATCATATTTAATTAATTAGATTATCTAGACCATGTTTAGGTGTATACACCAAGAAACCAATACTTGTTGAGTCATCAGATATCCATGGGAAATTACTTGTGAAGAGAGTTGTTGATACCACAACCTTTGAGGAAGTTAAAATGGTTGTTAATGTTGCTAGATTTACTAAAACAACTATGGAAAACCTCACTCTTGAAAGGGATAACTTTAATAATGGGTACCATTAGCTACTCAAGGAATATGATAATAGTCAGCAAAAAGTAGTTGTATTAGAGACTGAGTTGGCATTTTATAAGAAGAGGGAAGAAATGCAAAGAAATCAAGGCTAGGCCAGTTCAAGTCACCCACCTCCACCTTCTCCAATTGCATTTTCCTAAACTCCTTCTTGAGATTAGGCTTCGACAATGACACCATATAGTTTGGGACAAGAACCACTTTCAGTAGAACAATCAAGCAAATCAGGTCTTGGTTCATTTGATAAAACTATAAGGGAGAAACTTCTATTGCAGGTTGAAACATATAAGAAATTGTTAGAAAAGACACACCACACAATGTATGAAAACATCTCAAAGATTGTTCATACTATCTTGAAGCATTTGAATATGAAGATCTAGGTCAAACTGAAAAGTGTTCATGGCAATTACTCCTTGATACTACCAACAATAGGGTTGTTTCAAAGAGATAAGGAGTTGGCTATGCCAATCTTGAACAAGTGGATCCCAAGGGCTAAGAGACTAAAGCTTATAGTAGTTGGAGCTAGCTAACATGAGAATGGATACCCTAAGGTGCGTCCAACCTATACATTTGTATGTGAACTCAGTGAGCAGAAGTTTTAGGGATATATTGCCCCACTTGAGCAGAAAATAATGGAACTAAAGGATCATTATGATCTAGCATATTTTTCATTGTTTCCAGATATTTAGCTCACTAATAGTGAATTAAAGCCAATGAAAATGTGGAAAGGATAGATTGATGAGGTTATTGTTGACCAGGTGAATCAAATTTGTAAAGAGGTCAACAACAATACCTTCAATGACACTTTAGAAAAGTTGGCATTTATTATTAGCTTTTTGGAAGATTTTGACAAGGAATCTAATTCTATGATGACAAAGTATTCCTCATACAGGAAGAAGTTGGATGAAATCATCAATTTCAATTGGCCATCTGATGAAAAGTATGAAGAATGGGGAAGGGTAATTGTTGTTCAACTGGTTTTGTAAGTATGGATGTGAAACATATATAATTGGTCAAGTATTGTACAAGTCTACCCTCAGAAATTGTAATGTATAAAATGTTTGTTTCATGGATAAGTATTAGTTGTCGATGACGTGGAATGTTGATTGGGATGCTAATTCACCTTTTGTCTTGCATCATTTTTTCATCTTGCTCGATGGAATGGATGTACTACAACATAGAAGATTATTATTTTTGACATGTACCTTTTAGAAGGAAAAGCTATTTCTTACAATAGTTGTAAATGATCTGTCTCATGTGTATTCCCTCCCATTTGAAGAATGCAAATATAACTGAATTAGGGAATATGTCTTGTAGTTGTCCAATTAGAATGTGACATGTGTACATCTAGGCTAAAGCTTGTTTTTTCTCCCTTATTCTATAAAAGGGAATTTGGGGCTATTTTTGCAAGATATTTTGTTAAATACTAGAATTAGATTGTGAGAATTGAGAACACGGAGAAAATATGTTAAGTCTTTGTCTAGTGCTTTGAGTCCAGATAGAAAATTTTGTCAAATGTATGGTTCCTGAGAGGGTGATCCACAAAGTTGGTTTACAATTTCTGGGAGGAACTGATTTTTGTTGAAATCACATATTTTTAGAAAATATAATGATTTATACCTTAAAAGGTTCCATTTAAAGAATTCTAATTGAAGAGGGTTTGATCAAACTACCTTAAATCAAACCCCCTTGGATAGAACCCTGCTAGTTTTAAACCATACCTATAATAGAGTCTCCTTTACACCTATCATAATGCTAATAAAAAACCACTTTTGATTTACCTTTTGGGGGATCAAATGAATTCTTTTAAAATTTATTTTTTGCAAGTATGTATTCCTTATTATAATCTTCCCAAAAAGTATAATTTTAAATAAATTTAATTTTATTATTATATTTATTTTTTATTTCTCGTGAATGTAGGTTTTTCACTAAAAATCAAGCTCTCTATTTTGCATATGCGAAAAAATAAAATATTATTAAAAAAATAAAAATAAAAGTATTAGTGCACTAGATATTGAAGTCCTTGATCCAACAAAGAAAACAAAATTGAACCCGATACATACAAAAAAGTTACGTTATACGGTGCTATGTAATTATAATTGGTTTAAATTCAAAACTTGATTAAAGAAAAAATATTTAATAAAAAATTATCTAACTAACTAGAAGCACTAGATATCAAAGTTACAAATCTAAATTCGAAAGAATTAGAATTTTATCCTTCATGGAAAAATTTATGTATTATACGGTGAGTTACTTTTCAAAAATGTTATTTTTCTGAAAAAACTATTTTTCGAGGGAGATGGAAAAGAGGTGCAATCTGATTCCAAAAATTTTGAAAAAATATATTTAGAATTTATAGAAAAAAATTCACGAAACTCCAGTTTGTATTATCTTCAAATTCCTCACGGTTTAGCCGCTATAGGTGCTCGAAAGTGAAGATTTAGTTAAAAAAAATTATTTCAGTTTTGAGTTTGGCCAAAAATTGTAAACCACTATTGTGGGATCACCTTGAGCATACCTAAAGAGTAATGGATATTTTTTGAGTCTATAGTCTCTCCATTTAGATTTGTATTTGAATTATTAATGATAATATTGATCAAATATCATTTCATTAATTGTCATCTCTTTCATACTTTGATATGTGCTTTGGTTTTAGCTTTGGTTCATAGAATCGGTTAAATACTTGAATCAAATTACAAATTTGTATGCAGGATGAATGGGTCTGATAAGCAGTCTTTAGAATTTGGCTGTAGATTTGTGAATTGCAATGTAATATCACTTAGAACATGGATGTTTAGAATTAAATATACCTTATATTTCAATTTGCTGAAACTTTTAGCTCATAGATAATGACATTGATCCTAATATCCTTAAGTCTTTCTCATGGTTCCAGTTACTTGACTTAAGAATAATATTTAAAAATAATCATTGATCTATCTTTAATTTTCTATAGTTTGTATTATCTTATATTTTTGACTTAAGATGTATAATTCATTGAAGGAAATGCCAATTTCTTGGATAGTATCATCTTATTAGTCATTGGTGAGAATATATCTACTTAAATATGCAATGTATGCATGAGTTGTTTGAAAAAATAGTATAATGTACATTGTGGAACCACCCTCTTGGGTTTTTCAAAGCTTGAAGTGTAGGAGATAAAGAAATTGGTGTTGCATCTCATTCATTGGCCAATTTTCTTGTAGATATTCAAGAATTGAATCTAGAAAACTCATAGGTATCTGGTAGGATTTGATTGGTTTGTTGAAAACAACCAACATTAGGAGTTGCACAAAGCTATACTTGGAGCAATCATGACTCTAACACATACAAATAAAAATAGAGTTATCATTGTTTAGGAGCTTCTCTGAATCACATAGAGAACCCAAAAACAACATTCCTTTTCTCTGACTATTTCAGCAAAAACTAACACTCATTCTATTCTTTAGACTTCCCTACAGTACATTGACATCTAATGTTGGGCACAAAAAATTCCCCCCAAAAATTCAAACTCACCTAAAAAAAATTAATTCTTCTATAAATTGAGTTGCACGTCAGGAGAAAGTTGGGAAAGCAATCCCCAAAAACAATCTTCTAGTTGCACTAGCAACAAATTCCCCTGACAGGTAAGTGGCAAAGCGAGGAGGCTCAGGGGAAATTAATTTCTCCAACACTCCCCATTTGTCTTGAGCCAATGAAAAAAGATCAATCTTGATCCAAATCAACATCACCCAAACCATTCCTTAGGCACTTGAAGTTATCCCTACTCAAAGGCTTGGTGAATATGTATGCTATATGTTTCCCATACCTACAAAATTGCATTCTAATTTCACCATTTTCAACCAATTCTCTAATAAAGTGATACATGATTTCAATGTGCTTGCTTCTTCCAGGAAACATAGGATTTTTTATCAAAGTTATTGATGAAACATTGTCACAAAAGATTGTTGTTCCATCCTCTTGTTCTTCTCTCAAATTTTCCAAGATTCTTCTCAGCCAAATAGCTTGACATGCTACTGCATTTATTGCTATATACTTAGCCTCAGCTATTGATAGGGAAACTATGGTTTGCTTCTTGGAATCCCATTAGATAGCTTTTGAACCCAAATGAAACACATAGCCCAATGTGCTCTTCCTATTATCCAAATTTCCTGCTCAATCACAATTTGTGTATCCAACCATCCAAAACTCATTTGTTGTTGTGTACAAAATGCCATATCCTTTGGTGACATTCATATACCTTAAGATTATTTTAGCCACTTGCTAATGGGTGTCTCTTGGAGTCTCCATAAATCTAGAAATAAGACTCACTCCATGCATTATATCAGGCCTAGTTGCAGTTAAATACATCAAACTTCCAACCAAACTTTTAAACATGGCTAGATCCACATTGTTGTTGCAAACTTCCTTGCTCAAATTTAAACCTACAACTATTTTTGTTAGTGTAGGCTTGCTTTCAAGCATTCTAAATCTCTTCAAGATTTCATTTACATATTTTTCTTGAAAGATAAATATACCATCATGCATTTGTTTTACTTCTATACCTAGAAAATATCTCAAGAGACCTAAATCTATCATTTTAAACTCACTTTACATGAACTCTTTAAAATAAACAATGAGGAAATCATCATCCCCAGGTAAAACTAGATCATTTACATACAAGAAAACAATCAAATCTTACCATTTGCTTCCTTGGTGTAAAGAGTGGGATCACCATTGCTTTTGCTAAAGCCATTGCTCATCATATGTGATTCAATCCTTTTGTACCATACCTGTGGAGCTTGATTCAACCCATGGAAGCCCTTCTTCAGCCTATACACCTTGTGTTCTCAACCCAAAACTCCATACCCAAGTGGTTGCTCCACATAAACTTCCTCTTTCAACACTCCATTTAGGAAGGTGGAATTCACATCCATTTGAAACACCTTCCTTTTGTGTTGGGCTATAATTGCTATGACCTCTCACATGGTCTCCATCCTTGCAATGGGGGCATATATCTCATCATAGTCTCTCTCTCCCAAATTTTTGTTTGCACCCCTTAACCACCAATTGTGCCTTGTGTTGCTCTATCCTTCCTTCGACATTGTAGTTGGTCTTGTAGACCCATTTCACCCCAATAACTTGCTTTTTGGGAGGAAAAATAGTTAGCTCCCATGTGTTGTTCCTCTCTATTACATCTATCTCCTCATCCATGGCCACACACCATTTCTCCTCTTTCATAGCATCCTTAAAATAAATTAGATCACCATGAGAATATGGTGCAAAATTCATGTTCTGATCAAAATCTTCACTATACCCTTCATTTTAGTAGATCTTCCTTAGACTCTTGGTCCTCTTTGGAATTAGGGAGGTGAGAGTGGGGTCTAAAATTTCACTACTATTGCTACTTTGCTAAATAGATTAGGTTTGAAGCTCTTGGGAGCTCTCCATAGCCAATCCTCTAGATGTCTATGGATGCTTGCTTTTCTATCTACTCATGTCAAGAGTTGTTAGGAGTTGTTAGGAGATCTCTACAGCTAATTATTTGGTTGTTTGTGACTTTCTTCCTAACTATCTACCTATGCCAAGAGCTATCAAGAGCTGACTAGAAAACTCTCCAACTAAATTATGAGACAGTCTATTTAACTGCCTATTTAAGTCAAGAGCTATCAGGGGATGTCAGGAGTAGACTATCTCTACTGCTATAGGATCTTGCTAATCTTCATACTTATCTTCTTCATCATCAAGGGGCACTCCAACTTTTTTACCTAAAGAGGTGTCCACCGAGCCATCCCAAGACTCATTTTTAATGAACTCCACATCCCTACTAATCACTATCTTCTTCATGACTAGGTTGTATAATCTATATTCCTTGGAATCGAGACTATAGCCTATGAAAATTCACTTCTCACCCTTGTCATCCAATTTATTCCTATTTTCTTTGGGAACATGAGCATATTCCA
The DNA here is from genome assembly GCA_007258455.2 of Sequoia sempervirens. Taxonomy (NCBI): domain Eukaryota; kingdom Viridiplantae; phylum Streptophyta; class Pinopsida; order Cupressales; family Cupressaceae; genus Sequoia; species Sequoia sempervirens. The sequence continues at coordinate 205,265,674 of VDFB02058242.1, read as the reverse complement.
CACCTGAATACTCTGAAGTGCTCAACCATCTAATTACATTTTTTCCATGCATCTTGTGGGATTTTGTCATGAATGACCTTTGTTGGACTTCTATTTATCAAATATACAACTGTTTCTACAACCTCTCCACAATATTCATTTGGGATTCCCTTTGCTTTCAGCATGCTCCTTGCCATCTCCATGATGGTCCTATTCTTTCTCTTAGCCACTCCATTTTTCCATGGAGAATAACTGGTTATTAGCTCCTTCTTGATTCCATTTTTCTTGCAAAAGTTTACAAAATGATTGGAGGTATACTTTCCTCCTCAATCTGAACTTAGGACCTTGATCACATGTCCACTCTCCTTTTTAGCCTAGGCCTTAAACAACAAAAACTTATCAAATGCTTAAGATTTATGTTGCAATAAATAGGCCCATGTCCTATGGTTATCATCATCAATGAAGATCATAAAATACTGACTTTTACCAATAGATATGGTTTGCATAAGGCCTACCAAATCTATGTGCACCATCACCAATGGTGCTATTTCCCTTGTGGAGCTACCCGATTGAAAGGGGTGCCTATGTTGCTTGCCCAAAATGCGAGCCTCACACTTAACATTATGCTCTACTATTATTGGAAAACCATCAACCATTTTATTCTTAGATAAAAGACTTAAGCCAACATAGCCTAAGTATCCAATCTTGAGATTCCATAGCTTGTAGGGATCTTGAATGGTGCTCCTAAGGGCTACTTGTTGTACTACTATACATTTTTCATTCATGAGAGATGTAGCTACAAACTAAGATGAGAAACACATCTCAATATTCAAGGGAAACATCTAGTTCTTTGTCATTTGAACTACTGCAAACATTTTCATTCTCTCATTATTTTCATAAATAATGAATTTACACTTCTCCATCAGTACTTTATATCCATTTTGGATCAGCTATCCAACACTCATAAGGTTATGCTTTAACTTAGGAGTAAAAAATACATTTTGAATCTCCTTCTTTTCACCTTGCTTGGTGTGGATCATGATAGACCCTTTTCCCAGAACTGGAACTAATCCATTGTTCCACATTCTTGTCTCTGACTTTACATTCTTATCAATGAAAGAAAACAAACTTTCATTACCACTCATGTGGTTGTTGTAACTACTATCCAAATACTAGACTTCGGGTCTACCTTTTTCACCAATGTTGTACAAGATGAAGGCTATGGACTAATTGCCTTCAGCCACATTTTCATTTTTTTTTGACTGATTATTGTGCTTTTTCTAGCACTCACTTGAATAATGACCAAATTTATGACAATAGTAGCATTCAACATTTCTTTTTTCATAGTTCTGATTCAAATTGTTGTTCTTCTTGCCTTGTTGGGAGCTTGTGTGAGAGCTGCTCACTCCTTGGTTTCTTTCTTGTCTAGAGCTTTCTCCTCTAGCATTTCCCTGTCTAGAGTTGCCACAACCTCTACCTCTTCAGCTCCTTCCACCATTGTTTCTTCTCCCCCTTCCTCTTGCATTTGAATGAGCTTTAAAAGCTTTCTCTTGGGAAAAAGTAGCAGACCTATTTAGGTGATACTCATGGGTTTGAAGAGAACCCATCAACTCATCCATCATCAAAGTAGAGAGGTCCTTTACCTCTTCAATGGCAATCACAACTGCATCAAACTTTGTGGGTAAAATTTTGAGGATTTTATCCACAATCCTCTAGTCGTCCATGACTTCTCCATTCACCCTCAACTAGTTTATCAAAACAAAGACTCTTGTGTGGAAGTTTGAAATTGACTCACCATCCCTCATCAAGAGAGTCTCAAAATCTCTTAGAAGCATCCAAAGCTTCACCAATCTGACCTTATCAACCCCTTTGTAGCTGGTTTGGAGGATTTCCCAAGCTTCCTTTGCATAATTAGCTATTTCTATTTTGGAAAAGATGGCCTCTATCAAGGCCACTTCTATTAAACTCAATGCCTTAGAATCCTTCCTCCTTGTTTCCTTCAACTAATTATTTTGGTTTTTTGAGAGAGCTACAAACTATGTTGGGTCAGTGACATCCACGAACCCAGTTTTCAAAAACTCCCACAAATCATTGGAAACCATAGTAGTCTTCATTTTCTTAGCCCAAATGTCATAGTTTTTGCCATTGAAGGATGGTGGCTACTAGTAACTCTTCCCCTCATCTCCAACCATGTCTCTTACACAAAAAAATTAATACCTAGAAAAAAATGCCCTAACTCATGAAGAAAAGGGGCCTATGGCTCTAATACCAAGCAAAAAAAAATCCAAGAAAAAATCCCCAAGCCCAAACTAGGTTGTGTAAACAACTACGAAATTGTTGTTCTCTTTCCAAACAACTAGGATCAAACCAAATTGCTGAAGCACAAACAATGCAAGAAGGAGGCATGGAAATTTCTTTTCTATTCAATAAGTTGGAAATGACATTACAAAAGGGTAAACTTAAAACTTAAAAAAATAAAATCTAAACTACATATTAGAAACTGCTAGCAACTATCTAGAAGTTGCACCCAAAATTCTAACTATCAAGAGCTACACAAAGCTCTACCTAGATAAATCACTACTCAAACACATACAAATAAAAATATAGTTGTTGTTCAGGAGCTTCTTTGAATCACACAAAGAAATCCAAAAATAAATTCCTTTTCTCAGACTGCTGCTACAAAAAATCATTCTATTCTTTAGAATTCCCTACAATACATTGACATCTATTGCTAGGCACACAAAATTCCCCCCAAAAACACAAACTCACCTAAAAAATTTAATTCTTCTGCAGACTGAGCTACATGTCAGGAGCAAGTTGGGAAAGCAATCCCAAAAAACAATCTTCTAGCTACACTGGCAACAAATTCCCCTGATAGGTAGGTGGAAATGGGAGGAGGCTCAAGGGAAATTAATTTCTCCAATAGGTGTATGTTATAATACAAATTTGTGTGCTTGGTCTTAGGTTTCATGAAATATAGACCTAGTATATGGTGGAGGAATCATTGGGCTCATGGGTTTAGTATCACAAGGAAACCATAATGGCAGTGGTCATGTATTAGGGTAAATAAAACTCATCATGCAATGGAAAAATTATAGCAAATCATGCAAGATTTTTTCATTCCTTCCTTCAAAAATTCAACACAAATCACCTTCTATTTATTTTGTTCACAGGGTCATATCCAAGACACTCATGTTCAAAGAGGTATGAAAAATTTAAATGAATCATCATTACAACCCAAATAGTTATTACTTAACATTTCATACATATTATGACAATGTAAATTTAAGATTAGTTTTTTGTTGTTGTGGAGATCACAAGTGAAACGGTAGGGAAGTAAGAGCCATGGGGGATATGCATCCAAGAAAGGTAGAGATGGCTCATCAGTCAAATGAATTTATAGCATTTCCAAATAAAATAGATAACCCATCTAACAAATTTAGTGATCTTATACTCGACAGAAAACATAAAATAAAAACATCCCCATAATAACATTTGCAATCTTTTACTCTTTTGTAAAAACTAAACACAAAGAATTAAAGAGAACTTGTCTTCTTTTTGAGCCTCTAACTGGTCCATGCTATGATAAGATGAATAATACTTTTGCAACTCCATGACTATAATGCACATATTTTACTTGTGCTCTAATTTTTAAGTATGAATGTGACATGTGGATATGACACTCTAGAAGAATTATGGGAAGCCATTACATGGGCTCAACTCGGCATACATGAAAAAATGGTAAAAATATAATTATAGTGCATATTTCCTCTTTCCATGAAACTTTTCCTACACATTCTTGATATGGAAAATATGTCAACTAAAAAAAAGACATTATTTTGTTTAAATTTGGTCAAGGTGGGATTGTTGAAAGTTGATGGTTACTATAATTCTCTATTATGCTTTATCGATAAGGTTGTGGAGAAGGGTTTTATCAAGCCTATTTCTCATCATATCATTGTGTCTAATCCCACTACAAAGGAATTAGTACAAAAGTTAGAGGTGAGAAAGGAAATTTCACTAATAGTTTAAGCTGTCAGATCTCTTGGGGATGATTGCATTTACTGTTAGATATTCATGAGTTGATCTTGATAGAGCTTTCAAAATTCTTGCAAAATTTTGAGAAAATCATGACTTGGATTATGATTTCCATGCTTTGTGCCTAAGGATGGGGTTAGGGTTTTGGTCTACATGAACCCTCTTTGATAATGTTCTATCTTAAAACCCTTTGGAATTTTAATTTTGCATTGACTTGTTTCTTCTAGTCATGAGTTGAATTAGTTATCACTTGAGCCTTTGAATGCATATATTTATTGGCCCCTTTGTCTAGGAAAGACAGTCACTCGTGCATTGCCCCACATCAAATACCTATAAAGTTTGGTGAAATATTTCACCTCCAAAAGACATAAGTTTAATTCATTTTTCTCAAGGGTCTAATTGTTGTCGGCCTAGTCATGGCTCCGTTTAAGACTAACTTTTGGCATGTGTAGAAATGTCACCCATTGGATTTGAAGACTAGATCCCAACCATTGATTACACACCACATATACATTAAAGAATAGCCGTAAAAAGTTGTGAAAGGTATGCAATGGTTTGACATGTGTCATTTCCATATTGGGGCCCATTCCTTGTCCAAGATCCTAATGATTGATGATGTGGAGATCAACAATTATTATGTAGAGTGAGAATTAAATCTTAGCCATTCATCGCACACCTCATGGAATTTTAATTAATGCCTACCATAAGCTTGCGAGGTACACGATTGAAGGATGTGTGGAACTCCTCAACCACTATGAAGAGTGTGGTAGAGCCCATGGAGGGAATAACATGGCTCCCAGTCAGCAAGTTTTTATTGATGAGAAATTGGCAAGCTATAGTCTTGGGATTTCAAACCTGATTTGACTTGATCTCATCTATTCAATTTTCCATCTCATCTATAAATCAATGGATGATATTGAAAAACTATAAATAGGCATGTGATAGTCATTTTTTATCTATGGGAAGTATACATTAATGGCGTGTGTTATTCAGGAGTGATAATTTGATCCTAGTGCATGTGAGGAATTAATTCTCTTCCATCATTTAGAATGATATAGGGATTTTCATGTACCTAGCTAATTTAATGATGGAGATGTGGATGCTAGTGGTCGATCACTTGCTCGCTCGTATGACTTTCAACAAGAATTGATGATTAGCACCCCTAATTTTCCTATTAAATGAAGGTTGTTGGCCTCTATTTTCACCATTGCATTTTAGAGTGTGAATTTATAAATTCTAGAGGTGTGCTATGTGTTTGTGAAGCTACATTTTCAAAGAAGATGACCAAGCCAACTACTTCTATGTTATCAATACAAAGGTCCTCAAGTTTCAATGTGAATAAGTCTCATAGTGATGCTCCAAAATTTGAATAGAAAATACCCGTAGCTACTGCAACTCTAAAGGAGGAAGACAAGGAGAAGGTCTATGGTGAGAAGTATACACCAGTTGCTATTAGAAGTAACCATAGGTTGAGAAGCTAAGTTGTGACTATAGGAATGATGAAGGCCAAAGATAAAGAGTTTGTAGGTTTTGTGAGGGGAATGTGAAGAAATATTAGATATGGCCAAGCTTCTTTTGGAAGGTGAAATTCCACCATTGCTATCACTAACAACCCTTCAGATAGTTAAACCAAAATAGATTCAGGTTACCAATGGTAACTCATGATCCTAAATCAATTGTTAGACCTAGGAGAGGAAGTGAAATTAGTTGCTTGAGTTTTTGTAAAGACTTTGATCAGGCATGATTACTCAATGAATAGTAGAGATAAAGATGAAGAAAGGGTGGTGGTTTCCCCTCTGCCTTCCATAAAAACATGAAGTGGGAAGATCTACCATGGCTCTAGTACTAGTGGTTTTTTTGGTTCTGGGTGATAAAAATGGTGTTTGGGTCTTAATTTTTGTGGTGATGATGAAATTTTTGTGGTGGTTTTCTTGAGTTCTCTGCATATTTTGGCTTTTTGTGTTCATGCTAACTGTGGATGTTCGAAGCTAATATTATGAAGAATTTTGTTCAATGTGGGTGTGGAATGCAATGCCTAGTTGGCAGTTAAAGGTAACTTTTGGTGGTGATTATGAATTTTGTTTTCCCCATTTAGCAAATGATTGTAGGAAACCATGTGGGGAATTTCTGAAATGAAATTGAAATTTGGGTTGAAATGAAATATCTTTGAAATGTAACTATAATGAGGCTAATGCTTGTTGCTCCCTTGGTCTATAAAAGGGATTTCAAGGCTCATTATAGGAGGTTCTATTTTGAGTCCAATAGACGATCTAGGTAGAATTTAAGTATAGAAAGGATATACTATAGAAATCTAATGAATAGAATAGTAGAATTGTCTTGGGTTTAAGTCTTATATGTAGTAGTCTTAAATTAGTTGTATACATATTACTAATATCAAAACAAATCTTATCTCTGGAATGTATACTCTCCTTTTGTAAATTTTTGCAAGTCATAAATAAAAATGTCAAGGGTATTATCATTTATCTTCAAATGTTCAATTGAATGTGTATTCTTATTTCTACGTTAAATCAAAGGGTATATTAAACACTTGAAGAGGGTCACAGATTTATGAAAATTTGCATAGGATCTATAAGAAGTTACATTTTAGATATTGTGAGTTTTCAGATTGCAAGGCTTTGTGAAAATAGTCCACCATTATATGAGTTAAATAATTTGTGTATTACTAGTTATTGCATATTTGAATCCATTTCCCAATTGATGAAGCACTGGTCTATTTGTTAGAGATTTTTTCCATTGAATGAGTTGGTGATTTACCTGACCATGGATTTAGAATAAGAACACAATTCACTTAAAAGCTTTCAATTATGAAGCATGATTTTGAAATATCTCCTTGTTCCTAGTAAATAGATAGTAATTTGGCCAAATCTTTACTGAGTTACATCTATTTGCAAAGGTAGGAACTAATTTGTGCATTGAAGTGTTCTCCATCAAATATATCATAATGAACATAATAAGGAATACCTTCCTAGGTCCCACAGAGCCTAAAGTGAAGGAGTAAAGACTCTAGAGTGTTTTACGTATCATGTTGTCCATTTATCTTGAGGATTCTTGATTATAAGGGTTGGATACTCTTTAGATAATTCTAAGGGTGTACTAGAAAAAACACCAACAGGTCTTTTACTATACATTTAGAATTATTTTCTTAATGAGCAACTCAATTCAATTGTGAGAAATCTCTAGAAAGTGTAAATATCTAGAGGCTATCTATCAACATACTATTCCACTTTAAGAATCTTCTTTACATTTCTAGTATCACAACAATACTAAATGAGACTTGTTATCCTAGATAATTGGGAAACTATACCCTATTTCCACATTTAAGCTAGATCTTACGCTATTATACTATAGAGTTTTACCAAGATTAAGTTTCTAAAGACCCTTAATTATGAAGCATTCTGTAATAACCTATTCCTAATTATTATTTAATTAATGTTATTGTAAATGAAATGTGAATATAATCCAAATTAAAAGGACATAACTAGTGGCTAAAATCCATCATAGCTCCACATGTCCATTTTAGATGAGTCAAAGATTCTTATATTCACTTCAATAGTCAAATTATAGTATCAAGTTTCACTTTGATCCTAAGGCCACAATGTCATTACATGATACATTTTCTATCAAGTACATAAAATATTTTACATTGAGTTACATCATAGACTATAGTAGTGTAGTGAACAACTAAGGTTCTTCTTCAATGCTTGCCTCCACTGGTGAACAAGAACATAGTTGAAGCACTTTACTGCCCAACCATAAAGCTAAAAAATTCCTTGATATTCTTTTGACTTGAAAAATGCCCGACCCTACATGGAAAGTCTAGCAAGAGAACAACCTACAAGGTGGAATCTGGTGCATTCCTAAACATCAACATGCAATTTCTATCTACTCATTAGAAAAGAAAGTGCAAGATCTATGCAAGGAATGGTAGAGAGTGAAATCATAGAGTTCATTCATGCATACATAATGAACCATATTGCTTAGTCAAAACTAAAAAGTGTATTGAAACAACAAAAAATGATAGGTTTTGGTAAAGAAAACCTATACTCTTTGAATTCCATTTTGTCACCCATCCTAGAAGGTAACTTTCTAATATAACAACTATCTACCTCCTAGCAGCAACTACCCATAGATTCTTTAGTCAACTAAGGTATCACTATTCTATTTTGGTGTATAACTATTTTTGCACACAAGTCTGCAAAGAAGAAACATAATAAAAATTTATGTATTTATTTATGTACTCTAAATAGAATTCAGATTTCAAGTTTCATAGAGTATTTCAATGATTTGTCATATCATTCTTGTGACTATGTCTACTTAACATCTTAATCATTTCCCTTGTAAAATGTACTGTAAAAATAAAAGAAGGTATGTCACAAGTATATGTATGTACATAGAAGAAGTCTATGTGCATACATTTTGAAAAAAACATATTTAGATTTACAATCTACTAATGGTATATTGATTGGCATTTCATAGTCAAAATAAATATTCTAAGCAAGTTTATGATAATAGTTTCTCACTTACTTTAAATCTTAACATTTTTTGTTCCCATATGATCACTATTTTCTTTAACCAAGCAAGTATTGTTTCTCACTAAAAAAACTAAGAAAGTAAGTTTTTTACATTCTATATAGTCATCAAATGAGTTGTTTGCACATGATCATCCATTGTTTTAACTACGCAAGTATTATTTCTCACTAAACAAACTAAGAAAGTAAACTGTTACATTCTATATAGTCATCAAATGGATTATTTACATATGAACATGTTCAATGTACAAAGATAACTTTGAGAAAAAATAGTCTTTTGCAAGCATATCCATAGTTTGCATTGACCTTTTTTAGTCTCAAACTTATATAGTTACATTTAAAAGATAAGGAATTGTGATTTACTCTGCTTACTATTCTAAAATTAAACACAAAAAATAAGAAGCCTTGTTTCATAAATAGAATAAAATGTCTATTCTTCAAATTCTATGCACTTTCCTTTCTAAAAATTTAAAATTATCTAGCATATTAAGAAAATAACATAATCTATGTGCTTGTCGATATCATATTTGAGCATCTACTTTAGTTAGAAGACTTAAAGAAACTTAGTTTTCAACCATAATTATTCCTATTCCAAGTTTTCTTATCGAATATGATGGCTCTGGATTTGACCCATTTCAAGGGTTAGATGGTCCTTCATAGATTCACATAAAATACTAATGAAGTTAGCTCTTATGGGCTTCATAGCCTTTCCCATACCATGTGCAATATAACATAAATATATCATGAAAAATCTATTGAGACATTCAAAAAAACATTTCCATATCAATAATGAGGATTGAATTTGATGCAGAGTAGGGGTGGTAAGCTTCAAATTGACCTAAAACATCCAATTCTTCATGTTTCCAAGTGCTTAATGGCTTGTTTCTCTCCTCAAGTCAGCTAACTCCTGGTAGCACTCCATAACTAGTTTTTCCAATCCAATTCCCATGGAAGACCTCATACCTATAATCTGATTATAGTTATGGATACCCTTTATGCCATTTGATAACATATCTAATTTTTAGGTGGGGGTTTTTCGGACCTTATGAGTCAAATCTTGACTACTACGCTTTGTATTAGGCCTAATTAGGTTGTTGGAAAAACAAGGACAGACAATTGAGACTAGGGGTGAATCAGTTATCACAAAATATTTAAAATTTTCAAGCCTTAGTTAACTTAATCTCATAGTTGATGAATGAATAATAAACCATGAAAAATCAACACATCAAAAACACAAAGAACACCAAGATTTTTACGTGGAAACCTTGTTAGGGGAAAAACCATGGTGGATGTTAGTCCATAATATTATACCGTGTTAAAAGTATAATGAGAAAATAATGGGAATGCACATGCATTTAGGAACACTTCCTATAGCTCTCTACTCAATCACAAGAGAGGAATCACTGTCCAACAATACAATAATATGGATTAGATCCATAGAGTATGAACTAAAAGAATAGCTTCTACACAAGCCTGATTACATTTCCAATTAAGCATAGAAAAACCTTCTTCACTCCATGCTCAATTTTCTTCTCACTTTGCTCTACAATCGAATGATAGGAAAAATATTAACACATCTACACTTTCTCTAGCATACATTGGCTCTTATGCACAGACTAACTTTGTTCAAACAATTGCTCTTATATATCCTCAACATGAGATTTCATCAACTTAGTCAACTAGAAAATATAAAACATATTTTCAAAGTTAGCCAAATTATAATTAAATTTACAATACCAATCCACCAAGGTCAGTGACAACATAGTGAAGACCCAAAATAATGACTCCAACACAAAAAATATTTCAATTAATTCCACCTTGAAGATCCACAACATGCTACCACCATTATGTCGACCAAGAACATGAAAAATTGAACATATAGAGAAAAATATTTGACCACAAACACAACGATCAATGTGGACATACCACAAAGATAGAGAATGAACTAGAAACATCCATGAGCACCAAGAAACAATATAGAGACATCTGTAGCAATAGAAACACACCAAATTCAATCCAAAATACTAACATAATACACAAAAATATTGTCAAAACACAACTGTTCACAACATGATCAAATCTTCACACAGACCTCTAAAACTTCCCATGGATGAACTAGATATACTTAGTAGAAAAACCTTTAATCCACACCAACTGATTTTAAATGTACAAAACAATATTCCTTCATGATGTTCATAGTTCCACAGAGAACCTAGAACACCTCTTTTAACAATTTTCTCAATATCCTCGACATATACAGCCTCTGATGTATTGAAGACTAATAGTGTTGACATCAATGACAAACACATATTAGTAGCACATCCACAACATCCAACAATCTCCCACTTTGGAATTGATGGAAACACATGATGTGAAAAATACCATCAACCCAACTCATAATCAACACTCTTATGACTCTCCTTCCTTGACCTCTTCTACATGAGCTTCTCCATATTGCACTTCTCCCCAAAAATATTTTTCACATTACAATTCTCCCCCTTTGACATAAATGGGAAAGATAAGAATTATCTTCCCACATGCTAGCTCTGAACCACATGTCTGCACATTTAACTACTCCCCATGAGTAGTAACTATAGAAACATCAATCTAGATCAAAATATGATCATGAAATACACAAATTGATGCAAATTAATGCATCCTTAGTTCAAATTAGGAGGGCTAATTACCCCTAGCATCCCTTTGATATACTCAAAAGTATCCTTTAGAAATAGCTTAGTGAAAATATCCACAACCTACTCTTTGGTCATAGCTTTCATCCAATGTTCATCATTGTAGGCTTCATGTACATCTTTTGGCTCAATCATGGAAATCAAACAATACTCTTCTGCACTCTTTCTTCTAGTTTTCACACCTTTATTCTTGTCTCCTATAATTTTATTTTTAGAATGATTTAGCTTGACATACCTTGGAATTTTGGGATTCTCTTGGACTTTTGATTCTTTTGCTCTTTCTTTTGCACTTGCACTTGTCTCTGCTTCCTGACTAACTTTATTTACTAGAACCACTAGAACATATGGAACATATGGCATAACTTGAAGTTGATTCTAAGTCTAAAAATTATTCCCTTAGTTTTTATTATTGTCATCTAAATCATATCCACAATACCTGGATGATTTAGCAGAATCTTCATCAGCTTTGACATTTGCACTCTCAACCATTTTTCTTAGTCTTCTATTATAGAACCAGTAGGCTTTGCTTCTAGTGGAGTAACCTAGAAAGATTCCTTCATCACTTCTTGCTTCAAACTTTCCTATATCATCGTCTCTCTTGATGTATCATTTGCTTCCAACATTAGGTTTATAACCAAACCATAGCTCAAAAGGAATCTTACCAGTATTACCATTCACATTTACCCAATTCAAAGTGTACAGAGCAGTGCTTACAAATTCACTCCTATACATTTGAGACACACTTTCTTCAATCATCATTGTTCTAGCAGCATGCAGAACTGTTATGTTCTTCCTTTCTGCAACACCATTCTGTTGAGGGGTTTAGGGAGAAGATAACTATCTTCTAATTCTATGCTCATCACAAAAATAATTAAAATCCTTGAAGGTGAACCCACCACCTCTATCTAACCTTAAACATTTGATTTTTAGACCTTTTACATTCTCTACCATGGCTTTGAAACTTTTGAAATTTTCTAATGCTTCACATTTTTCTCTTAAGAAAGCAACCCATATTATTCTAGAGTAATAATCAATAATCAACATAAAGTACCTTTCACCATGAATACTTTTAACTTTGGATGGACCACATAGATCAATATGCACGAGTTTTAGTAATCCATTTCAATTATGTTGTTTGCTCTGAAAAGAAAATTCTAGTCTGTTTTCCCATCTGACACTCCTTGCAAATTGTGCTAGCAAGCTTTACTAGCTTAGGCAAATCTCTTACTACTTGAGAGGAGCTTATTTTGACAATGTTATCAAAGTTCACATAACACAACCTTCTATCTCATAACTAGCTTACATCTACTTGAGCCAGCAAACAACTTTCACTAGTAGCCCTCAAGTGAAAAATATTACCTTTTGTCAATTTACCAGAAGCAATTACATTTCCAAAGTTTCCAAATATCTTGCATCTTCTATATTTGAACTATAGATCATAACCCTTGTCCACCATTTTTCAAACACTTAATAGATTATGTTTCAATCCTTCAACATAAAGAACATCATTAGTGTTATGCTTACCACCAAGACAAATAAATCCTCTACCACGAATCACACAAGCATTGTTATCACCAAATCTCACAACTCCACTGTCATACTTCTCTAGACTTACAAATTTTCTTTTGTCACCAGTCATGTGATGTGAGCATCCACTGTCAATAACCCACTCATCCTTTTCTTCAATTCAAGTTGCAAGAGCTTTCTCAAATTTAGCAGATTCAGTAGCCTCAGGACTATTCTTCTTGATAGAAATGAAGACCCAACCATCTTCATTTACATTATCTTTATTAGACTCATCATCAGTCACTCCTTCAGAAAAGTAACATTTATTTTGGAATCTAGATTAGTAAGGCTTGGATCTAGGTACTCTTTCAAGACATCTTGATGCAAAATGACCAATTTTACTACAATAAAAACATTTGATAGGTAGCTTTTTTTTATACTTACCTTGTCCTCTACCTTGTATCTTCACAATTAGTGGTTCTACCTATTCTAGTTCTTTCTCTTCTTCTTCAAGCTATTTCATCTCTTCCTCATACTTGAATGTATTTCTAGAGCTCTCTCCCAGATCATATCTTTGCTTGTCTCTTCCTAATACAATAGCCTTGAATGCAATTTCAGTCTTAGGAACAGAATAAACAAATTCACTCAACTCAAAGACAAAAAGTTTTCCAATCAATGTATCTCTTGTCACATTCGTCAATGAACTAAATTCTTCAATAACATGAGCCTTTTCTTTGTAGGAGGTAGGTAATAATTTGAGAACCTTAGCTACAATTTTTTCCTCTTCCAGAGTTCCACCAGCACATCTAATATCCATCACAATTTCATTTACTTTCTGCATATAAGAAGAAATATTTTCATCTTCACCCATTTTCAAATTTTTATACTTTCCTTTCAAACTCTATAGCTTGGCCATCTTCACATGCACATCTCCTCCATAAAAATTTTCCAACTTCATCCACATTTCATGAGCTATCTTCAGACCTAACACATTTGTCATTTTTGAATCTGTTAGAGCACTCAACAAAGCTTCCATATCCTAGACATTCTTCTCACCATCTTTAACTTCATTAGCAGTGGAAGGACCATTTAGAGGAATAACATATGTATTCTTTGTAATTTTCCAGAAAGGTTCACTAATACACTTCAAATGACACTCTATCCTAGCTTTCCACAATGAGTAATTTGTTCCATCAAATCTTGGACTATCCTTGTATGATACCATCTTAGATCACCTCAATCTATTAAACTTCTTTAGAGGAACCTACTTTGATACCAATTGTTGGAAAAACAAGGAAAGAAAAATGAAAGGCGGGTGAATCAATTGTCACAGAATATTTAAAATTTTTAAGCCTTAGTTAACTTAATCTTAGATCTGATGAATGAATAATAAACCATGAACAATCAACACATCAAAAAAACAGAGAACGCCAAGATTTTTACATGAAAACCCTATTAAGGGAAAAACCATGGTGGATGTTAGTCCACAATATTATAGCCTATTAAAAGTATAATGAGAAAATAATGGGAATGCACATGCATTCAAGCACACTTCCTAGAGCTCACTGCTCAATTACAAGAGATGACTCATTGTCCAACAATACAAAAATGTGGATTAGATCCATAAAGTATGAACTGAAAGTATAGCTTCTACACAAGCTTGATTACATTTCCAATTAAGCACAAAAAAACCTTCTTCACTCTTCACTCAATCTTCTTCTCACTCTGCTCTACAATTGAATGATAGGAACACTATTCATAGATCTACACTTTCTCTGGAATACATTCACTCTTATGCACACACTAACTTCACTCAAACAATTGCTCTTATATATCTACAACATGAGATTTCATCAACAACTTAGTCGACTAGAAAATATAAAACATATTTTCAAAGTTAGCCAAATTACAATTAAATTTACAATGAAAATCCACCAAGGTTGGATGCAACATAGTGGAGACCCAAAATAATGACTCCAACACAAAAAAATTTTGATTAATTCCACCTCGAAGATCCACAACACACTAACACCATCATGTCAGCTAAGAACATGAAAAACCAAACATATAGAGAAAATATTTGACCACAAACACACCAATCAATGTGGACGTACCACAAAGATAGAGCAAAAACTAGAAACATCCATGAGCACCAAGAAACAACAAAGAGACATCTGCAACAATAGAAACACACAAACTTCAATCCAGAATATTGACAGAACACACAAAAGTGTTGTTAGAACATAAATGTTCACAACATGATCAGATCTTCACACGGACCTCTAAAACTTCTAGAAGATGAACTAGATATACTTAGCAGAAAACCCTTTAATCCACACTAGTTGATTTTCAACATATAGAACAAGACACCTTCATGACCTTCATAGTTCCATAGAGAACCTGGAACACATATTTTAACAATTTTCTCAATATCCTTGACATATACATCCTTTGATGTATTGAAGACTAATAGTGTTGACATCAATGACAACCATATATTAGCAACACATCCACAACATCCAACATAGGCTTGTTTGAATAGGTCACAATGGGGTCTTCAAACTCTAAGCTTCAAATCTTCATTCCAACACCTTAAATAGGTCATAAATGGTCTACCGCAACATTTCCAATCACTTGAAGCAATTCCTCAAGAGATTTTTACCAAACCCTAAGTCTTATGTAATCTCAAAGCCCAATACATGAGGTTATCTGACTAGGGCATCAACTTGACATGTGTTGCACACCTCCCCTACACTTGCAGGATTGTAGAAACCTAAAAAACCTTTATTCCATTCATTCCACCAAGTTTCATGAGGTTTCACCTTTGGAATTGTGAGATTTACATTTTTCTTCCCTTCAAGGTAGTTAACCTATGGTTTCTAACAAGTTTGAGAAAATTTACTATAAAATTCTCAAAACTTGATGAAATTCAATGAAACAAAGTGCAATAGAAAGTAGACTCAGTGTTTCATCAAACTCAATTAGTCTTAGGTCATGGTATTACCATACAAAACCATACAAAACCCTAGAACAAAAAAATAACATTCAGAATTGCAACAACAAAGATAGTTTTATTATTTTTCTTCAAAGTACAACTTGCCAACCTTGGATTCAACCTTCCCAAGCTTAATTGAACATTTCCCCAATGGTTCTCAACTTCCATTTGAATTTAAACTATCCAACTTCCTCATTTACAACCAATGACTTGTAACACCTCTCTAACCCTAGCTTGGGTAAGATTGTATTTTGATTTTGATGTGATATTCTAAATGTTAAATGTTGTTATAATGAGATTAGACATTGATGATTATGGGAAAGGTTATAATGATTAGTTATTATTTTGGATTACATGCTTATATGTTTATATACTATTATCATTTCTTTTCTATGATTATGGATAGGAAAGGGATGATGTTGTAACACTAGTATCTGAAATGATTACAATATCATGACCCTCTTCCTGATGATTGATGTTGCTTCATCTATATGATATATGTTATATGCACATGTACTTTGACATATCATTGGTGTGATGCAGGTACTGAATATTGACTACGCCTAGATTTTTAGGCTTGAGCATACTTGTATTCCCTAATGGTGGTTATTGGAGGTAGTCATAGGCCAAGCATCCCCTACCCTAGCCCACTATACCCTATTAGTGTAGTGTTCTAGTATTGTTTTCTTATCATTCGGTAACCTAATGGTAACATCCAGGGAACCTTTCAGCCATATGTGGTTTACCTATATGTTTTGTTGAGGTATTTTGTCATGGTTTGTATTAATATATTATGTGGCTATATTTTGGTTGTCAAGGTTATGGTGTGGTTTCATATATGGTATTTTATAGTGTTTCGTTGATTAGAGATTTGAACTATTATATCCATGAGGTTTTAAATATGTTGTTTTAAGTGATTTTTATTGATCATTCAAGGGAATGATATATTTCATTTTGTAATTTTAAATGATTTTTTTAATCCTTATTAGGGAGCTTATGTGTTTTTTAATGTTAGATTTAAATTATTATTTTTATGTGTAATAGAGAATGTTGTATATTTAGAGATTTTAATTAATTGTTTTGGAGAGCTTTAATAATTTATTTGATTAAATTTTTTATTTCATTTATTATGTTGAGGAGTTTAATTAAAATAAATGAGAAGTCTTGTCATTGATATATATATATATATATATATATATGTTGGCAGATGGTTAGTGCTCCCCTCAGAATTCATGACATGGATTAATTGCCTCCTCTAGATCTGTTAACTTTGGTAGTTGTATCAGGCATTAACAAGTTGATCTTTTGGTGCAACAAAAACTATGGGGCTAAAAATTGGTATCAGAGCTAAAGGTGTTAGGTTTGAATCCCCTCGGGTAATGCTGAGGGGGAGTTTTTTGGTAAATGGTCAACACTCCCCTTGGGATTCGTGACATGGACTAACTACCTCCCATGGATCTATTAACTCTAGTAGTTGTATCGAGCATTAATAGGTCAATCTTTTGGTGCAATGGAAACTATGGGGCCAACAATCAATATATATATATATATATATATATATATATATATATATATATATATATATATATATATATTTGTTTTCAGAGTTTAAAACAATAAGGAAAAGGAAGATTTGTTTTGGGGGAAGAGTTATCTTTTTGGAGAAGAAAACTTCTATTTTGAGGAAGGAGGAGAAAACCCCACAATTTGGGAAGCTGAGTTGGGGAAGAAACATGGAGAATTTCTGAGAAGAAATTTGTGGGTAGTGGCTCCAGAGGTTCAACATAGCTTTGTTGTCTTGTTGCTCCGGTTTGGAATCTTGTTGTGCCTTGCTAATAGAGCATTTCTTCACTTAACATTTGGGGCAGATTTAAGGTATTCTTCTATGTTTTCCTTGAAATTTTGAGTTAGAAATGTATGTATGAGTGTGCTTAAATGTTTTGGGAGTCTTACCTACTTTGGGTGTTGTCATGGCATTTTGGTTGTTGAGTTTCCTTTTCAACCTGATTATGGTATTTATTTTTGGGGAAATTCTGAGTCTTTTCTAAATATGTGCAAATCTCTTAGTTTAAACTCAAATCCAACTATGAGATTCACCTGAAAACTCTCAAATCTAAATTGGGTTGGAGTCCAAAATGAATTTGAATACTTTCATTTTTGGCCAAAATTTGTGCCACTTGGTAAAAACATGTTTTTATTTTTTCTCATTAACCACCTATTAAAAATAAAAAATAAAGATGGATTCCATGTAGAAATTCCCATATCTCAACTAGCTTGTTGTCTGATTTTTAATCCAAGCACTTTCATTTTTCACTTTTTTTTTGCCCAACTTGCCTAAAAATGCATTCTTCTGAACAACACCTTATTTTTGGTCATAAACCTAGAAACAAAAGGTGAAATCCAATTGAAAATTTCAAAATATGAACTGGGCCAAGCTCTAATTTTTTATCTGGGCACTTTGAATTTTTATGAAATTTTATGGTCTCATTTCATTCCATTGAGCAGCAACTGGAACCTTGTGTTGTGCCACAGCCGCATAGTAGTTTCTAATTGACTTAAAAGTGGCTTTTTAGGATTATTTAATGAGGTTGATATTGATTTTATGTGTGGTTTCTTTTTGTTAAGTTAATGATGAATGTTTGAATGGTATTTGAACTATTTGTTAGTGGATGTGATTAGCTATTTAAATGATTTCACAACAATGTTTGCTTGGCTGTGTTAAATGGTTTTAATATATGATTTTAGTGTCTCTTTCACCATTTCATATTTTCTATTGATTCCTTGTTTAGTTAAATGAGATGATCTTAGGTATAGGTAATTAGAGTGGTCTTATGGAGTGGCTCTCTACAGGCCCGTGGCCCTCAGGTGGCTACCAGGGGAACTAGTAAGATCACGAGTCCTTATGCATGGAATTAAGCACTGGTAAAGGCTAAGGATGTACTTGAGAAGGCCTATCCATCTATGTGGAATTGAGTTATCCATTTGTAGGGTGTTGATTTTGGAATCATTGAGTCTCCTCATCTGTATGAGAGGTGTACTTGATTCTGTGTAGTGCCATCCCTTCAAGCACACATGATGACACTCCATCCAATCTACACTCTAGTACCTCGTACCTTAGTAATCATGAGTAGTACCTGATATGTTATTGGATGACTTTCTCCATGTTATGACATTAGCCTTATGCATTGTACTTCGTGTTTGCTTCGCGTCTAGTGTGAGTGTTGGCCATATGTTACCCTTGCCTTGTTATCTCTATTTGGGCCTTGTGACTACCTCTGAGCATGGTGGGGTGGTCTCTTTTGAGTCCCCATGGTAGGGAGGCATTGCCACCTCCACTAGGGACTAGTGTATAGGTTACTAGAGTACCAGTTGTAGCTTATATATCTTGTACTTATCTTATTAGTTGATGTATCTTATTCATGGAAATTCCATTGTACTCATGTATATTCCTTTATGTATATTGTAATCTCTTGAGAGAGAAGATGTAATCATATAAATTAATTAGAAGAAATGTGATGTTTTATATTTAGCTAACTAGTTCTAGTGTTTGTATCAAACTCACTTGTACTATGATGATCATTATGGCTTTTCTTGTAGAAGTTTTCATGCAAAAATCAGAGCTTTTTCTATGCATTTCCTTCTGCAATAGTCTACAAAAGTTCTAGCACAACACAACTTTTCATTATTTTTTTGTGTTTATGTTGCAAATTTTTTGGCACATTGGAACTTTATGTATGTTGTTCTATGATGTTATAGTAGAAATTTCTAGAGCATCAGAGTAGAAGGTTCTGAAGTAGGAAGTTTTAGAGAAAAAATTTCTAGAGCTATCCTATTTTCTTTTGTTCAGATTTTCTCACGAGGGTGTATCAGTCCTCTCCTCTAGGATGTACATTCAGCCATGCTTGGCCATGTATGTTACTGATATATCATATCAACAACTTTTTTTGTGTAGGTTATTCTTCATGTATATATATATATCTTATCATCTTTTGGCTCTTACCCTTCAGGGTTACATGGTGGGATGTTACATATGGTATCAAAGCCCATGTTCACACACTAGAAACTCTAGTGTATTGTAGTCTTCTATGTTATGTTGTGTTTGGCATGTGTGGCGTGAGATTGTTATATTGTTTTTCATAGTCTTGCTTATTAGCATTCATGCCATAGTATGGTGTATAAACTGTCCTTGTGATGATCTATTTTGATGTGTTACTTGTTTCTTTTAGGATGCCTCCTAGGGGTAGAGCTAGAGGAAAAGTTAGAGGTAGAGCCCATGTTGCAACACTAGGATCTATGCATATGGTTGTTACCCACTTGGTGTGTTGTGTGTGTGGTGGATGGAAAAAAGTTTTGTTGGTGTTTCTCACCCCTTTCCTGTCTTGTTGAGGAATTATTTTTTGTGAGGGTTAGTTAAAACCTCAAGCCTACCAAGAAGTGTGTTCTAAATGGACTCCTTGATGTATGTCTCTTTTTTTGTGTTGAGGGCTATGACCCTTGAGTGGTTCCTGAGTGTGGTTGTAGCCTATATGGTTGCAGTGTGCTTGATGTGTGTGTTCCAAGTGCTTGTTGTGGGGAGATAATCATAGTACCTCTTTCCTTGAGTGCATTAGTATGGCATTTTAGAGGGTTGAATTTTCCAACCCTAACTTGTGTTGTGGAGGAATGATGCCTCCTAGGTCTTGCCTTACCCTACAGAATTAGAGAGATTCCCTTGGTTGAGAGTCTCCTGGGGTTGAGATGGATTACTTCCCTATATCCTTTGTTGTGGGTGGGCATGTTGGACCTTAGCTCGTTGGTGGGTTGCAGGTGGTATGTGTTACCTAAAATTACCCTTGTTTTATTTGTTCATGTTGTTGGAAGGTCTATTTGAATTTGAGGGTGCCAAGAAGTTCCATTTGTTAGAAGTTGCAAGACAACTGAGAGTGGGGGTGAACCAGTTGTCACCAAAATAAACTCAAAATTTTGAACAACACTTATCAATTTCACAATCACACTATTTTGTGATTAAGTATGAACATGAAATGCAGATAATAGAAAGTAAAATCAACACAAAAAACACTAGATTTCATGTGGAAAACCCAATGAGGGAAAAACCATGGTGAGGATTAACTCATGATATAAAGAGATAGAAAACTAAATAAAAAGGCTCACTGCCAAGGGCTCATTGCCCAAAAGAGGACTCACTGTCTAGATACAAAGGCTCAATACCTACAAAAAGGACTCACTTTCCAACAGGGTTGCTCACTACCTAATGATACAAAAGAAAAAAAAAAATCCACCACAACAATTTACACACATTCACAACCTTAATTAAAAGATTTGAAAAACCTTTAGCTCACTTCCTTCAAGAATCTAATGCAATGAAGTACTACTACCTCAACTCAATTTCACACACTTCTGCACTTTTATTTGTGGCTTACTTTGTTACTTTTCATAATGCAATCCTTCGCAATTCAACTTACATTTATACCATCTTCAACCTTAAAAACTTTCTCCAAGGTTAGTCACATAAGCTTCAATTTCATAAATTTAAATTAGGTCGGCAATTGAACATTCCCGCGGTGGAAAGGAATGGGAGTGGATCAATAAAAACTTAACCAAGACCAAAAGAATAATGTCTCAGATCAACCACATGCTTCCTTGATTAAATTTTATTCTTCATATGAAGTGTAAACACCATGTCGAACAAACCTAATGAAAAATAAACTAAACATTGATGTACACATTTTCCAACAAGAAGATGACACATTGATGATGCAACATGCTTCATTATTTATGATAACACATCTCAAGTTCATTCAAATACATCCACAAGTGTAACATCCTTCAAACACCATGTTGGAGCTTCTAAAATCCTAGTGGATTTTCTCATTCTCCATTAATATAGTTTGCCTTTTGACAAAACCTTGTCCCCATGAGTGAGTAGGGTTTGATTCATAAGTGCATACAAATGTTATATTTTTAAGTTGACTTGATTTATCTTTCATCAACCCTTAAAATCATCTCTTGAGCTATCCGACACGTCAGTTCACTAGCCCCATTTCCCCAAGGAACTAGTCACTATTTTTCCCACTGCATTAAGTCTTTTCCTAAAGTTGGGTTTTAATTTTCCCAATGACTTAAGCTTAAGTCATCATCCTGCAAGTGGTCATGTCACCAGCGGCTTAAACAAACCCTTTCACTAAATGCTAACCATGCTATAGGTAGGTTTTTCAAATTTGAGGATATGGGAGAAGATCAAGATGCATAGGGCCCACTGAGATGGTAGTTGATGTTTGAGATGGATTGATGTTATTGGTTAGGATTTAGGTCAATGATTCTTCACTGGATGTCAAATCCAGTCAGCCCAAGGTGAACTATTTGATCTACCAACTCTCGAGGAGATCAATGGGAAACATTCAAAGTAGGCTAATGGTACATGATAGTCATTTTATCATGCAACAAGTGAAGCATTAATGAATTATTCCTTTCCTGTGCAATCGATTTGATCTCAATCCATGTGAAGACGTTGTTGTTGGAAATCATGAAGGGTGATCTGCAGATTCTCATGCATCTTGAGTTAAACGGTGACCATACATACACCACCAAATTGTCATGTTTGCGTGCACATTTTTACTAAGCATTGATGAAGGTTGCAATTCCCTCGCATGATAAATATAGGAGGAATTAACTAATAATTGTGTCATTCTTGCAGCAGTTAGAAAGATTTTAGAATTGAGTTTGACCAAGTTTGAGTTCTTGTTTAATAAGAGGAAATGAGTAATCTAGTGAGAAGGTCCATTTGTTTGAGCTAGAAAAATCTCAGTCCTACTATTCACGAAGGTGCTCCAATTGAAAAGCTCAGGCTTGTGCCCACTAGATGCAGTTGATAGCTACAATTCTAGTATGATGCTTTAGAAAATGTAGATGAAAAAGGAAAAGGCCTAGTGCAATCTTCTGCTGGAGCACAAAGGAAGATAGGATACAGGCGTGGCTCCTTTGGATGCCAACACTCACCCATTGACCTTATGAGTAGCACTTCTAATAGTTAAACCAAGACTGATTCCAATTATTGTTAGTATTTATCTCTTTTAAATCATAGTCTGCCCTTTAATGAGGAAGTGATATTAGTGGTGACATTGGTGGTCAAAACCCCAAGTGGATGAACTGGAACCATGTTCAGCAAGGACAAGAAAGAAGAGGAGGCTGAGGTTTCCTCTCCTCCTCTATCCGTGACTAGAAGTGAGCGTGTATACTGGGATCCAAGTGTTCATAAGGGAAAGGTGGCTAGTTAGTAAGGGATTGCTCTATGGGATGTAAATTTTTTGTGTTGATAATATTGTTGTTCCTAGTGGTTTTGGTTCTACACATGTGGCACATTTTGATGTCGACTGTGTGCCTTCATGTAAATTCAGTTGTTTGGTTTTTGTTGTGTGGATAGTGACAAAAGGGATGTTGGTTACACTTTGTGTTCCCTTTTCTAAGGGAATTTACAACTTTTACTTTTCCCAATTGCACCATGTTTTGTAAATTCAATGTGTGGAAAGTTTTGAAATGAAAGTTAAATGCAGTAGAGATTTAAATGAAATGAAAATTGGTTGTGAAGATTTCATTTGAGCCTGAAGCTTGTCACTCCCTTTTCATATAAAAGGGAATTCAAGGCTCAATTGTGGGAGAAAAAAAGAGAGGAAAAACTGATGAAAATTCTAGCTAGTTTTTAGGTCGAATGCATATGGGTAGATAGGAATAGAATAGAATTTCAATGTTGAGTTATGGATGAACTCATGCATTTATCTTGAATTTTTCTATAGACATGACTTATAAATATAAGAAAATACAAAATTATGATATATTTTCTCTCCTTCTGTAAGTTTAAGTAAATTTTGAATGAAATATTAATGGTATTTATATTCTACTTTGAACATTTGTTCGAATGTATGTCTCTATTCTTTATTTTGATTCAAGTAATCAATTAGAAAAATCAAATCGGGTCATCAATTTACATTCATTTGCAAAGGGTTTGATAAGTATTAATGTATCAAAAAATTCAACTTCATAATGCAAGGTATTAAATGGGTAGTCTATTCTATTAAATTCTTGGGTCATTTTTGTTTTATTGGTACTTGTATGTGTGACTCCATCACCCAACAAATAAGGAATTGATCTATTCCTTAATGATTTTCCTAATGGGTTGATCAAATAATTGTTAGACAACCAAACTAGGGTTAGGTTTCCAATCCATCTCAAAATTCATTAATCTTTATACATAATTTTGTATCTTTTACTATGAGGAATACTCCTTGATGAATGGGTAGCATATTACTTGGAAACAAGCTAATTTCATAGTAATTATTGCACTATTATCCTTCATTTAGGTTGATATGTGAAAATGATGTGTTCTCCCAAGTATGATTCAAATAAACATGAATAGGAATGCCCTCCTTGGCCCCACAAAGCCTAAAGTGTAGAAGATCTCAATATTCGACTAGGTCTTGTTCGTTGGCTAGTCATTTTAGGAGTCTTAAACACAAGAATTGGCTATCCCTTAAAGATTTATTAGGTGCACTAGAAAAAAACCAACATAATGGCGACTCTACTGGGGAATGCACTGAGAAGTTCGGCTACAGATTGTCTT
The DNA here is from genome assembly GCA_007258455.2 of Sequoia sempervirens. Taxonomy (NCBI): domain Eukaryota; kingdom Viridiplantae; phylum Streptophyta; class Pinopsida; order Cupressales; family Cupressaceae; genus Sequoia; species Sequoia sempervirens. Next base: position 205,241,302 of record VDFB02058242.1, on the reverse strand, counting down.
ATCAAAGAGTCATTCCAATCTTGAAGAATCAAGCCATAGAAGTCATTACATAGGGTCAAAGTATTTTCCATTCTTGATTTACTATGAATGAACACCTTTCTTCGGACAATTGAGAAGTTCTCGAAGCTAGAAAATATTTTTTGCAGCAAATATTAAAGGATTTAAATGTGAATCCACAATTGGAAAAGACTCAGAATGAGATTTAATCTTAAAGGACTTCATGCTTTTGAAGTTCATTCCTCTATGAAAGGAGGTGGTGACTCTATCCAAAGAACCAGTCTAGTGGTGAAGAATATTTCTAGACTTGTATGGTTTTCCATTAGGAAGGAGTAATAATAGTTGCTAAAAATTTCTAGGTATTCTCGTAAATTTAGTAAGTGCATTACTATGTTTCGAAGAAGTTTGTGAGAATTTTTCAAGGCCCGACATGAAAATGATTCCATAATAAGTAATGTTACACTAGACTAGGGAATATTCAAAAAATTTAGCATGCTTCATACGTAAGTTAAGATTTATGTAGTAAAGTACAAGAAGCATGTCATGTTGTAAGATCTTACGTAGCCTTTGTATGGAATACTTGTGTTAAGATATTGGGATTAAAATTGTAAAAGGAATTGAAGCAGCATTGTATAAATTTCATAAATATTTTAAAATTCCTTTTCAAGAATTAGGAGTGAGTTGTCAATTTGTGCCATCTAGTACAAATATGGACAAAAGCATACAAATCAAGTAGTCTTGGGGCCATCAGGATGGCCTTTGTACTAATAGGTATAGAGCTATCAATTTTGATAATATTTGTGGCTATCCAAATATTGTCCCACCCAAGATCAATGATAAGATAACAAAGTTTAGTGGTGAGAAATCTGAATCAACAAATAGGCATGTGCAAGAATTTGTAGATGTAATGGGTGATTATGAAATTGATTTTGAAGATGTGGTGATGAATTTGTTTGCGCAATCACTAAAGGGAGATGCAAGAGACTGGTTCTCTTTTCTTCCTACTACTTCTATACATTGTTGGAATGAACTCAAAGCTACTTTCCTAGAGAAATTTGGTGAAAGGATCAACCCAAGTGTGGCAAGGAGAAAGTTCATGGAAATCTCTAAAGATAGAGAGGAACTAGTCCCGACCTTCAACCTAAGATTTTCCAAGGTTATAAGGGAAATCCTTGAATATTTAAGACCAAATGATGCTAAAATCTTGGTTGTATATTTGGGGGAATTTGATAGAAACATGGGTTTCCTATTGAGGAATAAGGAACCAACTACATTACAGTAAGCTTATCAGGAAGCTGTAAATATTGAGAACAATCTGAAGTACTCAATTATGAGGATACCTGTAGTGACCAATGTTGCTAGCACTAGTAGTATCTAGGCAATTCAACAAGGTCAACTAAAAAATAAAAGTGTTCATCAGGAGGAGGAATTTTAGATATCGTACTCACAATATCTACAAGAAATGTAGGGAAATCATCAACCTCTACCCAACCAATCAAGGGAGGGATGGAATTATTGTTAGCTATTGGGAAATTGTATGAAATAAAGAGACATACAAATGAGTACATATGTTGTAGATGACATATACAGGTGTCAAGGTGATACTACATTTGAAAATTTCTTCCTTGATTTCATAATCTACCAATTGAAATGGAAATCCAAGGATACATATATGGTAAGGATTGTCTAACAACATGGGGTTGAACAAGTGACCTATGATGAGCATGTTGAAAATGGTTCATATTTGTTCATGCTCAGGGATGGTAATTCCTCATGTATTGAAGAGAACTATGATGACAATATTAGATGTGACATTTTTGATGGCCGGTATGTAGATGCTTGTGATTATTCTATTACAACAACAAATAATGTGTTTGAAAAGGGGGTTGAATTGCCACCAACCTATGATCTATATTGCAATATGGGGCATAACAAGGAGGGAAATTTTCTCTTCGGTGATCAGAGGACTAATTAGGTTGAATATATCAATGCTCCAATGACATCATATCATCTTGAAGAGGAGAATCATATTGATTTGATAGATGTACTTAATCCACATGATGAGGAATATGAAAGTGCAGATAACCAATGGAATTTTTCTAGTCAGTATGAGGAATTAGTTGAGTTTTTTGTAGATACCCCTTACCTTCTTGATATGATTATGGATCTTCTTTCACCCACCAAAGAAAATGTTGATGAGAGGTACATGGAGGGAATGCATAGTTCTATTTTCCCTTTTCCTGATCTTATGAAAGAATTCTCATATTTAAACCATAGTGTTTATGAAGCTTTCAAATTTGATGAACAACTTGGGTGTGACACTACACTTCATCATAATGTAGAATATGAGAATTTTTTATTTTCATTACAATTTGATGAATTCATGATGGGAAAGGATGACTTTAGTAGTGTTATCTTAGGTGTTATGGGAAATATTGATTATGATGAGGCTAGGTGCCTAGAATTACACAACATTCAAGGTGATCCACTACTGGTGAAATAGGGTAAAGTGTTTGAAAGAGGAAAAAAAAACCCTAAGTTTGGAGGCCTTGGACCTCTGATTTGAGGATTGAAGCCAATGGTTCATATGAGGCTTCTATAATATATTCTTTATAAAATTTTGTACATAGGGTTTGGTGTGTCTCTTTTTTGTTGTGTTTGCTTGCATTGACCGGGTAAGCTCCTCTTTTGGTCTTCTACCCTGGTCTGCTTCACCTAAGATTAGTTTCTCACCATACCCACTAGGGGTATGCATCCCCACACATGAGCCATTGTTGGAGCTTCTAAAATCTTAGTGGATTTTATCATTCTCCATTGATATAGTCTTCCCTCTAACAAACCCTTGTCCCCATGAGTGAGTAGGGTTTAATTCACAAGTGCATGAAAATGTTATATTTTTAAGTTGACCTACTCGGTCGATCATTGACCCTTTAAGTCATCTCTTGAGCTATCTAACATGCTAGTTCACTGGCCCCATTTTATTAAGGAACCAGTCACTATTTTTCCCACTGCATTAAGTCTTTTCTTAAAGTTGAGTTTTAATTTTATTGATGACTTAAGCTTAAGTCATCAGCCTACAAGTGGTCATGTCGTTGGTGGCTTAAACAAATACTTTCATTAAATGCTAATTGTGTTGTACGCAGGCTTTTCAAATTTGAGGATATGGGAGCAGATCACAATTGTACTTTGCCCGCTCATGGACTTAAGGTGTTAGCCAGTTATTTGGCACGAGGTTAGCAAGATGCAGAAATGTGTCCCATTATGGAATGTGGGGCCCTATCTCCACCATTGAGCTTGTATCCCATGGTTTTAGACGGATGACCAATATCAAAAGCTAACAAAAATCTTTGTCATTCCCCACTAGCTTGTAGGGGAAAGATGAAGGTTTGTTAAACGCTATGAGGTTAGCGAGATTGTGAAGCATGGCTCCAACCATTCAATTTGCAAGATGCATAGGGCCCACCAATATGGTAGTTGATGTTTGAGATGGATTGATGTTATTAGTCAAGATGTAGGTTATTGATGCTTCGCTAGACATCAAATCCAGTTAGCTTGAGCTGAACCATTCGATCTGCCAACTCTCCAGGAGATCAACGAGCAACATTCAAAGTAGGCTAATGGTGCATGGTAGCCATTTTATCATGCAACAGGTGAAGAATTAATGAATTACTCCTTTCTTGTGCAATCACATTGATCTCAATCTAAGTGAAGATGTTTTTGTGGCAATCATGAAGGTTGATCCATAGTTTCTCATGTAGCTTGAGTTAAACGGTGACAGTACATATGCCACCAAATTGCCATGTTTGTGCATGCATTTTTACTAAGCATTGATGAAGGTTTTCATTCCCTCACATGATAAATATAGGAGGAATTAACTACTAATTGTATCATTCTTGTAGTAGTTAGAAAGCTTTCATAGTTGAGTTTGACCAAGTTCGAGTGCTTGTCTAAGAAGAGAAAATTAGTAATCCAGTGAGAAGGTTTGTTTGTTTGAGCTTGCAAAAGATCAATCCTGCTATTCAGGAAGGTGCTCTGGTCAAAAATCTTAGGCTTGTGCCCACTAGATGTAGTTGAAGGCTTCAATTCCAGGATGATGCTTCAGAAAAAGTGGATGGTAAAGGAAAAGGCCTAGTGTAGTCTTTTGTTGAAGCACAAAGGGAGACAAGATACAGGTGTGGCTCCTTTGGATGCCAACACTCACCTATTGACCTTATGAGTAGCACTTCTAATAGTGAAACTAGGACCAACTCTGATTATTGTTAGTATTTAGCCCTTGTAAATCATAGTCTACCCTCTAATGAGGAAGTGATATCTGTGGTGCCATTGGCAGTCAAAACCCCAAGTGGACAGACTAAAACCCTATTGGGCAAGGAAAAGAAAGAAGAGGAGGCCAATTTTTCCTCTCCTCCTCTAGGTGTGACTAGAAGTGGGAGTGTATACTAGGGTCTGAGTGTTGGTAAGGGCAAGTTGGCTGGTCGGTAAGGGGTTGCTCTGTGAGATGTAAAAAATTTATGTTGACAATATTGTTGTTGCTGGTGGTTTCGATGTCGAGTATGTGCCTTTGTTGTAATTCATTTGCTTGGTTTTTGCTGCATGGATAGCAACAAAAGGAATTTTGGTGGCACTTTGTATTCCCTTTTCTGATGGAATTTACAAATTTTGCTTTCCCCAGTTACACCATGTTTTGCAAATTCAATGTGTGCAAATTTTTGAGATGAAAGTTAAATGCAATGGAGATTTGAATGAAATGAATTTTTTTGGTGAAGATTGCATTTGAGCCCAAAGCTTGTCACTCCCTTGTCATATAAAATGGAACTCAAGGATCAATTACGAGAGAAAAAGAGATAGGAAAAAATGATGAAAATTCTAGCGAGGTTTTAGGTTGAATGCATATAGGTAGATAGGAATAGAATAGAATGTCAATGTTGAGTTATCAATGAACTCATGCATTTATCTTGAATTTTTTTGCTAACATGACTTATAGATACAAGAAAATATATAATTCTAATAGATTTTCTATCCCTTTGCAAGTTTAAGTAAATTTTGAATGAAATATTAATGGTATTTCCATTCTACTTTGAACATTTGTTTGAATGGATGTCTATTCTGTGTTTCAATTCAAAAAATCAATTAGAATACTTGAATGGGGTCATGAATTTACATTCATTTGATAAGTAGTAATGTATTAGAAAATTGAGCTTCATAATGCAAGGTATTATGTGAGTAGTCCATTCTATTAAATTCTTAGGTCATTTTTGTTTTACTGGTACTTGTATCTATGACTCCATCGCCCAACAAATAAAGAACTAATCTATTCCTTAATGATTTTCCTAATGGGTTGATAAAATAATTGTTATACAACCGAACTAGGGTCAGGTTTTCACTCCATCTAAAAATTCATTAATCTTTATACATATTCTTGTATATGTTACCATGAGGAATAATCATTGATGAATGGGTAGCATATTACTTAGAAACAAGCCAATTTCATAGTAATTTTGCACTATAATCCTTCATTTAGGGTTGATCTGTGAAAATGATGATTTCTCCCAAGTATGATTCAAATGAACACCAATAGGAATACCCTCCTTGGCCCCATAAAGCCTAAAGTGCAGAAGATCTCAGTCTTCAACTAGGTCTTGTTCATTGGCCAGTCATTTCAGAAGTCTTAAACATAGGAATTGGCTATCCCTTAGAGATTTCTTAAGTGCATTGGAAAAAGAACCAATAGAATGGTGAGTCTACTAGGGAATGCACTTAGAAGTCTAGTTGCATATTGTCTTATATAAGAGTAATTCCAATCTTGAAGAATCAAGCCCTAAGATTCATTACATAGGGTCAAATTATTTTCCATTATGTATTTATTATGTCTGAGCACCTTTTTACGAACAATTGAGAAGTTCTTAAAGCTGGAAAAGATTTTTTGCAGAAAATATTAAAGGATTTAAATGTGACTCTGCTATTGGAAAAGACCCAGAATGAGATTTACTCTTAAAGGACTTCACGCTTTTGAAGTTCATTCCTCTATGAAAGGAGGTGGCAACTTTGTCCAAAGAACCAGTCCATTGGTGAAGAAGATTTCCAGATTTGTATGATTTTCTATCAGGAAGAAGTAATAATAGCTGCTACAAATTTCCAAGTATTCTTGTAAATTTAGTAAGCGCATTACTCTATTTCGAAGAAGTTTGTGACAATTTTTCAAGGCCCAACATGAAAATGATTCCCTAATAAGTGATAAATAGCACTAGATTGGGGAATATTCAATAATTTTAGCATGCTTCATACGTAAGTTGAGATTTATGTATTAAAGTGCAAGAAGCATATCATGTTGTAAGATCTTAGGTAGCCTTTGTATGGAATACTTGTGTTAAGATCTTGGGATTAAAATTGTAAAAGGAATTCAAGTAGCATTGTATAAATTGCATAAATATTTTAAAATTCATTTTCAAGAATTAGGGGTGAGTTGTCAATTTGTGTCATCTAGTACAAATATGGACAAAAGCATACAAATCAAGCAGTCCTAGGCCCATCACGATGACCTTTGTACTAATAGGTACAAACCTATCAGTTTTGACAATATTTGTGGCTATCCAAATATTTTCCCACCCAAGATCAGGGATAAGATAGCAAAGTTTAGTGGTGAGAAATCTAAATCAGCAAATAGGCATGTGGAAGAATTTGTAGATGTAATGGGTGATTATAAAATTGATTTTGAAGATGTGGTGATGAAGTTGTTTATGCAATCACTAAAGGGAGATTCAAGTGACTGGTTCCCTTTTCTTCCTACTTCTTCTATACATTGTTGGAATGAACTCAAAGTTGCTTTCCTAGAGCAATTTGGTGAAAGGATCAACCCAAGTTTGGCAAGGAGAAAGTTCATGGAAATCTCTAAAGATAGAGAGGAATAGGTCCTAGCCTTCAACCTAAGATTTTCCAAGGTTATAAGGGAAATTATTGAATGTTTAGACCAAATGATGTTGAAATCTTGGTTATATGTTTTGGGGAATTTGAGAGAAACATTGATTTCTTATTGAGGGATAAGGAACCAACTACATTATAGCTAGCTTACCATGTAGCTATAAATATTGGGAAGAATATGAAGTACTCAATTATGAGGATACCTATAGTGACCAATGTTGCTAGCTCTAGTAGGATCCAGGAAATTCAACAAGGTCAACTAAAAAATAAAAGTGTTCATTAGGAGGAATATTTAGATATTTTACTCACACCATTTGCAAGAAATGTAGAGCAAGCATCAACCTCTACGTAGCTAGGCAAGAGAGGGATGGAATTGATGTTAGCTATTGGGAAATTGTATGAAATAAAGAGACATACAAATGAGTCACCATATGACTTGTTTTCAAGATTCTTGGATATTTTGATGGAAATTACCATAGGCTTTAAGCCTAATGAGTTGATGTGTATTAACCTATTTTGTGAAGCCTACACACCAAGATCAATCTAATGGCCTGAAGATGTGAAGCCTCAAAGCATTGATCTAGTAGCAGACTAGATAAGTATGGTCGAAGAGGCTGAGCATAGTTGTATGTATCCCATTGTTTCTCATAATGTGGATAGTGACTATCATAGTGAGGAGAGACAAAGATCAAGGTTAATAGATAAAAAAGAAGCATCAGTGTCTAGACAATTAGCTATTGAGTGATGTCATTTCACATATAGTCTAGAGATAGATGCACCTAGCAGTGATGAGGGTGAAGAAATAGAATGTGAAATCAAGGAGGCCATATCTCACTACTTCCCTCTAGATGTCTTAATCCATGAGCCTGTGTAGGAAATGCATGAAACTACACAAATGGATTATGTTGGGATCCATCTTGTGTCACTTAGTAATAGGGTTACACCTTGTGTTTATGACAAGGCACAAGTAAGGAATTGAAGAGGTGAAATTAAGTATGAACAATCTTCTATTGAATATGATTCTTCTTATGAGTTAGAGATGGAATCCATGTCTTCTGGTAATAGGTATGTTAATAGCCTTGAGGGGATTTTCTTTTTGGGTAGTGAAAAATATTCCTCATTTGAAGAATTTTCAGAGCATGGATAAATTGCTATAAACACAAGTGATAAAGAGGATGGTGAATGTGCTTCTCTTTTCTCCTCAAGTGACTATACTGATATTGGATGCTTTGAATACAAAGCTCAAGGGATTCCTCATGATATAGATGATGAGATACATCCAATTATATCCAAGATATGGAAAAAATCTTTATTCAATGAGCCCACATCTAAAATTTAAGATACAAAGGATGATGTTTATTGGTGTAGGAGTAATCCTCTATTTGAAGACAACTCTAATCAACACTTACTAGGTATCACTAGTACATATGTTGTAGAGGACATATACATGTGTTAAGGTGATACTACATTTGAAAATGTCTACCTTGATTTCATAATCTGCCAATTCAAAGGGAAATCCAACGATATAGATATGGTGAAGATTGTCTACCAACATGGGTTTGAACAAGTGACTTATGATGAGAATGTTGAAAATGGTTCATGTTTTCTAGCACTTAGGGATGGTAATGTCTCATGTATTGAAGAGAACTATGATGACAATATTATATGTGACATTGTTGATGACCAGTATGTAGATGCTTGTGATTATTCTATTTTAGCAACAAATAATGTGTTTAAAAAGGGGGTTGAATTGCCACAAGCCTATGATCTATATTGCAATAAGGGGTAGAACAAGGAGGGAAATTTTCTCTTTGGTGATTAGAGGACTAATTAGGTTGAATATATCAATGCTCCAATGACATCATATCATCTTAAAGAGGAGCATCATATTGATTTGGCACATGTACTTAATCCACATGATGAGGAATATGAAAGTGCAGATAACCAATGGAATTTTGCTAGTCAATATGATGTTAAGTTGAGTTTTTTGTAGATACCCCTTACCTTCTTGATATGATTATGGATCTTCTTTCACACACCAAATACAATGTTGATGAGAGGTACATGGAGGGAATGCATATTTCTATTTTCCCTTTTCCTGGTCTTATGAAAGAATTCTCAAATGTAAGCCATACTACTTATGAATTTTTCAAATTTGATGAACTTGGGTGTGACACTACACTTCATCATGATGCAAAATATGAGAAATGTTTTTTTCATTACAATTTGATGAATTCATGATGGGAAAGGATGAATTTAGCAGTGTTATCTTAGGTGTTATAGGAAATACTGATTATGATGAGGCTAGGTGGCTAGAATTACACAACATTTAGGGTGATCCACCACTGGTGAAATAGGGTAAAGTGTTTGATAGGGGAAAAAAAACAACCCCTAATTTTGGGGACCTTGGACCTCTAATTTGAGGATTGAAGCCAATGGTTCATATGAGGCTTCTATAATATATTCTTTATAAAATTGTGTACATAGGGTTTGGTGTGTTTCTTTTCTATTGTGTTTTCTTGCCTTGTCTAGGTAATCTCCTCTTTTGGTCTTCTACACTTTTTTGCTTCACCTAAGATCTATTTATTGCCATACCCACTAGGGGTATGTGTTCCCAAGTATAAGCCACTGTTGGAGTTTCTAAAATCCTGGTGGATTTTCTCATTCTCCATTGATATTGCCTTCCTTCCACCAAACCCTTGTCCCAATGAGTGAGTAGGGTTTGATTCACAAGTGAGTGAAAATTTTATATTTTTAAGTCGACCTACTTGGTCGATCATCAATTCTTTAAGTCATCTCTTGAGCCATCTAACATGTCAGTTCACCAACCCCATTTTCTTGAGGAACCAGTCACTATTTTTCCCACTACATTAATTCTTTTCCTAAAGTTGGGTTTTAATTTTCTTGATGACTTAAGATTAAGTCATCAACTTGCAAGTGGTCATGCCACCAACGGTTTAAACAAAACCTTTCATTCAATGCTAACCATGCTATACACGAGTTTTTTCAGATTCGAGGATATGGGAGAAGATCTTGATTGTACCTTGCAAGCTCATAGACTTAAGGTGTTAGCCAGTTGTTTGGTACAAGTTCAACAAGATGTGGATGCTTGTCCCATATAGAATGTGGGGCCCCATCTCCACTATTGAGCTCATAGCGCATGGTTTCAGACTGACAACCAAGATCAAAAGCTAGAGAAAATGTTTTTCATTCCCCACTAGCTTGCGGGGGAAAGATGAAGGTTGGTTAAAAGCCATGGGGTCAGTGAGATTGTGGTACATGGCTCCAGTCATTCAGTTTGCAAGATGCATATGGCCTGCCAAGATGGTATTTTTTTGAGATGGATTGATGTTATTGGTCAAGAGGTAGGTCAACAATGCTTTGTTGGACATCAAATCTAGTCAACCCAAGGTGAACCGTTTCATCTACCAACTCTCTAGGAGATCAACGGGTAGCATTCAAAGTAGGCTAATAGCGCATGGTAGACATTTTATCATGCAAGAGGTGAAGCATTAATGAATTATTCCCATCTTCTACAATCACATCGATCTCAATCCATGTGAAGATATTGTTGTTGGAAATCATGAAGGGTGATTCACAGATTCTCATGTAGCTTGAGTTAAATGGTGACAGTACATACGTCACCAAATTTCCATTTTTTACCATGTGTTTTTACTAAGCATTGATGAAGGTTTTCATTCCCTTGCATGATAAATATAGGAGGAATTAACTGCTAATTGTGTCATTCTTGTAGCAATTAGAAAGCTTTCAAAGTTGATTCTGACCAAGTTTGAGTGCTTGTCTAATGAGAGGAAATGAGTAATCTAGTGAGAAGGTCCATCTGTTTGAGCTCGCTAAATCTTGATCCTACTATTCACAAAGGTGCTCCGGTGGACAAGCCTAGGCTTATGCCTAGTAGATGTAGTTAAAGGCTAGAATTCTAGGATGATGCTTTAGGAAAAGTGGATGATAAAGAAAAAAGCCCAATGTAGTCTTATGTTGGAGGACAAAGGAAGATAAGATATGGGTGTGGCTCCTTTGGACACCAACACTCACCCATTGACCTTATGAGTAGCATTTCTGATAATGAAACTAGGACTGACTCTGATTATTGTCGGTATTTAACTCTTTTAAATCATAGTTTTCCCTCTGATGAGGAAGTGATATCTATGGTAACATTAGCAGTCAAAACCTCGAATGGACAAATTGGAACTGTGTTGGGAAAGGACAAGAAAGAAGAGGAGGCCAAGCTTTCCTCTCCTTCTCTGGCTATCACTAGGAGAGGGTGTGTATATCAAGGTCTAAGTGTTGGTAAGGGCAAGGTGGCTGGTCAGTAAGGGGTTGTTGTGTGGGATGTAAAATTTTTGTGTTGATAATATTTTTGTTGCTGGTGGTTTTGGTTCTCCATGTGTGGCACATTTTGATGTCAACTATGTGCCTTCATGTAAATTCAGTTGCTTGATTTTTGCTACATGGATAGCGACAAAAGGGATTTTGGTAGCACTTTGCATTCCTTTTTTTGATGGCATTTACAACTTTTTCTTTCCCCAGTTGCACATGTTTTGGAAATTCAATGTGTGGGAATTTTTGAAATGAAAGTTAAATGTAGTGGAGGATTGAATGAAATGAAAATTGGTGGTGAAGATTGCATTTGAACCCGAAGCTTGTCACTCCCTTGTCATATAAAAGGGAATTCAAAGCTCAATTGTGGGAGAAAAAAAGAGATGAGGAAAAAGTGATAAAATTATGGCTAGGTTTTGTGTCGAATGCATATGGGTAGATAGGAATAGAATAGAATGTCAATGTTGAGTTATGTATGAACTCATGCATTTATCTTGAATTTTTTTGTAGACATGACTTATAAATACAAGAAAATATATAATTCTGATATATTTTCTCTCCTTCTATAAGTTTAAGTAAATTTTGAATGAAATATTAATGGTATTTCCATTCTACTTTGAACATTTGTTTGAATGTATGTCTCTATTCTTTGTTTTGATTCAAGCAATCAATTAGAATACTTAAATGGGGTCATGTATTATATTCATTTGCAAAGGATTTGATAAGCATTAATGTATTAGAAAATTGAGCTTCATAATGTAAGCTATTATACTTGTAGTCCATTCTATTAAATTCTTGGGTCATTTATGTTTTACTGGTACTTGTATGTGTGACTCCATCACCCAAAAAATAAGACATTCATCTATTCCTTAATGATTTTCCTAATAGGTTGATCAAATAATTGTTAGACAACTGAACTAGGGTCAAGTTTTCACTCCATCTAAAAGTTCATTAATCTTTATACATAATGTTCTATCTGTTACCATGAGGAATACTCCTTAATGAATGGGTAGCATATTACTTAGAAACAAGCCAATTTCATAGCAATTATTGCACTATTATCCTTCGTTTAGGTTGATTTATGAAAATGATGTGTTCTCCCAAGTATGATTCAAATGAACACCAATAAGAATACCCTCCTTGGCCCCATAGATCCTAAAGTGTAGAAGATCTCAGTCTTCAACTAGGTCTTGTTCATTGGCCATTCATTTCAAGAGTCTTAAACATAGGAATTGGCTTTCCCTTAGAGATTTCTTAGGTGCACTGGAAAAAGAACCAACACACCAAACTCCTTACATCAGTCCATCCAGACTATGCAAACACATACAACTCTGAAACCCAGCTTCTGGATCACCAAACTGCAAGCATCTTTTCTAGAACCTAAGAACACCATTATAAGACATATTCCAAATCTACAAGATCTAAAACAAAATAGCAGAGAACTATAGAGCATAAAATTTTCTCCCAGTGCACAGACAACTAACTCTACCAGAATAGTTCACACACTAGTGAACACAACTTTCATACTCCATCAAACCAAAAGCTATGGATCAGTATATATCAGCATCAAATTATGAACAATAGCTCTTTAGATCCATACAAGCATAGGATCAACATAGGATAAATTTGGAGCACATACCGAAGCACATTCAAAACACATACATAAATATAAATCCACTCTTTATTAATTTTCTCAAAATCACTTGGAAACCCATCAATTCAACACATCTGCAACATCATAAAGATAACTCCATGTACTCACAACATCTTAACTATACATGCATAATCTGTAACATACTAAACTATGTTGACATCAATGACAACATTAATGACAACACCACTAGAACTTCTCATACTTACAACAATCACCTTTGTCATTGATGGTAACACATGATGTGAAAAACCATCAAAGACAACAACCTTCACAATATTATTGGAGAACACCTTTTTTTATTTTTTTGAGTATTTTTCACATGACTTTCTCCCCCCCCTTTGACATCAATGGAAAATATCAAAAGCTCTGATTACTCCCCCTTAGGAGTACACCCATTTAACTCATACTAAAACAATGAAAAACATTTTTACTCCCCTTGCAGAGAAGACCCATTCATCAATCTAGATAAATGAAGAATTTTTTCATTCACTGGACTAATGCACCTTCATGTGCATCTATTTTAGAGGGCCAATGACCCCCAACCTCTCCCTAAGATACTCAAAAGTATCCATCAAAAGAGCTTTAGTAAATATATCTACAATTTGTTCCTTTATTGTCACACACTCCAACCTGAAGTCATTCTCCAACACCTTCTCTTTTAGGAAATGATATATGATAGACATGTGTTTTTTTCTTGAATGCATCATCAGATTCTTTGAAATGTTTATAGAACTTGTGTTATCACAGAAGATAGGAATAGGATCATTACATATCACTCCAATGTATTTTAGAGTTTTCTTCATCCACAAAACTTGTGTGTAGCAAGATGTTGCAACAATATATTTTACCTCTATAGTGGATAAAGAAACCAAGTGTTATTTCTTACTCAACCAAGAAACCAATATTTTTCTAAGAAAGAAAGCACCTCCACTAGTACTCTTCCAATCATCCACACAACCAACCCAATCTACATCATTATAAGAACTTAAGGTTAAATCAACACCTTTAGGGTACTATAAGTGATAATCCAATGTACCTTTAAGATATCTAAATATCCTCTTTACTATCGTAACATGTTCCTATTTAGGATCTACTTGGAATATGGCAACTAAACATACTACATGCATAATATCCAATCTGGTAGCAATAAGATATAGCAGCCCACCAATCATAGATATGTATTTGCTTTGATCAATTTTAGCAAATTCATCATCTTTACTAAGCTTAAATCTAGTTACCATAGGAGTACTAACCAGGTTGGAGTCATCCATTCCAAACTTCTTCAATAGTTTTTTTACATACTTAGATTGTGAAATGAATATCCCTTTATTAGTTTGATTCACTTGAAGACCAAGAAAGAAATTAAACTCACCAATCATGGACATTTCAAATTCTTTGTTCATTTCTTCTACAAATATTTTACACGTGCCTTCATTTCCACCAAAGATGATATCATCAACATATACTACTACTATCAACATTTTGCTACCTTGCACTTTGAAGTAAAGATCATTCTCAGCAGAGCCTTTGCTGAAACTTTGTTTGGTTAGGTATCTTTCCAATCTTGCATACCAAGCTTTGAGAGCTTGCTTCAATCCATACAATGCCTTCTTCAACTTACAAACCATATCCAATTTGTTAGATAACTAAAATCCTTTAGGTTGTTCCATGTATACCTCTTCCTCTAATTCACCATTCAGAAATGCTAACTTGACATCCATCTGATATACTTTGAAATCCTTGTGGGTAGAAAATTCCAGAAACATCCCAATAGCTTCCATTCTAGCCACAGGGGAAAATTTCTCTTCAAATTCTATGTTTTCAACTTGAGTACCCCTTGCATACAAGTCTTGCTTTATTTCTTATAAATTCACCATTTTCATTCAACTTATTTTGGAACACCCATTTTGAACCAATTACATTCTTATCCATAGGTCTAGGAACTAATTCCCATGTCTGATTCTTTTCTATTTGCTACAAATCTTATTTCATAACTCTAATCCAACTCTCATCTCCACATGCTTCACACATAGATTTAGGTTCTATTTTAGAAAGTAATCATAGATTTACCTTAGTTGCTACTTTACTTCTTTTCTTCACACCTTCACTCTTATCTCCAATTATTTGTTCCTCCAAATGATTCTTTTGTACATACTTAGGAGTCTTAACAATAGGTTCCAAGATTTCTTCTTCTTCTTCCTTCTCCTTATTCTCTTCAGGTACTTGTCCATATATAGGATCATCAGGTTCAACTTTACTTATCTCAATAGTTTTGTGCATGTCCTCATCAACTTTCACTTTGGCACTCTCAACAATCTTCCTCAATATTTTATTGAAGCATCTATATGCTTTGCTAGTAGTAGAGTACCCGAGAAAAATACCTTCATCAAATCTAGCATCAAACTCCAAGATTATCATCGTCTCTTTTAATGTAACATCTACTTCCAAATACCTTAAAGTACTTCACAATAGCAGTCTTACAAGTCCATAACTTAAAAGGAGTATTTGTGTTGTTACCTCTAATATGAACTCTATTAAGAACACAAAAAACAATGTGTATTGCCTCTCTCCAGTACACATCAAGTGCATTTGATTCTTTCATCATGGTTCTTGCAGCTTCCTATACCATCTAGTTTTTCCTCTCAACTACCCCATTATGTTGAGGAGTTTGTGGAGCAAAAAATTATCTTTTATGCCATGTTCATAAAATGTATTAAATTCACTAAAAGTGAATTCTCCACCTCTATTAGATCTCAAGCATTTTATTTTGAAGTTCACTTCATTTTCCACTCTTTTTTTGAACACTTTGAACCTATCTAGAGCCTGAGACTTTTCTATAAGAAAAGTAATCCATGTCATTTGAGTATAATCAATGATAAGAAGCATGAAATACCTATCACCATTTAGGCTTCATATTCTAGTTGGACCACAAAGGTCATTATGAATTAACTCTAATGTTCCGGTAGTAGATTTCTCTTTTCCTTTAAAATTTCTTCTTGTATGTTTCCTCAATTAAAAAATTCTACAAATAGTATTACCAGGGTTTATGATTCTTGGTAGACCTCAGACAACATCTCTTGAACTAATCTTGACTATATTATCAAAGTTTACATGTCCCATCCTCCGGTGCCACAACCAAATTTCATTGACTTGAGATACAAGGCACTGACCATCAACACCCTTAAGTTGATAGATATTTCCATGATTTCTCCTTCAAGCAACAACCATATCTCCAAATCCTTTTCTAATTTCCTAGGTATTATTCTAAAACACAAGCTTAAAACCATTGCTACACATTTTTACAACACTCAAAAGGTTATACCTCAAACCCTTTACATAATATACATTATCAGTGTTGTGAATTCCATCAAAACTAATTGAACCTTTTCCAACAATCTTCACTCCTAAATCATCACCAAACATGACCAATCTACCATCATACATTTCTAGTAAAATTAATTTTCTCTCTAGTCATGTAATTAGAGCATCCACTATCAATCGCCTAGTAGTCTTCATCTTGTCTAGCATGAAAGGCAGTGACCAAAGTACCTTCCATCTCATTATTTTTGTTCTCCAGAGCATTCTTTCTTGCACATTTTCTAGGGTTAGCAAACAAAAATTTATTCTCCAAAGCTAAAAACAAGAATTCACTATCATCACCCTCATTATCAAATTCATCATTAGATATTCTAGCTTCTTCTTTAACATAATACAACTTCTTATATTTCTTATCCTTTCTATCCTTATCTTTGTGATCCCTTTTCTTCTTATGTACAACTCTATTCAAACATCTTGAAGCATAATTAACAATATTACCACAATTGAAATATTTGAAGGGAAACATACCTTTATACTTACTGGTACCTTTCTTTAGCTTCTTGGTAAAATTTTCTTCCAACTCATTAGAACCATCACTATCTAAATCATCCTCAGTATTTGTTGCTTTAAATGTTGTCTCAGTATTTTCCTCCTTTCCAAATTTTCTCATCTCAAATGTAGTCAAGGTGCCAAATAGCTCTTCTTTAGTATACTTCTTAGGATCATACACTTTTCAATAACTGAGATCTTATCACTGTAACAATCTAATAGGGTTATTTTATCTTTTCAATTATATATTCATCAATCATTATACCCCTTGATTCCTAACATCATTTGCTACAAGTTCAACCCTCTAGAAATAGCTTGCAAAATCTTCACCTTATTCCATTTTTAGATTCTCATATCTACGCTTTTTGATTAACTTCTTTGTCAATTTCACTCTATAATTTCCTTCATAAAGATCTTCCAAATTCTTCCAAACTTCATGAGTAGTGCCCAAAGAAATAACCTTAGTTTGCTTAGTTTTAGATAGAGCACTAAAAATAGCATGCCTTTCCTTCTCATTCTCCTCATAAGAAGAAACCTCATTTGTAGTAGTAAGACCACCCATTGGAGCTATATACTTCGTCTCAACATCCTTCTAGGTTTTGTAACCAAGAGAGATAATATATCTTCTCATCTACACTTTCCAATCACTATAATAATATCATCGAACATAAGGATCATCAAGATCTTCCTTAGGCAGTTAAGCTCTACACGAAGGAACCAAAGCTCTAATACCAATTTTTAAAAGGCATAGGACAACTACGAGGGGGGGTGAATCAGTTATCACCAAAATAAATTCAAAACTTCAACACTTATCAATTTCACAACCACATTGTTTTGTTATTAAGTATGAACATGAAATGCAGATAAAAGAAAGTAAAATCAACAAAAATAACAATAGATTTTACGTGGAAAACCAAATGAGGGAAAAACCACGGTGAGGATTAACTCACAATATAAAGAGATAGAAAAACCAAATACAAAGGCTCACTTCCAAGGGATCATTTCCTAGAAGAGGACTCGCCATCCAAATACAAAGCCTCACTTCCTACAGAAAGGGATCATTGTCCAACATGGAGGCTCACTGGCTATTGATACAAAAGAAAAAAAAAGATCCACAATAGCAATTTACACCTACACACATCCATAGCCTTGATTAGAAGATTGTAGAAACCTTAATTTCATTGCCTTCATGAATCTAACACAATGAAGTATTATTGCCTCAATTAATTTTCGCACACTTGTGCTCTTTTATTTGTAGCTTACTTCATTACTTTGCATAATGCCATCTTTTTCAATTTGCCTTGCATTTATACCATCTTCAACCTTAGAAAATTTCTCAAAGGTCAGGAAAATAAGCCTCAATTTCATAAATTTGAATTAGGTCAGCAACTCAACATTCATGTGGTTGAAAGGAATGAGAGTGGAAAAATAAAACACTTAACCAAGACAAAAATAATAATGTCTCAGATCAACCACACACTTCCTTAATTAAATTTTATTCTTCATAAAAACTGTAAACACCAAGTTGACCAAAGCTAATGAAAATACAAATAAAAATTGATGTAAACACTTTCCAACAAGATGATAACACATGAAAAATGCAACATGCTTCATTATTCATGAGAAAACATCTCAAGTTCCTTTAGATACGTTTGCAACAAGTGTAACAACCTTCAAACACCACACTTTTTCCATCAGTGCATCTGGATTGTGCAAACACACACAACTTTGAAACTCAACTTCTGAATTGCCAAACCACAAGAATCTTTTCTAGAACCTAGATAAAACCATGATAAGACATATTCTAGATCCAAAAGATTTGAAACAAAATAGTGGAGAACTATGGAGTAGAAACATTTCTCCTAGTCCACAGATAGCTAACTTGTCAAAATAGTTCACACATTGGTGAACACAACTTTCATACTTCATAAAACTAGAGGCTAAAGATCAATATATATCACCATTAGATTATCATGAACAACTCTTCAGATCCACACAAGCATAGGATCAACAAAAGAGAAACATGAAGCACATACTGGAGAACATTCTGAACACATACATAACTCTGACTTCTCTCTTTATTAATTTTCTCAAAAGCACTTGGAAAAATATAAATTCAACATATTTGCAATATCATAAAGATAGCTCTATGTAATCACAACATCTCAACATCATCTTAGCTACACATGCACAATCTTCAACATACTGAATTGTGTTGACATCAATGACAACATTAATGAAAACACCACCAAAACTGCTCATACTTGCAACACTATTTGTGTGTATTCTCTTCTTGATTGTTGTTGTTTTTCATCACCATGAAAAGCTTCTAGTGCATGTATTCTTGTGATTTACCTCCTTGTGCTAATGATTGCTATATTGACCCTATGTGGTTTTGGAGTTGCTTTTGCATGTTATATTTTATTGAGATTATAAAATATGGTAATAGAAAATGAATGATCATGTTGTTAGTTCATAGAGATTATTGCATGCTCTCATATGATTGATGCATTTTTATGAAAGGGATTATGTGATGATGAAACCATCTTTTCATTTGTGCCTATGTCAGAATTGTAAATCTCTCTCTCTCCTTCTCTCTTCCCATTGGTTTAAAAAGATGCCTATCTTTGAGTGTGGTGTATTGAAATACATGGTATGATTGTCTCTTATGAGTAAATGTGTATGCATTCATGAAGGTTTTTTTTATTAGATAAAACCTTGGGTAAAAGACCTAAGTCCCCAAGTTGCATTCATAATCATGGATCATGTATGAATTTGAATAGAAAATCATCATGCATTAAGTAAAATTTTTGAGAAAAAGGGAATAGTGAAACCATTTGCATGTTAATGATAAATGAAAAATGCTAATGTATGTTAAAGTGATAATGTTGCATAACTTGCCTTGAGTAAACATTCTAATGATATTTCACTGTGTATAGGAAATAAATGTGGTTAACATATGTGTGTAGTAAGATGGTTTACCACTTAATAATAGTGAATGTGAATGTGAGTATTATGGCATTATTGATTTACTCCATGTAACACTATGATATATTGTATGTGATAAAGGTTGTAATTATAAAATTATGTTTAATGACATTATCATCTTGAAAATGGAAGATTATATGGATGTTGGGAGTAAATGTTCTTGGAAAGTTTGTATTAATCTTGCATAACTAGAGGTGGATAATGGTTTTATTTTGGTAAGAGGAAATTGGAAAAAGGTACTCCCTGTTATGTGAACATCATGTATTAGTGCTCATGTTGAGTGTTGTAAATACCACATACTTGCTTTGTGTTCCCATAGGATGGTGAGAATGTGTACCCATCCATGGGGAATATGTTGTATTTTAGGTGTGGGATTAACCATACCATTATGTGTGCTTGTATGTTTGTTACCTAATTGAGGGTCAAACCACATGTGGTTGAAATTTATATATATTTAAGAGTAGCTGAAGTTAGTTTCATAGAATCTCTTCTTTTGGTTCTCTAATTCCTTATTCCATGAAGGGGTAGTAGTAGCCACAAAGTTCCTTGGGTTGGGTGTGTAACATATTCATATTGTGGCATAGAGTGGTCTCAGCTCAAACAATCCCAAGGAAAGTACTCACTACTTCCCCTTATAATGGATTAGGTTACTTGATCCATATGTGCTAGCCTAATCCCCACAAATTTGAGTACAACAATATTGGTTGTTAGTATTGTTTGGTCATTGATAAGGACATTGAGCTGGCATTGCATAGCTGCCTATAGGGGTGTTAAATTGGCATTAGTGAGTCAACCTTGTCCATATGAGAGGTGAGGCTTGAGTAGCCCCATATTGATATACTCATATATTCATTATATATACTATGTTGTTGATGGGAGTGAGATGAGCTTGAGGACACAATTCCACATGCATAGATGCATGAAGGTGCACTATGATATTGTGTTATGATAGCTGACTTGTGTGATGAGTATAATGGGACCTCATACACTTTTAGAGGGATATTCATGTTTTATCTCGATAGTATTTGGGTCAGTTATCATATGGGTATGTTCTAGCCATGTATACCTTTGGCTACGATGAGCACCTATGTGTGCCTTCTCCATGAGGTATAGCTATGTGGGGTGTGTTTTGCATGTGCCTACTTCTATGGAGCCATAGACACACTGTCATGTGACATATGACTAGTACGTGCCTTCTCCATTTGGCGTATGACCATGTCGTGTTGAGATGTGATGTGGGATGTGGTCGAGGTGCACATCCCATGTGAGCAGCCAAGGAGTGTGTGGGAAACTTGGAAAGTCCATGATGTGTGATGATGTGATGCGGGGTGTAGCTGAGGAGTACACCCCATTCCATGAGGTTGACATGCTCACTTTGCACCACATGAGGGGCTATTGCAATAGTTAGACATTGTTCCCTCCTTCATCTTTTGGTGGCTAGTTTAGTCACATAGTTATGTATTGTGCCATTTTGAAGATTGTGAATCTTCTAATGGTTATTGATGACTTTTATTTTAATTTTGAGGATTGGAAAAAATTTGGTTTATCTTGATTGTGATGGTTTAGCCATACCTTGATATCTTATCTGCATGTAGGCCTCATGGTTACATATGATTTAGTGTTGAAATTTCATGCATTTCTTGCTTTATTGCTGAAATTGAATCTATATTTGATAATTATTTATGATCTTTGATGGCTAAACTAGTTTTCTATTTGTTATTTTCAAATGTTGGTCTTGTGTTGTAATGTGATTCCTCATTGATAATGGGAGAGCCAAACTCTATTGGGTGCATACGAGGAAGTAGACATAGGGAACCTTGAGGATGGGGATATGTGAGGTGGTTACATAGCTAGGACCCACTATCAACCTATGTGTGATGACTATCTCTTGGAGGCTAAACTCCTTATTCAACAAGAGATAGGACATTGTGGTCTTGTTGGATGGTCTTACCATGTGTGTGTGGCCAAACACCATCAAGCCACTGAGTGTGAAGTATGGATTATGTGAGATGAATATTGGCTCTTGGCTCATGGATTATGTATCATGGATTAGTATGCTACTTATTGGTGTCCAAATGGACCCTTGTGTAGCCTTGTGATGTGATTCCTAGTGATGTAAGTATGTATGTATATATCAATGCATGTTTCATCTTGGATATGGTTTCATATGAAAAGTTCAAAAGTTGGCTTAGTATGCTTTAGAAAGTGTAAATTGTTATATTTTGTTGAAAATGATGCCAAATATGTTCTAATGTGTGAGATTGGAAGTATGTGGAAAACAAATATTGTTGTAAAAAATGGTGTTTTGGAAAGAATTGAGTGCTTATGCATCTTCTTTACCCTATTCTTAGTGGAAATCAATATGTATCTTAACCTATCCTTTTATGAATGTGGATGTTAAAATAAATGCTTATTTTGAGAATTGTGACACATGTGATGTTAACAAAATTAAAAATATTATTTTATTTCATGTTGAGACCTTATGAGTAAGGCATATGTCAATATATTAATAATGATTATTATAAAGGTGAATGTTTAATGAATGTCCTTTCTTTTTTGTTCAGTTATGAAAGGTGTATATTATATTTTTCATCTTTGGAATAAAGTAAAATATTTTAATGTTGATTAATAGATTTTGAATACTAATGTGTGACATGGCTGCATATTGAGTTGATATGACTTCCAAGAATAAGTCAAATATTAGGTAGGGAGGATGTAACACCTCTCTAACCCCAGCCTAGGTAAGATAGTATTTTGATTTTGATTTGATATTCTAAATGTTAAATGTTGTTATAATGAGATTATACATTGATGATTATGGGAAAGGTTATCATGATTAGTTATTATTTTGGATTACATGCTTATATGTTTATATACTATTATCATTTCTTTTGTATGATTATGGATAGGAAAGGGATGATGTCGTAATACTCATATCCAAGAGGCTTATGATATCATGACCCTCTTCTTGATGATTAATGTTGCTTCGACTATATGATATATATTATATGCACATGTACTTTTTTCAGGAGATTGTTGGATGCTATGGATGTGTTGTTGATATATGGTTGTCATTGATGTCAACACTATTAGCATTTGGTGCATTAGAAGTTGTATATGTCAAGGATATTGAGAAAATTGTTAAAGAAAGTACTCTAGGTTCCTAGTGGAACTACAAAGGTCATAAAGGCATTTTGTTCTATACAAAAAATATTAGATGATGTGGATTAAAGGGTTTATTATTCAGTATGACTAGATCATCTACCATAATTTTTAGAGGTTTGCATGAAGTTTTGTGTGAGTTATGGTCTGACAATGTTTTGTTGGTCTTTGTCAGTGTCCTTGAATGAAGATTATGTGATTGTGGTTATCTCAATTATTGTAGATGATTATTTTTTGTTTCTTGGTGTTCTCAAATGTCTCTAGTTTATTCTCTATATTTGTGGTATGTCCACATTAATCGATGAGCTTATGGTTGAAGATCTTTGTGTGCATGCTCAATTTTTCATGTTTCTAGCCGACATGTTTGTGATAGCGTGTTGTGGATCTTCAAGGTGAAATTAATTAAAGTATTTTTGTATTGGAGATGTTAATTTGGGTCTCCACTATGTTGTGGTCAACCTTGGGGGATACATATTAAAATTTTATTTGTAAAACTAGGCCAATTTTGTAATTATATTTTATTTTCTTGCCAAACGAAGTTTTGATGGAATCTCATGTAGTGGATATATAAGAGTGATGGTGTGATCAGTGGAATGAATGCTTCATGTGCTCCTATGTGTGTATGTGTGAATATCATTACTGAGCAGAGTGTGAAGAAGATTATGTTAAGTGTGAAGAAGTGTTGAGCTTAATTTGAACTTTAATCAGGCTTGAGTAGAAGTTATTTTCTCAATTCATACCCTCTAAATTTTTAATCCAATTTTGTTGGGTAGTGAGCCCCTTTTGTAATTGAGTAGTGAGCTCTAGGCAGTGTGTCTAAATGCATGTTCATTCCTCTTATTGTTATTCATTATACTTTTAGCCCGGTGTAATCTCATGGACTAACATCCACTGTGGTTTTTCTCATAACAGGGTTTCCACATAAAAAAAATTGGTGTTCCTTGTCTCTTTGATGTGTTAATTTCTTATGGTCAATTGTTCATTCATCTATTCTAAGATTAAGGATAAGTTAAGTTAAAAAAAAAATTAAATTTTTGTGATAACTGATTCACCCCCCGTCTTAGTTGTCTATCCTTATTTTCCAACAATTGGTATAAGAGCTAGTTCCTCTAAAGAATTCTAACAGATTGAGGTGATCTGGGATGGCAACATCAAAATTCAAGAAGGATAGTCCTAGATTTGATGAAACCAAATTCTTACTATGGAAAGTCAAGATGCAATTTCATTTGTACTGCATTGGTGATTCTTATTAGAAGATTACAAGAGATCAATATATTATTCCTTAGAATGGCCCCTCCTCTATTGATGAGATCAAAGATGCTGAAAGTAATACCAGAGCTATGGAAGCATTGGTGAACACTCTAACAGATTCAAAGATGGCTAATATGAAAGGTCTACAGACAACTCATGAGATTCTTATGAAGGAGATACATAGGTGAAGATGTCTAAGCTACAAGTCTTAAAAGGAAATTATGAGAATTTGAAGATGGGTGAAGATGAAAATATTACTTTTTTTATGCAGAGAGTAAATGAAATAGTGCAAGGTATTAAATGTGTCAGTGATTCAGTGAGTAAGGATGAAATTGTGGCTAAGATACTTAGATCCTTGCCTCCTTCTTACAAAATGAAGGTTCATGCTATTGAGGAATTTATGTCTATAAACAAAATGACAAGAGATACATTGATAGGGAAGCTTGCTGCTTTTGAAATAAGTGAATTTGGTGAATCTATACCAAAAATTGAATTTGTATCTAGAAGCTATAGGCAAAAATACAGTCTAGGAGAGAGCTCCAGAAAGATATCTAAATATGATGAAGAATTGAAACAACTCGAAGCTAAGAAAGAGAAGTAGAACTTGAAGCACTAATTGCAAAGAAAGAAGGAAGAGGAAAAGGTAAGTATGAAAATTTATTTCCTATTAAATGTTTTTCATGTATTAAGATAGGTCATTTTGCTTCAAGATATCCTAAAAGAGTTCCTAGGACTAAGCCTAGAAAACCTAGATTCCGAAAGAAATGCTACTTTTCTAAAGAAGCATTAACTAATGATGAGTATGATAAAGATAATGGAAATGAAGATGATTGGGATTTCATTGCTACCACTAAAAATAAACATGTTCCTATTGAATCTACTAAAGATAAGAAAGCTCTTGTAGCCCGAGTTGAGGAGAAAGATGAGTGGGTCATTGGTAGTGGATGCTCACATCATATGACTAGTGATAAAAGCAAATTTGTGAGTCTAGAGAAGTATGATACTGGGGTTGTAAGATTTGGAGATAACAATGCTTATGTGATTCGTAGAAGAGGTTCTATTAGCCTTGGTGGTAAGGAAAACAATGATGATGTTCTCTATGATGAAGGCCTAAAGCATAACTTGTTAAGTTTTGGACATATGGTACACAAGGGATATGATCTACAGTTCAGGAATGGTAAATGCAATATTTGTGGGAGTTCTAGAAACATGATTGCTACTGGTGTGCAAACTAAAGGTAATATTTTTCACTTAAATATTGCTAGTGGAAGTTGCTTAATTGCTCAAGTAGATGAAAGTTGGTTGTGGCATAGGAGGTTGTGTGATGTAAAATTTGACAACATTATCAAGATAAGTTCTACTCAAGTAGTGAGAGATTTTCCTAGGTTAGTGAAGCCTACTAATGTAATTTGTCAAGAATGTCAAATGGGTAAACAAACTAGAGTCTCCTTTTGGAGCAAACAATTTCATTCAAATAATGTGTTGGAATTGCTACATATTGATCTTTTTGGTCCCTCTAGAGTTAGAAGTATTCATGGAGAAAGGTATTTTATGCTAGTCATTGATGATTACTCTAGAATGATTTGGGTTTCCTTCTTAAGAGAAAAGTGTGAAGCATTGGATAAATTTAAAATTTTCAAGGCCATGGAAAAAAATGAAAAAGGTTTGAAAATAAAATGCTTGAGATCTGGAAGAGGTGGTGAATTCATTTCAAAAGAGTTAAATTCTTATTGTGAAGAACATGGAATTAAAAGACACTTATCTACTCCTCAAACCCCTCAATAGAATGGAGTTGCAGAAAGAAAGAATAAAAAAAAATTGGATGTTGCCAAAACAATGATGATGGAAGGGAATGTCTCTCAAATGTACTGGAGTGAAGCGGTAAGCACTGCTATATATACTTTGAATTGGGTAAATGTGAATGGTAGTTCTAGTAAGACCCCTTATGAATTATGGTTTGGTTACAAGCCTACTGTTAAGTATTTCAAGATCTTTGGAAGCAAATTTTATATCAGGAGAGATGATGATATAGGAAAGTTTGATGCTAGAAGCAATGAAGAGATCCTCCTAAGTTACTCCACAAAGAGAAAGGCATACCCATGCTATAACAAAATACTGAGAAAAATTGTTGAAAGTGAAAATATTAGAGTTGATGAGGACTCTATCAAATCATCCAGATGATACAGTTATGATTCAAATGAAGACAACACAAATCAAGGGAAGAACACTCAAACACTGAATCTACTTCAGATTCCATATGTTCCAATGAAGCAACCACAAGTTTTTCTAGAAAATCACGTCAGTCAAGAAGCATAGACAAGTGCAAGTGTAGAAGAAAGTTCAAAAGACACAAAAGTCCGAGAAAGTCCCAAGACTCCAAGGTATGTAAAGTTGAATCACTCTAAAAGTAAAATCATAGGAGATAAGAGTAAAGGAGTGAAAACTAGAAGAAAAATTGTAGAAGAATGATTTCCAAGATTGAACCTAAGAGTGTCATTGAAGCCTATCAATATGAACACTAGCTGGAAGCCATGAAAGAAGAATTGACACAAATTGAAAAGAATGACACATGGACACTAGTTCCTAGACCCAAAGACAATAATGTGATTGGTACTAAGTGGGTATTTAGAAACAAGTTGAATGAGGAAGGTGAAGTGATCTGGAATAAGGCAAGACTGGTATGTAAAGGGTACTCTCAAATGGAAGGTATTGATTTTGATGAAACCTTTCCCCCTGTTGCTAGAATTGAAGTAGTAAGATTATTTCTTGCTTATGCTGCTTATAAGAACTATAAAGTCTATCAAATGGGTGTAAAGTTTGTATTTCTAAATGGGGAACTAGAAGAAGTGTACATTGAACAACCTAATGGATTTCAGCTAATAGATAAGGAAGACATGGTTTGCAAATTGAAGAAAGCTCTGTATGGATTCAAACAAGCCCCTAGAGCCTGGTACGCCAAATTGGACAAATATCTATTGAAACCTGGATTCACTAAAGGTATTGCTAATAGTAACTTATACTTCAAGTTAGATCATGACAAGGAGTTAATCATAGAAGTCTTTGTTGATGACATCATTTTTGGTGCAGATGATAATCTATGTATGAATTTTTTTGATGAGATGAAGAGTGAATTTGAGATGAGTATGATTGGTGAAATGAAGTTCTTTCTGGGATTGAAATTACACAGTTAGACCAAGGGATTTTCATATCTCAATCCAACTATGTGAAAGAGTTACTAAAGAAGTTCGGTATGGAAGACTCCAAACCTATTGGTACCCCCATGGTAACTAGATTTAAGTTGACTCAGAATGATGACTCTCCTAAATCAAATCAAACTTGGTATAGATCAATTATTGGTGGATTGCTCTGCTTGACACATAATAGATTGGATATTATGAGTGTTGTATGTATGGTCGCTAGATTTCAAGTTGATCCAAAAGAATCACATGTGAATGTTAAAATAATCTTTAGATATTTGAAAGGACCAATTGAATATGCACTTTGGCATACAAAGGATGATGATTTCACTTTGTGTGCATACACTAATGTTGATTGGGTTGGTGATATGGATGATAGAAAAATTACTAGTGGCAGTGCTTTCTTCTTAGGGAAGAAGCCGATATCCTAGTTAAGTAAAAAGAAAAAGTCAAATTCTCTATCTAATACTGAAGCATAATATATTATTGCTCTCAATAATTGTACTCAAGTTATATGGATGAAATAGATGTTAAGAGATATTAGAATAATATATGAAGAGCCTATTTACATATATGATGACATCTCAAGTGCAATAAATATATCAAGGAATCCAGTGCTACTTAGGGGGAGTAGTTAGATGTATAGATATGTGGTTCAAAGTATGTGTATGGAAAGGTCATAGTTACCTTTGCAATTGATGTGAAAGGGAGAGAAGAGTTATGTGAAAAACATCTTAGGGGGTGAAGTGCTACATGACAAATCTTTTCAGAAATGAAGATTGGGTTGATGGTATATTTCACATCATGTGTTGCAATCAATGCCAAAAGGGGAGATTGTTGGGAGATTGTTGGATGTTGTGGATGTTTTGTTGATATGTGGTTGTCATTGATGTCAACACTATTATCATTTGGTGCATTAGAAGTATATTTCGAGGATGTTGAGAAAATTGTAAAAGAAAGTACTCTAGGTTCCTAGTGGAACTATGAAGGTCATAAAGGAATTTTTTTTTGTACACAAAATATTAGTTGATGTGGATCAAAGGGTTTATTGTTGAGTATGACTAGATCATCTACTGGAAGTTTTAGAGGTCCACGTGAAGTTCTATGTGAGTTATGGTCTGACAGTGTTTTGTTGGTCTTTGTCAATGTTCTTGAATGAAGATTATGTGATTGTGGTTATCTTAGTCATTGCAGATGCACTTCTCTATTGTTTCTTGGTGTTCTCAAATGTCTCTAGTTTATTCTCTATCTTTGTGCTATGTCCACATTAATAGGTGATCTCATGGTTAGAGATCTTTGTGCACATATTTAGTTTTTCATGTTTCTTGCCAACATGTTGGTGATGGTGTGTTGTGGATCTTCGAGGTGAAATTAATTGAAGTATTTTTGTATTGAAGATGTTAATTTGGGTCTCCACTATGTTGTGGCCAACCTGGAGGGATACACATTAAAATTTTATTTGTAAAACTGGGCCGACATTGCAAATATATTTTATTTTCTTGCCCAACGAAGTTGTGATGGAATCTCATGTAGTGGATATATAAGAGTGATTGTGTGATCGGTGGAATGAATGCCTCGTGTGCTCCTATGTTTGTATGTGCAAATATCATTAATGAGTAGAGTGTGAATAAGATTGTGCAAAGTGTGAAGAAGTGTTGAGCTTAATTGGAACCATAATCATGCTTGAGAAGATGCTATTTTCATAGTTCATACCCTCTAGATTTTTAATCTAATTTTTTTGGAAAGTGAGCCCCTTTTGTAAATGAGAGGTGAGCTCTAGGCAATGTGCCTAAATGCATGTGCATTCCTCTTATTGTTCTTCATTATACTTTTAGTAGGGTATAATCTTGTGGACTAACATCCACTATGGTTTTTCCCCTAACAGGGTTTCCACATAAAAAAAATTGGTGTTCCTTGTCTCTCTGATGTCTTAATTGCTTATGATTAATTGTTCATTCATATTTTCTGAGATTAAGGATAAGTTAGAAAAAAATTAAATTTGTATACCCTACCCCCTCTCAGTTGTCTATCCTTATTTTTCCAACAACTTTGACGTGTGATTGGAGTGATGCAAGTACTAAGTATCGACTCTGCCTAGATTCACGGGCCTGAGCGTACTCGTATTCCCTAATGGTGGTTACTAGAGGTAGTCACAGGCCAAACATCCCCTATCCTAGCCCACTATACCTTGTTAGTGTAGTGTTCCTGTATTGTTGTCTTATTATCCAATTACCTAATGGTAATTTCTAGAGCACCTTTTGACCATATGTGGTTTACCTGTATGTTTTATTGAGGTATTTTTTCATGGTTTCTATTAATTTTTTATGTGTCTATATTTTGGTTGTCGGTGTTATGACGTGGTTTCATATATGGTATTTTCTAATGTTTCATTGATTAGAGATTTGAATTGTTATATCCACGAGGTTTTAAATATGTTGTTTTAAGTGATTTTTATTGATCATTTGAGGGAATGATATATTTCATTTTATAATTTTAAATGATTTTATTAATCCTTTTTGTGAGCTCTTATATTCTTATTTAAATCTTATTAGGGAGCTTGTGTTTTTTTTAATGTTAGATTTAAATTTTTTTTTTTTGTGTAATAGAGAATGTTGATATTTAGTGATTTTAATTAATTACTTTTGAGAGCTTTAATAGTTTATTTAATTAGATGTTTTATTTCATTAATTGTGTCAAGGATTTTAGTTAAAAGAAATGGGTAGTCTTGTCATTGATATATATATATATATATATATATTAATTATATGGATAAAATTGGTCATATCCGATTAATCCTAGCATTTAATTAAATATTTATTATTTAATTAATTTCATTTACATAATATTTCTTAAAAAATTTATTTAAATATCTCTATTTAGTTAAATATCTTCCATATCTTTTCAGAATCATAATTAAATATTTTATTTAATTATGAAATCTTCCATTATTCTTCAAATCTAGGGTAAATATTCTATTTTAAGAAGAATCTATGTGTCACCCATAAATAAATAATTGAATTTAATAATTCATTATTTATCTTCTTCAAAATCTTTTCATAATCTCACAAAAAGGATGATTTTTTACAATTCATCTTTATCATCTTATCTTACCTCTTTTATAGAAAAGAAAACAAATCTTGCTTTCTACTTTCTTCTATTTTTCTTCACTCTCATCCATCTTCAACCGTTTGATCTACCAAGAATTTTCACAATCGTTGATCATATCAACCAATCAAAAGCTTTCAAAAACTCTATAAATAGCACTGTTAATCCAAGCAAGGGTTACACCACACACATCAGAGTAATTAGAGATTAATTGCATTCTAGCACTATAGCATTATAGTTTCATTATTCATAGCATCATCAATAGTCTTTCATTTTCAGCAATCATGTTTAGCATTAGAATAATCATGTCTTAGCATTAGCAATTACATGCATTTCATATTCAATATCGTTCTCTAGGAAGACTGTTCATTGAGCCTAGCATACAATCTAAGAGCCCGCTAGAATCAATGAAAATACTGGAGATAGAGGATGATAGGATGACATCAACAATATAATATTGAGTTTGTGATCTTTATTGTTTTAATATTCTATTTTTGATATAATTTCTTATTGATGTGATTGATTCAGTTTGTTTTTACACATTTAACATTCACAAAAATTGACCACACATTTCTGGCACCCACTATGGGGCCTTGCCCCATTTTTAACAATTATCTGTAGGATTTTTCATAGGATTTCAGGTTCTGGAACTTGGATTTTTGGTAAAATTTCTCGTTTTAGTGCATACAACAATTTCTAAAGAGCATATACATCTTTTAAAAGCGCATCCGTGGGTTATTTCAACACTCTTGCAGGTACTTTGACACATCCAGGAACTATTTCGGCACATCCAGGAACTGTTTCAATGCATTTATGGGACAAAATGTCACATATACTTGCTTAGTTTCTTAATATTTTTGGAAAAAAAATAGTTGCATTTTGTTTTAACGCATTTAGGAGTTTTTGTAGGGCATTTGAAACTTTTTGTAGTGCATATAGATTATGTTTTAGCGCATTTACTTGATATTGTAGTGCATATAGATGATCTTTTAGGGAATACATGGTGTAATTAAACAGGTTTCTGAGTCTGACACATTTTGTAGATAGAGCCTATTCTGGCTTAAAAAAAACCAATCTAGGATAGTCACATCTAGTTTTAAAAAATAGCTACCCTAGGATAGGCATGGATTTAAAATGAAGCAATCTAGGATAGTCACCACACATTGATTTTGCAGTTAAAATGAATCCCATACTTTTTGTGAAGAAACACCTTCACATAGTTTAGATCATTGTGATTTTGGTTTTAAAAAGAACATTGTCTATTGTGCTTGTGGCAATAGGTCTATGCTCTCCCCTTAACTAGGTGACCAAAATACCAGACTTTCCTTTTACATTCATGAAATTTTATTGCTTTACTACATCCTATAGAGAGCCTACTCTTGTGGGAAAAAGTATTCACCCAAGAGGAACGACTCATGTGGGTTCAAATCAAAGCCAGATTATTCCGTCCCACTATAAAATTTAAAGAAAATCAGGGGAAACCCTCTTTTTCCAGTAGTGTGCAATGTAACCATCCCCAAAACCTTTGTTCTAAAGGTTGGGAGGTCTCCTAAGGGAGTTTATTATTTCCGCTCCGAATGGAAACCCTTACTATGAACCTAGTGTAGTAGCCAACCGTGTCAGTATCCAAACATCCTAATAATTATAGTGCAAGGGGAGGCAAGAATTTTCCCCCAAGATACTCACCATATAGCTGCCAAGGACTGTTTGCTTAGGGGATCTGGTATGCACTTTTTTCACTCTAAGTACGCACCCAGACAAGACAAAAATATAGGCGCCCCTTCAGGGGTGACATGGATGTGTGAGTCGATGTAGTTTTAAGATGTGGTCTATGATTATTATGACCTACTTGAGTACTAAGAGTGAGTCTGTTTGAATTGTTTATCATGTGCAAAAACCTATGAAAACACTTTTTGAAAAAAAAATTGGACATACACATGATGTTTAGTATAGGGATTAAGAAAAACTATTTTCAGAGTGTTTACTGTGTTTTCAATCACAATAATTTAGATAAAATATCATCTGAAATGAACATGTCAAATTTTAGCTAAAATTGCTCACAAATTGTTTGGGAAGATTACCTTGGAAAAACTATTTTAGTGCATCTAGGTTATATTCTAGCACATATAAGGTCTATTCTAGTGCATTCACTGGTTTTTTTAGTGCTTTTAGGGTCTGTTCTAGCACATTGAGTACTTTAGCACATTTACTGGTTGTCCAGAGAAACAAACTTTCAGTCATTGTCATAGTTCTTTTCTGCAGCACATATAGGAAAAAGAGTAGCACATCTGGGACATATTGAAGCACATTTGACCATTTCTTTGGTGCATAACCTTGTTTCTAAAGTGCATATAGACAACAAAAAGGCACATCTGTCACTTTTCCTGAATCATTGATTTTAACATTTTTCTCTCATGCTTAGGGAGTGGAAATCTACCAAGTTTGTCAAGAAGTCAATTTCCAATAGAATCAGGAAATCCAAGAAACCTCTAGGGTACAAGAAAACTTTGCAACAAAGGAAGTTTTTATACAAGATTCGAAACATATTGCTTCATTATCGCAAATTTCTCCATAGGTACCAATATTTTTTCAAGGGATTTACTAATGTATACATTATAGACCCTATAGATTCACGAGCCTATTTTCAAAGAAGAGCCCTCTCACAATGACATAATCACAATCAGTCTCTTGATTTCAACTATATACCACAACCTTCTATTAAATATTTGACACATCCTAGTCAAATACTTCAGTGAATTGGAATAGGCTATTTGATATACAAATCATTCTTCGACAACAAAGATCAAATTTTACAAGTGCATCTTTTACCATAAACTTCTAAATTCTTGGTTCAACTTTTCACAATAGGATTCTGACATCCTTTATCATTGGAAGCCACAACCTTGAATTAAGAACATAGTTTTGATCATATCACAGGATTTTCATCTTATCAGATTAAAACATCATCATTGATTACACTCATCAAACTATGATCTAAGTTTACGAGAACATCTTGAAATCATATGCTTGTTTTTATATGATCACAATACAATAAACTAAAGGAAGATATTCAACAAGAAGATCATACATCAACAACTGAAGAAGAAGGTGAAAATAGTTATCCCATTTATAAAGTAAGTCAAAATCCCCTTTTTGAAGAAACATGACTGAAGGAGAAAAAGATCCATTTACTTCTGACAAAGATACGAGAAAAACCTGAGGATAGTGAGGATGAACAAGAAGAAGGTCACCTTAAAGAAGCCAAGTAAGATCCTAAATTTATCAGAGTGGTAGAAAAGCTTGTAGCACACAACAAACAAAAATATTTCCTATTCTTGGCTAACAAAGGAGCCAAATTACCTCACGATTTTGATATTGTGAACATAAAGAGTAATCTTGATGAAACACCTTTAACTATTTTTGGTGCCTTGACTAAAATAGTTAAAACATTAGAAGGGAAAATTAAGGATCTAGAAGGAGGAGCCACAACAAAGACATACCCTCTTGATGATATTTTTCCATATCTTTTTTATTGACATCTCAATATGATTTCTTTTCCTAAACATTGTGAAATTCCAAAGTTTGTTTGTTATAATGGAAAATCGGATCCCATTGACCATATTAAAGACTTTCGAAACATGACTTTAGAATTTTCTCATGAGGATACATACTTAATGTGTTTGTTCCCATGAAGTCTTGGAGGCCAGTCTATGGAATGGTTATCAAAAATTACACCGCCTATAAAACATTTGAGGAATTGATCAACAATTTCATCTCTCAATATTCCTATAACATACAACACCAAATCACAATGATTAATTTATGCAAGGCTAAGCAAAAACCTGGTGAACTGTTCATCACATTTCTTCAGAGATGGAGAAGATTGTTTCCTAGATATCCATGTCATTCCAGAAAAGGAAAAGATCACTACATTCATAAATAGCTTGGATCAAGAAATGAGTTATTGTCTAAATCTTCATTGTCCTCCCTCTTTCCAGAAATTGATTGAAAATGCAATCACAATTGAAAATGCATTAGTCCAAAGGGGAATAATCAAACTTGATAGAGATAATCCTAGCTCTTCTAATCACCACAATGACAAATTTAAGTTTTGGACTCACAACAAGAATGTGGTGAATGATGGTGTTGTAAATGTACATCATGTCTCATCTAAACCAATTTTTCTTAGTGTTCCTCACAACAACTACAACAATGTAAACTCAGTTATGAATCAAGGAAACAATCCTCCTCCTCCGAGGAATAACCAAAATCCAAATTTTGTCCCAAATCAGAGTACTACCAACAATCAAGGGTATCGTGGAAACAACAATAAAAATTCCTTTGGAAATACATCAAACAAGAAATCCACAACGACCTTCATTTTTCTCCAATAGAAAAACTTTTACTCCATTGGGACAATCTCTAGAATCCACCCTTAAAGATTTGATAGAAAAGAATGTTATTACATTACCACCGCAATGTAACTTTGAACCTCATGTGAAGCCACCATCATGGAATGATGTGTACTATTTTGAATATCATAGATGTAAAGGCCATCGTATGAATAATTTCCAAGCCTTAAAGAATGCTATTCAAGATTTAATCAGCAAAGACATTGTCACAATAGAAGGGAACCGACAATCAAATGAAGACCACCAAGCATTTCAAAACCCTTTGCCCAATTATCAAAAGGGTGAATCTTCTGGGAAAAGTGTGAATCATATTAATGAGCATATAATCAATCATATCTACACTAATGACGAGCGGGTTAATGTTATAAAAATCAAAGAGAAAATAAAATATGGAGAAGCTAATGTAACAACAAGGGCACAAGCTAAGGTTGTCCTAAAAGGTGCTCCCTCCAAATCCATGGTGCCCCCACCTCAACATAAATATGATTTAATTAATCAACTTGAAAAAACTTATGCTTAGATCTCTATCTTGGAACTTCTAAAAATTTCTCCAACACATAAAGAAATTCTAGACAAGGCCCTCATTGAAACAACTATATCTGATGATCTGGATGTGGATTGATTTCAAGCCATGGTAGGACATTTTTCCTCACCTACGTGTCTTTCATTTTTTGAAAAAGATAATGTTTCCATGACTCATCCCCATAACTCATCATTGTACTTAGACGTCATGATTCACAAGTTTTGTGTCAAACATGTACTAATAGATGGAGGTGCTGGTTTGAACATATGTACCATGAAGTTAATTCAAGATTTAGGATTTTCTAAGGATTCTATTGATCCCAGAAGAAAGATTACTATTAAAGCCTATCATGATGAGGAAAGAGCATCCAAGGGGTTAATCATGTTACCAATCAGAGTGGGACCTATTATCAAGAATACTTTCTGTCAAGTATTAGACTGGGATCTCCCATACAACATCTTGTTGGGTCATCCTTGGATCCATGAAATGCAAGTTGTATTGTCTACATATCATCAATGCCTTAAATTTCCTTATGAAGGATAGGAGATCATGATACCAGCTAATAATTCTCATAGTCAAATTTGTGCTAACATCAAAGCTCATCAAAACACTTTGGTTCCCAACAATTGAGAAGTGCCTGCTAGTACTTCTCTAAAAGTTGATACACAAATCAGTTAGGTAACCAAAAGCTTTGACAACTACAGTTCAAGGATAATGGAGTAGGAGAATATTCTCTCTATCTGGCTAATCTTCCAATGTCACCTTGATCACATGGACAACCTTCTATCACACAACATCAGACATCTATAGCATCGACATCAACATAATCACAGACAAAACCAATCACAAAGTTTAATGGACAATTTATCAAAGAGAAATTCCTGATGGAAGACCCTAAGGATAGTAAAATGCTAAAATGGCTCTATAAAGATGAAGAAAAGGATGATACAGTTCTAAATGTCAAATTACCAACTGATAAATATGGTAAGGGATATTCAATCATGCAAAAGATGGGCTATGAGGGTAATGGTCCTATCAGAAAAAGAAAAGGAGTAGTTGAGCCTATTGATCCTCCAAGACTTGTTGCAAAAGATAAAACAAGACTAGGCTATGACACTAGCTCAAAAGAAACAATATTCAAACAATTGAATGATATTGTACTCACATTGGAAGAAAGTTCTGATCCAACAAAAACATGCTTGACAACAATTTAGGATTTCATCAATAATAACTCTGACATAGACTCTGGGGAATACGAATGGGATACTATTCACAATGATGAGTTTTGGAGGGACAATCAGGTTGATGTGATACACAAGTATACACCTCCTCTAATCAAAGGAGAAGGTTCAGGGACCTAATCACATGAATCTGAACTATAATGTGACTATGCTTCTAGTGATACCGAGTCAGACTTAATCGAACAAGACTATCGTGAGGATAGTACCATCATTGACCTGCCTCATACCTCATATCCTACAAACACCTCCATTATGACTTTAACCATAGCCAATTTCATGCAGCCTAATGGCCTGCTACCACTAATACATCCCAATCTCAATGATTGGGATCTATCCAAACCTCTTGATATACCCATGTTTCCAACCGATGGATCTATCATGAAATTCCTTTCCATGGATGAGGTAAATGATTGTTCCACTCGCAATTTTTGGAAGAAGGTTTTTAATTAGGAGAGTGTCAAGTCTCTTAGCTGCAAAATAAAAAATAAAAAAGAAAGATCTAATGGTGAAAACCAGAATCTGGCAGTATTAGATCAAACAAAAGATAAAACAAAGAGCATATCAGATGGTGAAAACCTTTTTAAGGCACCAAATGATGGGATGCTTGACACTCTCCTGGAGCACTATCATGACCAATCACCTATCTTGATTGAGCCTACAGAAGCATTTAATCTTGAGACTATAGAGAAACCAAGGATTCTACAGTTAGCTGCATCAATGACAGATAAAGAAGTTCCTAAGTTCATGGAATTTCTTAGAGAAAATCAAGTCAATTTTTACTGGTCTTATGCAAACATGCTAGGTCTTGATCCAGATCTTATAATGCATCACTTGTCCATCAAGCTTGGAGTAAAACCTATGAAATAAAAACTTAGAAAGATGCATCCTCATGTTGCACTACTAGTTAAAGAACTTAAGAAACTCCTCGATGTGGAATTTATAAGATCAATTGACTATGAAAAATGGATCTCCAACATTGTTCTTGTATCCAAGCCTGACAAAATTGTTTGAGTGTGCACAAATTTTAGAGATCTTAATAAGGCATGTCCTAAGGATGATTTTCCTCTTCTAAGCATTGATACCATAGTAGATCTAACGGCTGACCATTTCATGTATTCACTAATGGATGGTTTTTCTAGTTATAACCAAATCAAGATTGCACCTGAAGACCAGGACAAAACAACTTTCACATGTCCATGGAGAACTTACTATTGGAACGTTATGCCTTTCGGTCTAAAGAATGCTAGAGCTACCTATCAAAGAGCTATGACTACAATTTTTCATGACATGATGCACACATTCATGGAAGATTATGTCAATGGCATATTGGAAAAATCATACACAAGAGAAGGAAATCTAGAGGTACTATCCAAAATTCTTTGTGAGGTTGGAAAATTTCAAAGTTTTCCTCAATCCTAAGAAATGTGTTTTCAGAGTCACATCTAGAAAACTCTTAGGATACATAGTTTCAACAAAAGGAATAGAAGTAGATCCCGCCAAAGTACAAGAAATCATGGAAATGCCTCCACCAAATAATATCAGTCAATTGAGGTCACTACAAGTATGGCTCCAATCTATACAAAGGTTCATTCCACAAATAGCAGATAAATTTCTACCTTTCACACATTTGCTACATAAGAATGTTCCTTTTAAATGGGATGAAAAGTGTGAAACAACTTTTCAACAAATCAAAAAGTATCCAATGAATCCACCAGTTCTAGTACCACCAAATCTGGATAAACCACTCATCTTATACATCACAACAATAGAGAGATCTTTGGGGACATTACTGGCACAAGAAGACTCTATAGGAAAGGAACGTGCAATCTATTATATCAACCAAACATTAACAAGTCATGAACTTAACTACACTTTCATTGAGAAAGCTTGCCTAGTAGTAGTATTTTCCTCGTAGAATTTTTGACACTACATGTTAACTCATACAATCAATCTTGTCACAAAAATCAATCCACTCAAGTATCTACTAAGTAAAGCTACATTGACAGGGAGGCTAGAAAAATGGATCATGATCTAAAGTGAGTTTGGCATCCATTATATTGATTGCAAAGTAATCAAAGGACAAGTTATTTCCGATCAACTAGCTAAAGCACCTCTACAAGCAAAGAATCCCATGCACATTGAATTTCCAAATATTGATGTCTTCACTATAGAATCAAAGCAACCTTGGTCATTATACTTTGATGGTTCATTTACTCAACACGAATCGGGGGCAAGCATACTCTTTGTCACTCCTCAAGGAAATACCATTCCTCAATCATATTGGCTAATGTTTCCATGCACTAATAACATAGCTGAGTATGAAGCCTTAACACTGGACTAAAAATAGCATTAGAATGGAGAATCACAGAATTACAAGTCTATGGTGACTCACTGTTGGTCATTAATCAGATCAATGATGATTATTAGACTAAAGACGACAAGTTGTTGCCATATAAGAAAATGGTTGATGATTTTAAGAAATAATTTTTAGATACCAATTTCATCCAAATTCCATAGCTTGATAACAAGACAGTTGATGCTATGGCCACAATCACTTCATTGTTACAACTCCCAAAAAATTAGGCTCGCTACAAATTTATGGTGGAACAATCATTTACACCCACCTATGACACACTTGAAAGCCAAATCATTTTCCATTTAGTAGGATCTAATTCACCTTGGTATGGCAAGATTTATGCCTACCTAAAAGATGACATCTTACCACTTGACTTATTTTGAAACCAAAAGCGCAACTATATTCGCCAATCCTCTCACTACACTCTTATCATTGACACCCTTTATCGTTGTGGTCTTGATAGTACTTTACTTTGATGTCTTGAATGTGATGAATCTGATAAGGCTTTATAAGAAGTTCATGGTGGCATTTGCAGTACTCATTCGAGTGGACTAACCTTATCCAAGAAATTGATTAGAATGGGTTACTACTGGCCTACAATGGAGAGGGAATCATTTACTTTTGTGAAGAAATTCTCTAAATGTCAAATACATGGGAACCTCATTCATGCACCATCACAAGAACTACAACCATTTACACCAACTTGGCCATTCTCTCAATGGGGGTTAGATCTAGTTGGCAAGATTCATCCTTCATCCTTGAACGGACATAAGTTCATCATCATAGAAATAGAGTATTTTACCAAGTGGATTGAGGCAGTACCTCTTACTAAGGTTACCAACAAACAAATTTCATCTTTCATACTCAACTATCTTATTTGTCAGTATGGCATTCCCAACTCTATCGTCACAAATAATGGACAACCATTTAAAAATCAGGATGTTGACGAACTTTGTGAGAGATTCCATATTCAACACAGATATTCCACACCCTATTATCCACAAGGGAATGGCCAAGCAGAGGCCTCAAATAAAAAAATATTGAAAATCTTGAAGAAGATTGTGAATGATGCAAGGAAGGATTGGCATGTTCAACTTAATCCTGCATTGTGGGCCTATAGAACTAGTATCTGAACACCAATAGGAGCAACACCATTTGCTTTGGTATATGGAGCAGAAGACATCTCGCCACTAGAGGTTGATATCCCATCACTTCGCATATCTCTGAAGGGTTTGATCATAGATGATGAATATAGAGTTTCCCGATTGCAAGAGCTGGAACTCCTTGATGAAAAGAGACAACAAGCAGCTGATCATTTGAAAGAATATCAACAAATGATGTCTCACAGCTATAATCACAGAGTCAAACCATGTATTTTTTAGGTTGGTGATCTTGTTATAAAAGAAAGCCCATGAAATCAGCAAGACAAAGAAAAGAAATAAAAGTTTGAACCAAATTGGCTGGGTTCGTACGTGGTCATAGTAGTATATGGTTCAGGAGCATATAAGTTGTCAACTCCAGAAGGGGACTTGTTTGAGAACCCATCAATAGAATGCACTTAAAAAAGTATTATGTTTGAAACAGTTATCATCATCCAAAACATCTTGAAGAAATCCAAAAACATCAAAAAAAGTCTTGAAGAAATCCAAAAAACATTAGAAAAAGTCTTGAAGAAATCCAAAAACATCAGAAAAAGTCCTGAAGAAATCCAAAAACGTCAGAAAAAGTCTTGAAGAAATCCAAAAACATCAGAAAAAGTCTTGAAGATATCCAAAAACGTCAGAGAAAGTCCTGAAGAAATCCAAAAACATCAAAAAAAAGTCTTGAAGAAATACAAAAAATAGCATAAAATGTCCTAAAAAAATGGTTACCCTATTGAAAAACTAGCAAGCAGGCATCTCAGTAGTGACAAAAAAGAAAAAGAAAAAGAAAATAAAAAAAATGTAATAAACATAGATAGTGAAAATCCAGCAAACAAACACTATTTGTAGGCTCTCCATCTATTAGTTCATGTTTTATACTTAGCTTTCCAACCTTCATTTCATGCATCTTTCCATCATCTTAGGGTCATCTCAGCATCATGTTGCCACCATTTTCCTAGAGGGATAATGTTTTACCATGGCTTGATTATTAATACATATTCATGTCAGCAAGTTATACCAATACTAGGGCAAAATGTTAACATACTAGAGGAAAAATGTTAACATACTGGAGGAAAAATATTAACATACTAGGGGCACCTACCTTTCAAGTTACAACAATAGTTGGAAAATGACATGGAAATCCAATCACACAAAACAAACAATCAAATCTTATGAATAGCTATCCAACCATTGATCCATATTGCAAATGGTTTTTCAGCAAAATACCATATCATGACTCATATCTGGATTATCTAAAATCTGAATAATGATTGGAATATCAGTTTTATATTTTGAACAATGGTTGTTTGATTTTTGATATCATCTCTCTGGAGCACACTCAATGATGTACTGAACTAGAGTGGCAAGGAAAGAAGATGATTTTTCTTTGTATGTTGTCTTGAGGTTAACTATTGATTTGGTGCAAATATGTTGTGAGACATGATTCCCAAGGCTTATCATTGATGACAGTTCCACATTTGCATCAGAAAGGTGGTTAGTCTTTGTCTGTTTATGTAAGAAATGCTTAGGTCATCTCAGTTAAATTATACCTTGATGCTTGTGTTTGCTTGCTATATCAAAAATCATGAAAGTTGTACTCAGGTCATCATTGGTACTAACCTCCCCTCTGATGCTTGTACATACTTCCAACATTTTACAAGGCTCTATGATGATTCAAGAATGCTAACAAAAAGGCTCAACAAATAGTTGGTTTCATTTAGTTGCATTGCATTTTATTTAGTTGCATTTCATTTAGATCAAAGTACATATTTGCATATTGGATTTACAGTAGAGTTTTTAAAAAGTAAATAGATAAGTCAACGGTTGTCATGTCTCTTTGGACTATATGTGGAGGACATTTGGACATTTTCTTCATCCTCATTGCATTATCATTTCATCTAGGTCTAGTGCATATCATATCATTTCACATCCATCATTTGGATCCTCATGCATTCATATTTCATATCACTTTCATTCCATATCATCTCATTACATTACATTTCATTTTATCATTTTATCATTACATTCTATCATATCATTCACTTTCATTTCATTTCATATCATCTCATTACATTACATTTCATTTTATCATTTTATCATTACATTCTACCATATCATTCACTTTCATTTCATATCATCTCATTACATTACATTTTATTTTATCATTTTATCATTCCATCTCATTACATTATATTTCATTTCATTATTTAATCTTTTTTCATATTCATCACATCATTTTCTTATCATTATCATATCCTTATTATTCATATAATTATCATTTGTTGTTTATCATCTCATCAGATCATATCATTTTATCATCTTAGGTCATTTCATAATTCACTTTATTTTACCATCTCCTTTCATTCCATTTTATCATTTCATCTCATTTTATTTTATATCATTTTATCTCATTTCATTTAACATTTCATTACATTTCATCATCTCATTTCATTACATTACATCTCATTTCATATCATTACATTTCATTTCATCATTTCTTATCATTTTATTTCATTTCATTTTATCATTCCATCTCATTTTTTTATCATTTCATCAATATTTTTTGTATTCATTACATTTCATAGCATACATTTCCTCATTATTAATCCTTTCACATCATTTACCATTCATATCTTTTCTAATTTTTCATATCATTTTATTTATCTTTTTTCAAACAAAATTTGATTCATATTACATATCATATAATCAATCCATGATACATTTCATAAACAAGACATCCATCACATCATCATCATTTATAGCATTTCAAAAATTCAAAAACACAATTTTCATTTATTATATTTTCCAACCATATGATTTCATAAAAAATCATATCATATATCATATCATCTCAACATGTTGCATTTTTATCATTATCATCCACCTACATAAGATCATTAGTACACATCATCCTACAAAGCATGTTAGTTAGTAGATCATATATCAATATCCATATCACACAAGCACAAAATTAAATACATATCCACCTCATATCATCATAACAAATGCAACACATCATCAAAACTCATCGTCCCTGCATATCATTGCTCATCAAAATTATATACAAATGTCCAAAAGTCCAATGAAACTAAAAAGTCTAGAAATGATACATGAGATATGATAAAAAATAAATGTACATGCTCCAAAGAATATGAGATACATCACATAAAATCCTACATACATCAATCATGGCTGGTTGGGGGAACCCCCTGATCGAGTTGGTCTCATAGATGGTGGCCTACCACTAGTCCCTATGTCTTGATCCTATCGAGGCCTAGTATCC
Source organism: Sequoia sempervirens (assembly GCA_007258455.2). Taxonomy (NCBI): domain Eukaryota; kingdom Viridiplantae; phylum Streptophyta; class Pinopsida; order Cupressales; family Cupressaceae; genus Sequoia; species Sequoia sempervirens. The sequence goes on along the minus strand of VDFB02058242.1, from coordinate 205,197,865 downwards.
CCCATGCTCTGAGTACCTATCTGTGTCTAGCTCTTGGTCCTACTGCGGGACCATGGGAATGGCTCTCTATGCTCAGGAGGACATAACTCTTCATATCAAACTCTATAGTACTCTGCCTATAGCCATCTCAAAGCCCTCTACAATTTCCTCTTGCAATGATGCACTCTCTATAGTGCCCATAAGCCTCTAATCAACACCCTTTTCCTCCACTACCATCTGTCTTAATGTATCCCTCTCTGTAATCAACTGGGCTATCTATGGTTCTGGGGTAGGAGGATGTTCCTGTGCCTATGCCTTTTCCTATGCCTGTAACTGTGCAACCAATCCCTGCACTTGCACCAACTAACTTCGCAACTGCACTTGTGCCTATAGTGTATACACCTAGGCCTGCAGAGTGTCTATCTATCCCTGCTACGATGAGGATCCAACCCTAATCACTATCTGCCACCCAATCCCAGTCCTCGACCACCACATGATATGGACACCATTCAGAAAGTCTAGCCCCAACCTCCCTAACACCTACCCCTCATCTTCGCCATCATCCCCACCATCCCCATCTGAACTCTCCTCCTCCCCTCCACTCTCCTCCTCTCCCCCAACCATTGCCTACTCCCCATCTACCACATCCTCCTGTCTCCCTACCCCTAGCTGTGGTACTACCAAAATGGATGCTAGCTCATCAAGACAGGTAAAATGTGGAAAGGGATGTGTATGATAATAGATTGAGTACTCATCAGACATACCAGCATCAACAATATATCATCTATCATCCCATTCCTCGAGTGATAAAACCATGTACTCTATATAGTTTATCTGATATGAAATATATGGCCCCCATCTGACCTCATCTCTACTTCATGCATAATGAGCAACCCTTGTGGTATCCCATGTGTGAAACTAAACTATCGCTGCACCCACAATGCCAAAAACCTCTCAATGATGAAAGGGGTCCTCCCTATCAAAAACCAAGGAATACTTGTAAACGGCATCTCAAGGTGATCTCTAGGTATGGCTGCCATACCACTACATCCATATCATCCAAACATTGTCTCCAGTAATCCACCTTGCCCAGTTTGGGATGGACAAGGAACATAGCATAAGCATACACATAAGGTCTACCTGGTGGCCTCACTTGAGGACAAGCTAGTCTCATCATAGCGATATGTTCCCACACCTAGACTTCAAGCAATGTCACGTTGCATGACAAACTGGATCCAGCCCTGTATACCACCTGATGTAAATCCTGATATAAGTGAGCCAACATGCAGCTCCCCTAGGCATATCTCTTAGGATATAACATCTACTCTAGAATCCTCCCCCATCCCACTAATAGTGACTTTGACCAGTAATCCATACAAAGGAGACCTCTAATGAATGCACCTAACACTATAGGCAAGGCTGGATATCCCCCAAAATTGACCCATGGCACCTAGTATCCTGCTATGTGTGCATCACCATAGACTCTCCTTAGTGCATCTGTACCACCAAGCTCCTTGTGATCATATAAAACAAGGGCCCCAACCACTGGAATACCTAATATCTTGTACACATCCTTTGGAGTCACAGTCACCTCACTAGTCGACAAATGAAAGGTGTTGTGCTCTGAATGCCACCTCTCTACCAACGTAGTCAATAGTCCCCTGTTGACCCAAATCAGCGGCATGGCCAACAAGGATCTCAATCCACATGTCCCTATCAATGCTACCTCATCTAGTGTCAGCTCAGCTATCCTATCCCATCCCACTGAGTGATGCTCCCTAATTTGGAGGTTTTTGAAAACCTCCTATTTTTGGTTATCACAAAGATAGTCAATTAGCATCATATCAATGATTCAATCTCAGATCATGCAAACTCACCAGACTCATATCTATCTATGACTCATATCAGTGACACATACCCATTAGACTCATATCAAGTGACCTATATCAAGTGTCCTATCTACACAATTCATGTCATACAATTAGTGCACAATCTATCTATCTAAATCTCACATCAATCTATTCTATCATCAATTACTATTTTTTTTCTTTTTCAAGAATGCAAATTTATCAACAATCAAAACATCATCCTATTTGTATTTCAAGTCACAAATGTAAATATGTTTTCAATCAATCATCTACTATTTGTTTTCTATTGCAGAAAGCAAATTTATTAGACAATATATCAATCATCTACTCTTTGTTTTTCGCTCAAGGAAGACAAAGTTATCAACTACCTACTCTTTGATTTCTATTTTGGAAACAAAGTTATCAATTATTCATCAAATTTTCTATCCATATCAACATGATGACAAGACAATTTCTCTATCTATTGACCAAGGAAGCAATATACATCATCATTTTTACATCACTTTCATCAAATCACACATTCTATCTATTTTCACCAGATGTGCTAATCTACGGCATCTATGTGCTATTTTATATCCTGGATGCGCTAAAAATTAGATGCACCATTCTCTTCCCGGGATGCACTCAAGCATTTCCTCTATGTCCTATTTCCCTCTAAGCTCTAATACTCTAAACCTAAGCACCACTTCATTTCCTGGATGTGTGATAACCCCATATTCGCTACTGTTTTTCCTAGATGCGCTAAAACCCTAATTTTCTTATGGAACCCTATATGTGCTACTCTTTTCATTGAATGCACTAAACTAGTTTCTATGCTAAACATGCTAATCTACCCTATATGTGCTACTATTTTCATCATAAGTGCTCAAAAATCTATCGAAAGCACTCAAACTTTCCTAAAAGTGCTAAAACGGGGGTCTAAAACCTAAATCTACGAAAAAACATGGAAAATTTTACTCAAAATGGAAAAAATTGAAAGCACAAGCGGTTAGGTTGACTCACCAGTGGTCCATACGCAACTGGTCTCTAATATCAGTAGGATCACTCGAATTTGTGATGGTGATACAGAATCTCCATTTCGCGAGGTCACTGTTAGAGCTATAGGATTCAAAAAGTGCAAATGACTTGTCATTTTCTACCTTTTTCCCTTTTAAAGGTTAACAAAAGGTAATTTTTGTGACATTTTTATCTTTTTATCCAAATTTGACTTTATCTTCACACTGGGGCATCCTTATACATCATTTTTCGCGAGCTAAATCACTGAATTCATATCAACATCACTATCTCCTCATCAAATCAAACAGTATCAACATCTCATATCATCATTAGTGATTTAACTCCTGAGGGGGCATCATTAACACTAGCAACATCTTTCAAACATAAACATATTAGGCTCAAATCAGGGGCATATCAGTTAAATTTTTTTCAATTAGGGGCAAACATTTCTTTCGAAAGCAAGAATATTTTCTTTGAAGTAATGCATTTCACACATCACTTCAAAGAGGGTAAAAATGTATATACATAAAATTAGTCATCTCTGATTAATCCTGGCATTTAATTAAATATTTATTATTTAATTAATCTCTCTAAAGTCTTCTACATATGATTAAATTTAATTAATTTAAATATATTGTTCATTCAAATTATTCTTCTATCATAATTAAATAAATCAATTTTTATTTAATTTCACATTCATATGTCCACTTGATTAATTAAATAAATACACTATTTATTTTAATTAATTATCACTTTTGAATTTAATTCAATCTTTTTTATTTAATTAAATTTAATTATTTCTTTTCAAATCTTTCTTCTAGTTAATTAATTGCATTTACATACCATTTCTTAAAAAGTTTAATTAAATATCTCTATTTAGTTAAATATCTTCCATATCTTTTCAGAATCATAATTAAATATTTAATTTAATTATGAAATCTTCCATTATTCTTCAAATCTAGGGTAAATATTCTATTTTAAGAAGAATCTCTGTGTCACCCATAAATAAATAATTGAATTTAATAATTCATTATTTATCTTCTTCAAAATCTTTCCATAATCTCACAAAAAGGATGATTTTTTACAATTCATCTTTATCATCTTATCTTACCTCTTTTATAGAAAAGAAAACAAATCTTGCTTTATGCTTTCTTCTATTTTTCTTCACTCTCATCCATCTTGAACTGTTTGATTTGCTAGGAATTTTCACAATCGTTGATCATATCAACCAATCAAAAGCTTTCGAAATCTCTATAAATAGCACTATTAATCCAAGCAAGGGTTACACCACACAAATCAGAGTAATTAGAGATTAATTTCATTCTAGCACTATAGCATTATAGTTTCATTATTCATAGCATCATCAATAGTCTTTCATTTTCAGCAATCATGTTTATCATTAGAATAATCATGTCTTAGAATTAGCAATTACATGCATTTCATATCCAATCTCATTCTCTAGGAAGACTATTCGTTGAGCCTAGCATACAATCTGAGAGCCCACTGGAATCAATGAAAATACTGGAGATAGAGGACAATAGGACGACATTGACAACAAAATACTGAGTTTCTAATCTTTATTGTTTTAATATTATGTTTTTGATATAATGTCTTATTGGTGCGATTGATTTAGTTTGTTTTTACACGTTTAACATTCACAAAAAATTACCACACACACACACACACACACACACACATATATATATTTCTTTTGAGAGTTGAAAATAAGAAGGGAAAGAAATATTTTTTTGGGGGGAAGAGTTAACTTTTGTTTTGGGGAAGGAGGAGAAAACCCCACAATTTGGGCAGTTGAGTTGGGGAAGAAACATGGAGAATTTTTGAGAAGAAATTTGTGGGTAGTGGCTTCAGAGGTTCAACATAGCTTTGTTGTCTTCCTGTTCCATTATGGAATCTCATTGTGCCTTGCTAACAAAACATTTATTCACTTCACATTTTTGGTAGATTTAAGGTATTCTTCCATGTTTTTCTTGAAATTTTGAGTTAGAAATGTATTTATGAGTGTGCTTAATGTTTTTTGGATTCTTGGTTGCTTTGGGTGTTGTCATGGCATTTTGGTTGTTGAGTTTTCTTTTCAACCTGGTTATGGTATTTATTTTTGGGGAAAATATGATTCTTTTCTAAATCTATGAAAATATCTTATTTTAAACTCAAATCCAAGTATATTATTCACCTAAAAACACCCAAATCTTAATTGGGTTGGAGTCAAAAATGAATTTTAAATACTTTCATTTTTGGCCAAAATTTGTGCTGCTTGATAAAACATTTTTTTTATAATTTCTGCTCATTAACCACCTATTATGAATGAAAAATAAAGGTGGTTTCCATGTAGAAATGCCCTTATCTCAACTGGGTTGTTTGATTTTTAATCTGGGCACTTTCATTTTTCATGGTTTTTTTTTTCTTCAACTTGGCTAAAAACTCATTTTTTTTAACAACACCTTATTTTGTTCATAAACCTAGAAACCAAAGATGGAATCCAACTAGAAATGTCAAAATATGAATTGGGTCAAACATCTATTTTAGATATGGCCACTTTGAATTTTTTATGAAATTTTATGCTCTCTTTTCATTCCATTAAGCAGCAACTAGAACCTTGTGTTGTGCCACAACCGCATAGTAGTTTCTAATTGATTTAAAAATGGTTTTTTGGGATGATTTAATGAGTTTGATACTTATATGTGTGGTTTCTTTTTATTAAGTTAATGATGAATGTTTGAATGGTATTTGAACTATTTGTTAGTGGATGTGATAAGCTATCTAAATGATTTCATAGTGATGTTTGCTTGGTTGTGTTAAATGGTTTTAATGATGGATTTTAGTGTATCTTTCACTATTTAATATTTTCTATGGATTTCTCATTTGGTTAACTAAGATGAGCTTAGGTCTAGGTAATTAGAGTGGTCTTGTGGAGTGGCTCTCTATGGGCCCGAGGCCCACAAGTGGCTGCCAGGGGAACTAGTAGTAGAGTTATTGTAAACAAGTGATAACTAAATAAAATAATGGGGTAAACACTAATAAGATCATGAGTCCTTGTACATGGCCATGAGCACTTGCAAAGGCTAAGGATGTACTTGAGAAGGCCTATCCATTTGTGGGGCATTGAGTTACTCATCTGCAGGGCATTGATTTGGGCATGATTGAGCCTCCCCATCTATATGAGAGGTGTACTTGATTTTGTGTGGTACCATCCCTTCAAGCATGCATGATGACATTCCATCCGATCTGCACTCTAGTACCTTGTACCTTAGTATTCATGAGTAGTAATTGATATGTTATTGGATGAGTATCTCCATGTTGTGACATTGGCCTTATGCATTGTACTTCATGTTTCCTCCATGTCTGATGTGAGTGTTGGCCATAAGTTACCCTTGCCTTTTTATCTCTATTTGGGCCTTATGACTACCTTTGAGAATGGTGGGGTGGTCTCTTTTGAGTCCACATGGTAGTGAGGCATTGCCATTGCCATTGGAGACCGGTGTATAGGTTGTTGGAGCACCAGTTGGAGTTGATCTCTCTTGTACTTATCTTATCAGTTGATGTATCTTATTCATGGCTATGCCATTGTACTCATGTATATTCCTTTATATATATTGTACTCTATTGAGAGAGAAGATGTAATCATATAAATTAATGAGAAGAAACGTGATGATTTATATTTGGTTTACAAGTTTCGGTGTTGGTATCAGACTCTCTTGTACTATGATGATCATTATGGCCTTTCTTTGAGAAGTTTTAATGCAAAAATTAGATATTTGGCTATGTATTTCCTTCATGCAATAGTTTGTAAAAGTTCTAGAGCAACACAACTTTTTGTTATTGTTATGTGTTGTTGCTACAAAATTTTTGGCATATTCAAGCTTTTTGTATGTTTTCTATGATGTTACAACAAAATTTTTTGGAGCACCAAAGCATAAAGTTTTGAAGCAAGAAGTTCCAAAGAAAAATTTTCAGAGCTATCTTGTTTATTTTTGTTCAGATTTTCTCTGGAGGGTAAATCAATCTTGTCCTCTAGGATGTACATTCAACCATGCTTGGACATGTAGTTGATATATTGTATCAACAACTTCTTTTATGTAGGTTATTCTTCATGTTTTAAAAAAAAATTATCTTGTCCTCTTTTGGCTCTTAGCCTTCGACGTTACATGGCAGGATGTTACATGACTTCATATTTCCTATTTTTTCACTTTTACAACATTGACAACATTTTTGCAAACCTGATAGCTTATGCAACTTGACTCTCCAACCCACCTGGAAACCTACTATTGACTCCAAGAGACATGACATGGTATTAAATGATCTTATTACATGGAAAAAACATCATACCAAGCCACAATGTTAACTTACACCTACTAGACCTAAGGTACTACTGCACCAAATTCCCCTACGTGGCCTACAAGGGCCAAACTTATACATTTCATAGGGGTGAGGGTAACCCTTTTCATGCAAACATAGCTTCACATTTATAGTATTGAAGAATTCCCTTTATTCCATTATCGGCCTTGCCGATAATGGAAAAGATTTTAATTGTAAGTGAAAAATACAGTCATATAAACAAGAGATATATAGGTTGATATCCTCTAGTAGGGTTGATCTTCTATCACCTATGGTTTTCCATTTATCCAAGTTACAAATTTTATTGAAATACATTATTTTGATAGCCACGATTTGGGTTAAAATGGTATGTGACTAACACACGATCACTGGTATAAGAGACTAGAACATTGGTTTGGCATAGAGACTAGCCCACAAGCTTCATAGATAAACCAAGTTAGCAGGCCGAAGCCTGGTGATCCCTCTATGGGTTGTATTATAGAAGAAAGAAAACTTGCTTGGTTTGGGAATAATTGATGATAAATTGGACTTAAAGGGGCCCTGATTTAGTGTTGTGAGGTGTTTTACACATCCACATTAGATCTTGGACCCTTGCAAATGCATTTATTGATTTTTTTAGAGGTGTTGTAAAGTGTTGTAAAAGAATTTTACACCTCTCTAGACTTAATTAACTCATGTAAAATATATTTAATTGCATTTTCACATCAATCTAGAAGGCTTGTAAAATAAACTTAATGTTAATCTAGTGTTGTAATGTGTCTTACACATTCACATTAGATGTTGTGCCTTCCTAGGCTATGTGGACCTCATTTTAATGTTGTAAAGTGTATTTAATCACACTTTCACATTGAATTTTGTTTCCCAAGATCTAATTGACCTTTACATCATCATTAATAGGCCCCTATTACCCCATATATGCATCTTGAGGCATAATTTGATTAAATAACGAACAAAGTCACTATATAAACATGATTTTCTTATCTCTAAACATTCCAGCTAGAAGAATGGCCCTTGTGGGACCCATTTTCCATTAAGGGAAAATCAGTCCCATCTAGGTGGGATCCATTCACCCTTGATGGTGAATGAGTCCCATTTGAGTCATTTTCGGGGTTTAAGCAGGAAAAATTAGGTTTTAAGTTTAATTTTTCTCCATGTCAGCCTTGGGGATCCAATTAATGGGAAAATAAGGTGAATTTCCTAAAAATACAAGCTTCTTAACCCTAATTCATAACTCACCATAATAACTTAACTCCATCCATTATTATCTTCCACCTCAAGTCAAACAAGCTAAGGTTTTAGCATTCTAAGTCACCAAGATAACATTTTCAGACATTCAAGGGCATAATCTTCATCTTTTGTTGTACAAAATCAAGATAAATCATCATGGAAAGGTATTAACTCCATTGTCTCATGCTTCATTACTTTATTTCAGCATTTTGGTTTAATTACCTAAAAGGGGTTTGACCAAGGCAAACCCCCATGCCCTAACAATCAACAAGTTTTTCCTCTTTACATGTGATTTATAGGTCTTGTGTGCAAATTTAGAAAAGAAAAAAGGTGGAAAGTCTTAAAAAAAAAATTCAAAGCTATTCAAGGTGGTCAAAACCCTAAAAGAAGCTTGGAGAACATTTACAGGTCAAATTATGTGGTTTTGGATCCAATAACCTATTAGGAACAGAAAGGTAGACCTAAGGCTATAGTTTCCAAGCCTGATTTTTTAGAAATGTAGAGGTGGACTAATTCACCATTAGTGGAAAATTAGTCCCACTGCTAATCCTAAAAAAGGGTTTTTGCAGATTTGAATACCTAGTATCCAAAAACTTATTATGGCAAACTTTGTCAGAAATAGGACTAATTCACACAGAATGGTGAATTAGTCCTAGTGGGATTTTTTAGTGTCATCTACAGCATTCTAGACCTCCATCCAACCACTTTCTAACTTTTAGGTGCACACATTCAGTCTCATTCATTTATGTTACAATTTACTTTCATTTCTAGGTCTTTTTGTACATCATAATGTGTTTTCAAAGAACTTTCATTTCAATAGTTTTGCATTAGTAATCAATCTCTTTTATTAGTTATCTACATTTAGATGGTTGTATTTAAGTACATTTCTATCATACTTACATTAGTTTGAGTGAACCACCTAGGTTTTTGTCCTATCTCTCTCCTTTTAGGTGAAAAACCCTAGAAGTGCAAGTGAGCAACATAGACCTAAAACTCTATAGTTCATTTTGGTGAACCTTCTTTTCGAACACCTTCTTTTCTAATTTAGAGCCTTCATTTCCTAGTTTTTCTTATATTTGCTTTTCATTGCATGTTGCATTGGATAATTAGCATTCTAAGGTTTCAAATTTTTGCATTAATAAAAGTGCATATAGTTTGCATTTTTGTCTTTCAAATCATTGAAAACCACATAAACACTACATTTTCATTTAGTCTTCATACTATCGAACACAAAAATCATCAAAATTCATTAAAAAATTTTGATTTTTTTTTAAAAAATTCCTTATTGGGACTCATTTGCCATTCTGGGCGAATTAGTCCCTGTGCAGGTTTTTCATAGTTTCTTACAGCAACAAAAACCTCATTTATGTGCTTCCTCAACCTCCTAGTACCATATACTATAAGTCTGGAAAGTTTTTGGAATATTTATTTTATGCATTTAGGTGAAAAACATCATTCTAGACTACTCATTCTTCAAGTCATTTCAATTGAAAACATCCTTACATCTAAAAATGCTTACATTTCTAAAATTTTGCATAACATCAATAAAAGTACTTTTCACTTTTTCATATACAATGTTTCTATTCATAAAAATTTGCATAAGATTGATAAAAATGTTTTTCATTCCTATAGATACATTTTTTTCATTCTTAAAGATTTGCATATATTGGATGACAATATTTTGCATCTTTGGATATACATTGTTTACATTGCTAAAACATTGCATGAAATTGTTAAAGATTCTTTTCATTTTTATCCACACCATGTTAGTGTCTTACATCTTAGGCATTTTATGAAACATTTCTCATCCCCTCCCTATGAGAGTGTTTTTGTGACAGAGAATACAACCTTGGAAATTCCTAATGCTCATATTTTTTCTTCTCCTAATATCTCTTCTATTGGAAAAGAAGATATTCTAGTGATAGAAGCACCAATCAATGAGAGTATTGAGAATCCAAGTTGTTTCTCTCCGCTTACCTCTCTTCGAGACAAGACATTTATGAACATGACAACACAACCATAAGTAATCATAACAATAATCTTTCTCCTTGTCTCTCACATCATTGTGAAAAAGATAATTTTATCAATGAAGGACATGCATGCCTTAGTTGCCCCCATTCTCCTAGGGAAACCCTTATTGAGCAAGAAAATTCAACCATGTATCATTCCCCTACTTGCGCTAAAGTCATTTTAAAATAACCAACCTTCGATGGTCAAAAACATCTAGTTTTTTCTTCTTCTAACAACTCCCCTCCTAGGGAGAATATCATGGTACAAGCAAATATTGAAACACATCCTTCAAACACTAAACTTTCCCTAGGTGATGGTAATAAAGTGACACTAGCATCCCCTTCACCAACACATCATGACAATAAAGACAAGATTCTTGAGGTTATGATGACACAAGTGGAATATCCTTGAATTAGTGAGCTTCCTAAGTCACCTCCCATTCATGAATGACACAAAACTCTAAGAGATGTCTTAAAATCCATGATGCAATCTAATCATCACAATTTTTTGAAGCAGCTAAGTTGTAACTTAGTGACTTAAGCATCTAAGGGACCACACAATGCTCCTAATTCATCACCTTTTCTTACACATAGCATGCCTAGTGTTGAAGACCTTAAAAAGACTCTTGTTAATATATTTGTATTGCAACTCATTCAACTATCACCTACAATCAAATTTTTAGTTCACAAAATGTTGCAATTATAGAAGGAGGAGATCCAATCTTACATAAAATTGAATAATGTAACATCCTCCCCTTGTCCCATGCAATTCACCCAATTAGAAATCACATTCCCTAAAACAATAATTTCCCTCACTTGAGATTCAAAGAAAGAATTATTCCTTGATGATAAAGGTGATCATTAATGAAACTTTACTTAGGCACACTATCATCAACAATGGATTTGAAACCAATATTTGTAGCATTGAACTCCTAAACAAACTTGCTATGGAAAAAGCACTCATCCAACTTAATGATGTTCATATTCATGGATTTGAAAATGTTAATAGGCAACCACTAGGGATGATCACATTACCTATTGAGGTTGGACCTATAGTGTTTCCTACCTCTATTCATATCATGCACAGACCCCTTCCATATAATCTTCTCCTAGGGAGACAATGGATTCATGCTATGAAAGGATTCCCATCCCCCCTTCACCATACAATGAAATTTGAGTATAAAAACAAGATCTACACGGTTGACACAGATGAATGAAGTTTTACATCAACCAATCACAACACTTCCAACTCCCCTAATCCTTTCATTACTAGATCAAAACATGAACCTTTCCAAATTGATCCTAACTCTTCAACAAAAATATTTCATGATAATAGGGGGTCATTAGATTCTATACCTCCTTTCAATAACTTTTCCCAAATCTCACCCTCATGGTCCAAAGAGTCATATACAAATGATTCATTTTCAAAGACAAGTTCTAGTAGTGATTGGGGTTTCACACCTACCTTTAAGGGAGAGTACAAAATATCACAATCTCAACCAAAACAACCTTTTGTTCCATTCACTCAACTTAGTTCTACCAAATCACTCCATGTTTGTAATGGGTGCTATATAACTCGCAATCCCCATGAAGCAACAACACATAACATTAAAAATGATTTATGTTCTTGTAATGAAACAAATCCTTCTCAGCAACATAAACCCCCTTCATCTAACTTGGAAGATTGTTATGGTATCCAATACAATATCCCAAGAACACATGAACAAAATTGACATATCATGCTCTTTCAAGAAATATCTAGGGGTATCTTCCTTATCTCCACTCTCATATCAGACTTTGCACAACAAAATTCAACATATCAAGGAGTGTGGTGCTCTTCCTTGTGTGTAAGAACCTAATTCCTCTACCTAATATTTACTTTCATTCTATTTGGCTCACCTTTGTCCTACACTAAGTAGGGGAAAGGTTTTCAATAGCCTTGTCCTTGTATGTCACTTATCATTGTCTCTTTTGACTAGTCATTAACCTTTCATGAATGCATAAGAGCAAGCTTGGGATGTGGACAACATGTCTTAAGATAGACTCACATGTGACATACTCCCTTTCTTTGTGAATTAGCTTATAAAAAAAATATGACTTGGCATAGGGGATTTTGAATAAGCTCTCATACCCTCTTCTACTTTAAATAAATTTCTCATAGTAATGGTGTAGCAACCACTTTAAAGTGGGGGCATACATAGACAACATCTTTGTGAAAAATTCATGGTGTTATTTTCCTTTTTCTTGTGATGTGTCCTCCTCTTGGTGGTGTCATTGGGTTTGATGCCTTCCAAGAGTGTACGAGATGCAAATGTGGCATCCCATGGATAACGATTTGACACCCTGACTTGTCCTCTCTTGGAGACATTAGGCACAATGCTCCATAAGAAGAAGACCTTATATGAATAAATAAAAATCCCCTTTAGCAAAATTCTTTACATATTCAAAAACATTTACAAAAAGCATTACATTGTGGTGACTTATCAATGTTATTAGGAGCATAACTTTGGTATGGTTAGTATAATGGGAATTAGTTGACACACTGGCATGACTTTTCTCATTATATGGTGGGAAACCAACACACTGGGATGACTTTCTCACTAAACCACTTCTTTGGGACGACTCACCACATGGATGACCTTATGTTTTGTGGCCCCAGAGTGAGTGTATTGTGGATAACTCACCCCATGGATTACCTGATGTTCCATGGCCCTAGAGTGAGTGCATATTTTCCACCCATTTATCTTTCCTTTAGTTCTTTCCATTTCATTATTACATATCTTGATGGTTTGACTTAGGATCTTGGATCCTGGGGGCTTGACTACCTTCTTGATCTTTGTCATCCTTTGTCATTTGCATCCATACACTCGAATCTCTATTGAATGTCTAATTTAGTGTGAGTTTGAAGCAAGTTCATCTTCTCATTAAAGTGGGGGCTAAATGTACCATAGAGAAAAGGAAACTTTCTTGATTTGGGAATAATTGATGATAAATTGGACTTAGAGGGGCCCTGATTTATTGTTGTGAGGTGTTTTACACATCCACATTAGGTTTTGGACCCTTGAAAATGCATTTATTGATGTTTTGTAGAGGTGTTGTAAAGTGTTGTAAAATAATTCCACCTCTCTAGACTTAATTAACTCATGTAAAATATATTTAATTGCATTTTCACGTCAATCTAGAAGGCTTGTAAAATAAACTTAATGTTAATCTAGTGTTGTAATGTGTCTTGCACATTCACATTAGATGTTGTGCCTTCCTACGCTATGCAAACCTCATTTTAGTGTTGTGAAGTGTATTTAATCACACTTTCACATTGAATTTTGTGTCCCAAGCTCTAATTGACCTTTACATCATCATTAATAGGCCCCTTTTACTCCATATTGTGCATCCTGAGGCATAATTTGATGAAATAATTGACAAAGTCACTATATAAACCTTATTTTCTTATCTCACAACATTCTAGGTGGAAGAATGGCCCCTGTGGGACCAATTCTCCATTAAGGGTGTTAGTTCCATCTAGGTTTGAGCCATTTTTGTGGTTTAAGCAGGAAAAATTAGGTTTTAAGTTTAATTTTTCTCCATGTCAACCTTGGGGTTCCAATTAATCGGAAAATAAGGTGATTTCCCATAAATAAAATATTATTAACCCTAATTCATGACTCACCATAATAAATTAACTCCATTCATCATTTTTCTTCCATGTCAAGTCAAGCAAGCTAGGGTTTTAGCATTCTAGGTCATCAAGATAGCATTTTCAAACATTCAAGGGAAAAATATTATTCTTTTGTTGTAGAAAATAAAGATCAATCATCATGGAAAGGTATTAACTCCATTGTCTCATGCCTCATTACTTTATTCCATCATTTTGGTTTAATTACCTAAAAGGGGTTTGACCAAGGCGAATCCCCATGCCCTAACAATCAACAAGTTTTTCCACTTTACATGTGATTTGCAGGTCTTGTTTGTAGATTTAGAATAGAAAAAAGGTGTAAAATTCTTCATTAATTTTTCAAAGCTATTCAAGGTGGTCAAAGCCCTAAAAGAAGCTTGGAGAATATTTACAAGCCAGATTCTATAGTTTCGGATCCAACAACCTATCAGGAACAGAAAGGCAAAACGAAGGCTACAATTTCCAACCCTAATTTTTCATAAATTTAGAGGTGGAATAATTTTCCATTAGTAGAGAATTAGTCCCACTGCTGAGCCTAAAAAAGGGTTTTTGCAAATCTAAATAACTAGTATCCAAAAACCTATTTCGACAGACTTTGTCAAAAATAGGACTAATTCACCAAGAATGGTGAATTAGTCCCAATGATATTTTTCATGTCCTCTGCAGAATTCTAGACCTCCATCCAACCACTTTCTAACTTTTAGGTGCACATATTCAGTATCATTCATTTTTATTATAGTTTGCTTTCATTTCTAGGTATTTTTGTAAATCACAATGTGTTTTCAAAAAACTTGCATTTAAATAGTTTTGGATTAGTAATCAATCTCTTTTATTATTTTTCTATATTTATATCATTATATTCAAGCACATTTCAATCATACTTACATTAGTTTGAGTGAACCACCTAGTTTTTTAGCATATCTCTCTCCTTTTAGATGAAAAACCCTAGAAGTGCAAGAGAGCAACATAGACCTAAAAATCTATGTTTCATAGGTGTCACTAATTTGTGCCATGGTATTAAGCTGAGTCACATACAAATTTAGATAGAAAATTTATGTAGATAGAAAAAATTTCATAGTATTGTGCTATCAATATGATAACCAAAACAATGCATTTCAATATAGATTTCCAAAAAAATTGAGCTTACCTCCTTGGTCGAGCCTTCGATGAGACATTTCCTTAGCTTTTTCCACTTCTTGTTAATTTCCTTCCCAATTCATCCTCTACTTTTTGCCACACTCTACATAGAAATGGTAATCACTACCTTGCATGTGGCCAGTTACTATGATTATGGCCTTTGTGCCATGGTCGTCGCTACCCTCTAATTTTGAACATTGACTTAATGATTTTGTAGGCCACAACTATTGTGGGTCTACCTTTTTGAATATATTTCTTGATATTCCACTATCTGATTCATTGTATATAAATTCTCACTTACATTTCAAATTCAAATTTTATTATGAATACATATACATATATATATATATATATGTATGTATATGTATGTATATGTGTATGTTTGTATGTATAGATATAGAAACTTACATATATGTTTCTTTATGCATTTTGCATGGCTTCATTCACATATTTCATACATTTGAGTAACAAGAATTTATATATATGTATATATATAGGTATGTATAGATATATGTGTGTGTGTGTTTGTGTGTTAATGTTTTTAAATAAAATCACTCACATACAAGTTTTTTTATGAGGATTGGCTTAGATGTTCCATACTAAAAGAAAAGAATCTTTTTCATACTATGCTTGCTTTAGTTCCTCCAAATTACAAACTTTGAATAGACATTTAAATATACTAAGCATTTATTTGTAAGCATTGAAATAGTTTGTATTGAAGAAAATTTTGTTTTCTTATATATGCAAGTTAGTCAAACGCAAGTTAGCATGCTACTTGTGGTGTGTGTATCTAGATTCCAAATAGCTTATTGTTCAATATGGCTAAAAATTCCTACTTCAAGCATGTTCTCATACTTCATCCTGTCACCCTACAACTACACACACTTGCACTTGCAAATTGATCAGTAATGTTCAATTCTTAATGACAACAAAATTAAAATAGAAATAGTTTTATTTTTATAATTTTCATAGAGTCAATAGTAGTCAATTCTTCATATTCAACATTTGAATATTCTAGAATCTCCATTTAATATTTAACTAAATTTCATCAATAATTCAATTTTCTATATTTAAATAAATATGTAATAAAATTGGTTATGACATCCTTCCTCTCTTGGAAGAGACATCGTCTTGATGTCTAATAAGTCAAAATGAATGACATCTTAATGATTTTGATCATTTATGTCTATTTCAACATTATTTCAAAATATGTCTATTTCAACATCACTTCAAAATATGTCTTTTTCAACATCTCACGAAATATATGTCTATTTTAACATCATTTCAAAATATATGTCTATTTTAACATCACTTCAAAATATATGTCTATTTCAACATCAAAATATTAAAGCAAGAAACATCATAGTGTCTCAAACCAAAAATAAATATTAAACAAGATTATTGAGTTTATTTTTCAAGAAAATAGATGTGGAAAGAGTGTTCTATTTCTTCTGCATTGTCCCAAGTAGCACTGTCCTCAAAATACTAGTCCCATTGGATCTTAAATTGAGCAATATCTCTACTTTGTAGATTAACGTTGTGTCTATCCAAGATTATAATGGGCTCCACTAGCACCACTCCTAGATCCTCTACCTGCAAGGATTTCCAATCAAGCACATGAGTCACTTCAGGATAATATGGCATAAAAAAAGATACATGAAACACATTATGAAGTTGACCCAAAGCAGGTGGTAAAGCCAGTCTATAGGAAACTAGGTTAATCACTTCCAGGACTTAAAATGGTCTCACATATCTTGGGGACAACTTGGAAAAATTTCCAAAATAAATAGAGCTTTTATGAGGTTTAACTCTCAAGAAAACCTTGTCCCCTATTATGAACTTCCTTTGAGTTCAATTCTTTTCAACATAACTCTTGTGTTGGTATGCTGCTTCTTTCAATTTTCTCTTAATGATCCCCATTTTTTCTTCCATTTCCTTAAGAATTTTTGGTCCTACTATGATCCTTTCCTCCAATTTATCCCTACTAATGTGGGTGCAAAACTTTTTCCCATACAAGGATTCAAATGTTGGCATGCCTAAGGAGGTATGATAGGAGTTACTATAAGAAAAATCTACCAAAGGAAAATATTCTTCCCACCTATATTGTTGGTCCATACAATACATTCGAAGGTCTTTGACTACCTAGTTCACCCTCTTTGTTTGCTCGTCAATCAAAGGATGATAAGCCATGCTGAAATTCAATTTATTTCCCAATGTCGCATTCAAGGTTGTCCAAAACCTTGAGGTCATCAACGTGTCCCTATCAGAAATGATAGTTTCTAGCACTCCATGCAAGCAAAAGATCTCTTGAAGAAATTTCTTTTCCATGGTCAATGATCCATCTTTAAGGTTTCCTAAAATTAAATGCACAACCTTGGTCAACTTATCAATCACAACCAAGATGACATCATGCTTATTTTTTCTCAAAGGAAACCCTTGTACAAAGTCCATACTGATCACCTATCATTTATACTCAGGTATGTCATGGGGAAAAAATAACCTAGCTAGGTTTTCTTGCTCAACCTTGCCTCACTAGCACTCCAAGCATTTGGCTACATACACCACTACATCCTTCTTATGTTTAGGAAAAAAATATAGAGTCTTCAATTCTATGATTATCTTAGATACATCAGGGTGTCCTGAATAAGATGCATTGTGAACTTCTTCGAAAACCAACTTTCTCAGCTCTCTAGAGTCTAGAATATGCATTCTTCTCTGGTACCTCAAAATACCATCTGGTTCGATTTGATACCTATTGAACCAATGATCCAAAGGATTTTATGCTAGGGTATTCTTCACTCTTTCATAGTGCTCATCCCTGGACAATTTTTCAACTACCTACTACCTCAAATTAGACCTTTTTGAGATCATGGCTATCATATCTCTTCACCTACTAAGAGCATCAACCACTGTATTTTCCTTTCCTTTTATGTATTCAATTCTAAAGGCATACTCACTAAGGAATTTTAGCCACCTTCTTTATTGTACGTTAAGGTTTGGATAGGTAAATATATATCTCTATTGGAAAAAAAAGGATAGACAACTGAGAGGGGGGGTGAATCAGTTGTCAAAGAATATTTAAACTTTTCAATATTTACTTAACTTAATCTCAAATCTAATGAATGAATAATAAACCATGAACAATCAACACATCAAAAACATAGAGAACACCAATATTTTTTACATGGAAACCCTGTTAGGGGAAAAACCAGGATGGAGGTCAATCCACAATATTATACCCTATTAAAAGTATAAGAATAATGGGAATGCACATGCATTCAGGCACACTACCTAGAGCTCACTACTCAAGTACAAAAGAGGACTCACTATCTAAAGATAGGTTTGGATTAAAACCATCCAAATTGTGAATTGAGAAAATAGCTTCTACACAAGCCTGATTATAGTTCCAGTTAAGCACAAAAAACCTTCTTCACACTTTGCTCAAACCTCTTCACACTTCGCTCAAACTTCTTCACACTCTGCTCTGTAATCGAATGATATTTGCACATACACACATAGGAGCACACCGAACACACTTCACACACTTAGCACATCTTAAATTGAACAAGCAACCACTCTTATATATCCACAACATGAATTACATCACTAGCTACCAACCACAAAGAAATAAAAAAGTAATTACAAACAACCAGCCCAAAATACAAAAATATTATTCATGCAAATCCACCAAGGTTGGCCACAACATAGTGTAGACCCAAATTAACAACTCCAACACAAAAATACTTCAATTAATTTCTCCTCGGAGATCCACAACATGCTACAACCATCATGTCAACCAAGAACATGAAAACCTAAACATACAGAGTACATAGATCAATGTGGGCATACCACAAAGATAGAGCATGATCTAGAAGCATCCACAAACAACAAGAACTAATAGAGAAACATCTATAGCAACTGAGATTATCAGAAACACATATACTTCACTAAGGAACACTGATAGAATCCATAGAAATACTTTTAGAACACAACTATTCATAGCATGATCAAATCCTCATGTAGACCTCTAAAACTTTTGGTAGATGAACTAGATACTCTCAAAAATAAATGCTTTAATCCACAACAACTGATCTTCAATGTACATAACAAAACACCTTCATGACCTTCATTGTTCCATTGGGGACCTACAACTCATCCTTTAACAATTTTCTCAATATCCTCGACATATACAACCTTCAATACAATAATTCTAATATTGTTGACATCAATGACAACCACATATCAGCAACACAACCACAAAATCCAACAATCTCCCCCTTTTTCATTGATAGCAACACATGATGTGAAAAAAAAATACTATCAACACAACTACACTTGCTCACCCTTAGGTTCTGACTCTTTTCCACAATTGCTCTTCTCTCCCTAAAAAGATTTTTCACCTAGCTCTTCTCCCCTTTTGACATCAATGGAAAAGATAAGCATTATCTTCCCACATACAAGATCTGAACCACATATCTACACATATGACTACTCCCCCTAAGTAGCATCCATGAAAACATCAATCTAGATTAGGAAATATCTATGAAGCACACAAATTGATGCAAAAAAATGCATCTTCAGTTCATATCAGGAG